>OY759165.1:6225214-6715214 GCA_963662125.1 Diplazon laetatorius | reverse complement strand
GAAAATGCAATTGCAAATCGCAAAAATCCTTACAAAGAAGAAGAATGAGAATGAAAAGTAGAAGAAGAATAAGTAGAAGAAGAAGAATAACAAAATGAAGAAGTGGAAGAAGAGAACGGAGTATACGATTTAATTAGAACGGATAAAGAGGCAGAGATTGGAAAAACGGGAGAGGGAGAGTGTGAGACAGTCAGAGAAGGAGAGAGAGAGAGAAAGAGAGAAATAGGAGTGCGACAACCGCGCAAAATAAGAAAACAATAGTTGGATGGAAAATATGAGGAGCGAGGTCTCGATGATTCTGAGATGAGATTCAGACGAAGAGGAAGAAGAAGAAGAAGAAGAAGAAGAAGAAGTGGTGGCGAGTTCGGAGTACGGTATAATTAGAACGTATGAAGCGGCAGAGACTGGAAAAGCGAGAGAGCGAGAGAGCGGGAGAGAGAGAGAGAAAGACGCGCGAAAACCGCGAAAAGGAGAAAAAAAAAGTTGGATGGAAAATATGAGAAGCTTGGCCTCGACGAGTCTGAGATGAGATTCCGACGAAGAAGAATAAGAAGAAGAAAGAGAAGAATATGGAGAAGAAGAAGAAGAAGAAGAAGTGGTGGAGAGTACGGAGTACGGTATAATTATAGAACAGAGATGAAGCGGCAGAGTCTGGAAAAGCGAGAGAGAGCGAGAAAGTGGGAGAGGGGACCAAAGAAGAGGCATGAAGTGAGAGGGGGAAGAGAGGGATAGAGAGAGGGACGCGCGAAAACCGCAAAAAAAAAAAAAAAAAAAAGAAAAGAAAAGTTGGATGGAAAATATGAGGAGCTTGGTCTCGACGAGTCTGAGATGAGATCCTGACGAAGAAGAAGGAGAAGAAGAAGAATAAGAGAACGAAGAAGAAGATGAATAAAAAGTCAAACGAACAAGAACTAGAATAATAATAAGAAGAAGAAGAATAAGAAGAAGTGGCGGTGGGGGGTACGGAGTACGATTTAATTAGAACGGATGAAGAGGCGGAGACGGAGAAAGCAAGAGAGAGAGAGGGAGAGAGAGAGAGAAGAAAAGCTCTCGGCAGAGTCGGAGGGGTACGAATAGGTGGAGTCGCACACCGTGGCCAAGTCCGTGGACAGACACGTGAGAGTGCATTTAAACGCATCGCAATGAGCTTCTCTGCTTCGCTTCTGCTTCGGATTTTCGCGGCGCTGCGACGGGGGGCTGGCCATGTTGGATTGGCGAAGCGTGGGGCGCTTCGAAGATGGGGAAATTCGCGGATCGTACATGCGGGGAAACCGACGACGAAGAAGTGGCGGGGAACGACGCGACGAGTTGTTACGCGCGGCGCGCGGAGGGAGGAAGTGGAGGTAGAGAGGGAGGGAGAGAGGACCAGTCTCGTGTGTGTGTGTGGACGGGGCAACGTGGTCGGGCTGGGATTCTCATGGCAACCCCATAAAAGCGAGCGTGTCAACCGGCAGCCCGACAGTTGTCATCGTTCCACGAGTCCACTACATACCGATCCGATCTACGTTCGAAACAGTATATATATATATATATGTATATGTGCATACGCAAATCAACGGTACAACACGTATTTTTTCATTCATGAACCGCGTCCGTTCGAGACGTTCAATTTGATCCGATATAAACTATAACATCGTATCGTCAACGTTATTTGTAAAATTTTTTTTTTTTCTTTTTATATAAAAAAAACAATTGAAGAATTTGGATTTCGAGAAAAAAATTCAATCGAAGAGAGATAAAAATTAAAAAAAAAAACAACGACAGTTGAAAATTAGAAAAATCAATGAATGAATAAATCGTCGAAGATATTGCAACGTTTTTTTCGTCATTATTTATGTTTTTTTTTTGTCTCTGTCGACGTGTTGGAGAAATTGTAAAGAGGGTTGGAAGAAGAAAAATTAGGTAGACGGGCGATAATCTGGTTGAGCAACCGGAAGAAGAAGAAGAAGAAGAAGAAGACGAAGAAGAAGAAAGAGAAGAAGGGACCGAAGAATCGGGGCGTGATAATTTTTTTTTTATTTTTAATACTAGTTTCTTGTTTTTTTTTTTGTTTTTTTTCGCTACGTCGGAGGAATCGGGAAGGGGGTTGAAGAAGATAACGAAGATCGAGAGGTAATCTTCGATCGATCCGGAATCAGAAGAAACCGAAAAGTCGCGGGCTCGATTATTTTTTTTTTTATTCGATTTATTCATTATTATATTATTGTTATTTTTTTTTTTTGCAATTTGCGACGTTGGAGAAATCGAAAAGCCGAAGAAGAAGAAGAAGAAGAAAATCATCAATAGGTGATTTTTCGATCGAACTGGAAAGAGAAGAATTCAAACATTCGTGATCGTGATAATTTAAAAACAAAAAAATTGTTTTCATCATCGTTTTCGTTTCTTTTTCTAAAATTTTTGTTTTTGTTTTTACGCGCGTCCAACATCGAAGTAAAAACACAAACGGGCCAAGCGGTATTTTTTTTATGAGAAAGAATTGGAACAATGATGATAATGAGTGCGCGATGATGGTTTAGCCGAGTGAGGGGAAGGGGAAGGGGTTGAGTCGCGCACGCGTGAACGGAGCGTTTCAGCGGCGTTTCCCGGTTCGTCGCGCGCGTGGTACCGGCGGTGCCGATGATCGGTTGCACCGTATAGCGGAGACGGTGCACGGAGCTCTCGCGGCGCAGCCTCCCACCCAGTGTCCGACGTCGGCCACAGCCGACTCGCCTGGCGAGCGAATAACCGGAGGGAGTCCAAGTCAGTCAGTCAGTCAGTCAGTCAGTCAGTCAGTCAGTCAGTCAGTCAGTCAGTCAGTCAGTCAGTCAGAGATATTGTCACATCGTGTGCTATATCACAATTTTCTCACATTATTAAAAAAAAATCGTCGTTGACAATTCCGAATTTTATGGGAAATAAATTTTTCGTTTGGTTTTCTAAATAAATAAATTAAACACACGTATCTATACACGAAAATAATATAATAATATAATAATACTAGAAAATTTGGAATAAATAATAATAATAATAATAATAAGACAATTGCAAGAAAAAAGAAGAAGAAATGAAAAATTGTGAAAAACTTTCAACGTGAAAGAGAGAGAGAGAGATAAAAATTCGAAATAAATATAAACAAATGCATAAAACGACGGAAGAAAACATTAATAAACTAGTAAAAATAATGAATTGAAAAAAAAACATTGACAGAGTGTAAAATATAGTTTGAATGAATTATTTTTCGTACGATTGACTGTATAAGTCGAAACGATAAAAATCGATAGTCAGAGAGAGAGAAACAGAAAAAAAACCATCGAAATAAATATAAACAAATGAAAGAAACAATTTTAAAAAATTAATAAACCGGTGAAAAAAATTTTAAAAAAATAAATAACAAATGATCAATCGTGTAAAATAGTTAAAACGAATAATTTTTCTCACGAACGATAAAAATTGATTGCGAGAGAGAGAGAGAGAGAGAGAGAGAGAGAGACGGATAGACAGACACATTAAAAAATATATAAAACGTTGTAAACGATTGTGCGACGGTCTAGAAAATAAACCGAACGACGAACGAGACACATTCGTCGGGGCAGAACAACGTCGAGCCGCGTGAGTCGCCGGTGATATTAATTATCGACGATAATATGAACACGCGGACGTCGCGCGAACTCCTCACACACATATTCGTGTTCTCGACGCAATTCGCGTGTGCGCGTTGATTGTCGATCGCCGATGAACAATAACGTTTGAACGAGTTTTAGAAAAAAAAACAAAAATTAATTTAAAAAATTCTAAAAATTAAAAAAAAAAAACAGAATAATCACGCACGAACGACGAAGTAAGACGAAGACACGAAGTCGGGGTGTGGAAGTCGTACGAATAAACGACGAAGACGAGACGACGAGAGAGAGAGAGAGAGAGGGAGAGAGAGAGAGAGAGGACGTGTTCGGGAAGAGTTACGTACGGTGAGGATAGAAACGTTTCTGAAACGCGATTCTCTCGGTCTACAAGCGCAGTCTACCGAGAGGCGCGGTGCCGTGAGCTGTGCGCGAGCCAACAGAGCCGCCCCAGCCGAGAGAGCAGCCTCCGCGTGAGCACACCAGCAGCTCGTCGTACTCCGCTCTCGTGATTGTGCATGTGTGGCGCACCACGTTTCTCTCAACCCATTCGTGTGTGGCGACGTCGTCGTCGTCGTCGTCGTCGTAGTTTCGCGGGGATCTCCAATCGTGTGCGTAAGTGCGTGTGTGTGTGTCACACGATCTCTCGCACATGCGTGTGTGTGAGTGTGTGTGTGTGTGTTGTCGCGCGCGAGTCGCGAGTTTTGTGCAGTGAACGGTTAATAGACCAGTGGCCGAGCGAAAAGCGGATATATAAGCTTGGTCAAGCCTATATAATTGTTCGTGTGTGCGTGCGTGTGTGTTCGTGTGTGTGTGTGTGTGTGTGTGTGTGAGAGAGAGAGAGAGAGAGAGAGAGAGAGAGAGAGAGAGAGAGAGGGAAAGGGAAAGAGAGACGGTGAAAAGATTTTTCAGAGACTTTGCTTCTAGTTACTCTGTAAAAAGAGAAAGAGAGAGAGAGAGAGAAGGAGAAAATAATAGAAAAAATAGAGAAATTGAAAAATAGAGAGAGAGAGGGAGAAGGAAAAAAAAATAGAAAAAATAGAGAGATTGAAAAATAGAGAGAGAAAGAGAAGGAGAAAAAATATAAAAAATAGAGAGATTGAAAAATAGAGAGGAGAGCGAGGGAGGGAAGAAGAGAGACAGTAAAAAGATTTTTTAGAGACCTTGCCTCTAGTTACTCCATAACAGAGAGATAGAGAGAGAGAAAAAAAATAGAAAATAAAGAGAGAGAGGGAGATAGAGAGAGTAAAAAATAAAGAGAGAGAGAGAGAAAGAGGGACCGGAAACTGAAAAAAAAAGTGAGTTCAAATAGTGCCGGATATTCGACGGATAAGTCGTACGCACGAATAATTAATCGTGCGTGACTATATATAAATATATATATATTTATTTATATATTTATATATGTGTTTATTTATCGTACATATGTATATATAATCATTGACATATACACATATGTATGTGGGTGGAAAGATTGAAGCGTGAGAAACACCGTGATCGTGATTAACAGTATCGAGATGCATTTAAACGTTGTAAATTGTTCATCGACGATTTTTGTGATAATCGTCACGTGTTGGTTGAGATTGGAAGCCCGAAGGGTCGCGCCCCTGATCGAGGACGAATGGGCCAGGAGGCCCCATCGTGCGGCCGGTGAGTTTTCCATTTTTCATTGCAAAAAAAAAAAGAAAAAAGCAAAAAATTTGAAAATTTATGAAAGATGATTGAATTATTTCGCATCGATTTGTTGTCCCCCACATTTTTGTTGAATTTTTCGTTTGTTGTTTTTGGGAAATAAAAAATCGCGGGCTACGCTGTTTCGACGGCGAAAACGGCCGTCGGATGAATAAGATTGTTCGGATTGTCGTTTAAACTTTTTTTTTTTCAGTTTTTTAATTAAAAACGAATATATGTATGATCTCGGTAACGATTTTCGATAATCGACTCATTCTTCACTCGATCGAAAAAACCATCGATCCAATCAATTTTCGACGACAAAAAATAATATTGTCGAAGAGAAACAAAACATATTAATAAATGAAAAAAAAAAAAAAATTAATAACAATAGAGGAGTTTTGAAATTCCCAATAAACAAAATTATTTATGAAAGAAGAATTTTGAAGTTGAGACAAAACAGCAGTTTTTCAAATTATGATGAAAAAAAATTTATTACAAAAGAAGAATTTTCGAAGAACCAAATAATAATGAATGGATAAAAAAAGTAGAGAAGTTGTAAAATGATTTGCAGTTATTTTTTGTTTATTTTTTTTTTGTTTTTTTTTTGGTCGATTAAATTGCATTTATACCTCTGTTCGTTCCCCGTCCCCCGTCGCTCCGTGACTGTACATAAGCGATAAGCTCGGACGATGTAATCAGCGATACGATATATATATAATTCAAACACACCCATACACACATACGAACACACACACACACACAGACACGTGACGCGAAGCGCGCGGGCGTGAATCGTTGGGACTTGAACGCGTGAAAATAGTTATTGTCGTGTGTGAGGATCGGTGACCGAGGCCGCGCGCGCGGTGTGTCTTCTTCGGTGTCTCGCCGGGCGATTGCGTAACGAACGAGCACGTGAAAAAGTTTCACGTGGAATGGGCGAGTCTCTCTCTCTCTCTCTCTCTCTCTCTCTCTCTTTTTCTCTTTTTCTCTTATCGCGGCTTTCGAAGCGGATGATGAAGAATGGCACTGCAAGAACCGTGGACAAAGTGGGGCGGGGGGGGGGGAGCTCGATGACGATTCGAATGTGTGCGAGGTGCACATGCATTGGTTGGAGAGGGGGACAGACAGAGAAAGGTATTTATTTCGTGTTCTGGGACCAAAGTCCCCGGAGACAAAAATCGTGACCAAATAGTTTACGTGCAATTCCGCAAGAAAATTCCGCACAATGCCAACTGAGAATTATCAGAAATTTGCAATACGATGCAATGATAAAAATGAAAAAAAAAAAAAAACAAAAAATAGAAAAAGAGAGAGAGAGCGATAGAGCGAGAAAAATAAAAAGATTCAGTCGGAAGTATTTATTTTATACCCCGAGGCCCAAAAAGTTTCTTAATAAAAACCCGCCACAATACACGCGGGTGGGTCTCGAAGCTTCGAATTTTAATGTTTCGAAAGCTCATAGGTTCGAATTTTTTTTATTCGAATTTTAATTTATCGAAAAATCAAATCTTCGAATTTTTTTATTTCGACTGGCCATGTAACAGAATTTAAAAAATTCGAACGACCAAATATCCGACCGGTCAACATATCGAAATCTCAACGATTCGAAAATAAATGTTTCGACTCACCAATGTTTCGAACGGGCAATCCTTCGACGGATCAAAAGTTCGAAACGTATATATAGGTATAGTGGCGTAGCACCTCGTTCAACCGCTTGAAGATTGCAGCTCTTGCAATCTTTACTCTACTATACCTATATATACGTTTCGAACTTTTGGTCCGTCGAAACATTGAATCGTCGAAACATTGGCGAGTCGAATCCGTGACCCGTCGAAAAATTGCGCTTTCGATACATTGCATTTCGAATTTTTTTTTTTTCGAAACTCTGACCGCTCGAATCTTTGTTCATTCGGATCCATGGACTTTCGATACCGTGAACGGTCGAAACATTTAAATTCGAATAAAAAAAATTCGAAACTTTGGACCTTCGAAACATGGAAATTCGAAACTTCGAGACCCACCCATTATCCCACGATGTAATAAAAAAATAAAAATAAAAATAAAAATGAAAAATCCCACGAAAAAGAGCGAAAGATTAAAGGGGATCGATTTCGAAAATTCCGGAGGTCGCGGTAGTCCTCGCCTGTTGCCTCGACGGGTGCTCGGAAAAAACGTCCGCGAGCACACACAGGAGGACGCTTCCGCACGAAGGGTCCTCGCCTGTGCCCGAGGGTCTCTCGATTGTCGCTTCCTAACACCTTTATGGACACTTGCAAACCACCTAATTCGAGGTGCAACACTCGAAGTGGTCGTTTTGCGATCTGGATTTGGCCGAGATAGCAAGAGAATCGTCCGGTGGGGGGGGGGGGCGGAGGGAGACTCACGACAACGACGACGACGTCCCCACTATATATCCTATACACCTCGACGTGACCCAGATGCCACAAACGCACTCACGATATCGCGCAGTTCTCTCGCTCGTACATTTATATATATTTATGTATCCGCGATCGCAATACACGCACACAAGCAACCAGGGAGAGCGGGAGAGAGAGAGAGAGAGAGAGAGAGGAGAAGGATTTTTCGGTGAAAAAAAAAAAAAAATTAATAAACAAAAAAAAATCCTAATCCAACGAAAAAATTTCGAATTTCGTTGAACCTTCGCAAAATTCGAAAATAATTTTTCTTCCGTCGTGTCCGCTCATAATAAATCCGCGACGATATATAGTCGCGATGGGGTGTGTCGTACAACTTTCGTCGCTCGTAATTTTCTCAATGCCAGAGCGCGGAGCGGGGGGCAAAACTCGTCGCTGTGAGCGACGAGTGAAATAATTCGATAATAAACATCGAGAAAAACCCGACGGAACTTACTTTCGTCGGTTTGGGGTTTTATCTTTGTTTTTTTTTTTTTCAATTTTTTCCATTTTTTCCTATATTTTTGATTTTTATTTATTTAATTATTCACTTATTCATCATTTGCAGCTATATATTTTTTTTCTCACCTCGGTTAGCGTGGCAGCAAACTGTTTGAAACGTATGTCATCTCATAAGAGTTCTTTTTTTTTTTTTAATTTGAGGAACCCTAAAAAAAAAACAAAAAAACAAAATTCATACGCGTTATATTCGTGTTTGACGGTGATGATGATTTTTACGGCCGAAGGGTGTCCCGAAGGGTCTCGAAGAACGTGTGAGGATGATGTACTTTTTGTTATCATAATCACACACACACACACCAGTTTCGCAGTATGTGCCAATGGTTTCGACGAGCACGAGGCTCGTGCGATGAGCCCCCCCCCCTTCCCCCTTTTCCCTCGCCCCTTTGGTCTCGCCTTCCCATCGGCGGCTTCTCATCTCACCCTCGGGGCTCACGATCGTCCGAGATGTGCTTGCTCATTAGCAGCATCACCAGCATCACCAGTGATAGTAACAGCATCATCATCAAGCGCAAGGATATATATATATATATATATATATATATATATATATAATCTTAAATGCGATTATTCCTTCGTTTTTCCATTATTCCATCGCGTTCGCGTTTCTCGTCACACACACACACACGCACACACACGCACACACATGATCTTCTCCTCTCGCGTGACGTTCGCACGATGACTGACCCAACCCACTGACCTTTTTTCCCAACCATCGTTCAGCACCAAGTATCGACCACATCTCACTGTGTTGGTGCACATGTTCGTTTTTTTTTTTTTTTTCGTGTGTCTGTGTGTGTGTGTCGAACCGCGCAATCGCGATGTCGTCACGAGGATTATAATGTAACACACCGTCGAATAGCCGCACTTATTGAAAAATCGCTTCGCGATCCTTCGTAATCGTCTCGTCTCGCGTTCGACGCGTCACAATCACGACGGTGTACGTCGTTTTTTTTCTTTATTTTTTCAACAAACTCAATCAACGCGATGTTTCCAATTAACCCGAGATATATATATATATACCTCTCATATCTCACGGGTCATTCGTGTCCATACAAATTTTTTTTTTTATCGTCAAATGAAAAATTCTTAAGTGCAACGAATTGTTTTTAATAACGCAAACATGGTTTTATGTTGTTGTTGTTGTTTGTTTTTGAATGAAATATCGATTGTAGGTAAGATTGTAGGTCCATGGACGCAAAAATGCTGAGACCCACGGACGAAATCTGTCCCGTTTCACGTGAAACACCCTGTAGATACATGCATGTAGCACATTTTATGCCTACGCATATACATTACGTCCCGTTTTCCGTAGGCGCAATTTCTCTTCGTCGAGGTTCAGAGCGACCGGCAATTCGAATATCCCACAAATTAGCGATGTGTGTGTACCGACTGATGGCGGATTTGCTCTTTGCTTCAAAGATTTCCGCTTCGACTGGTTTACCGCGACACGTGTGAACCAATTCGCCCGTGTCTCATTGGACATAAGTCACCTGGTCTCTCTCTCTTTCTCTCTCTCTCTCTCTCTCTCTCTCTCTCTCTCTCTCTCTCTCTCTCTCTCTCTCTCTCTCTCTCATACACTACCGGCAAACATTAAACGTCAACTCCGATTATATTCTTCACTTCCGCCATTCCTCGCGGTGTTCGGTGTTTCGTCGTCGTAATTTTCGCTCGTTCCCGGCTGTGCCAAACACTCTCTCGCGTTCTGTATAACGATCGCGTTTTATTCCCAACGGGGTTCAAAGCTATAACGCAAGGCGGGGAATCCTCGCGGGTGGCGGGCGCACGCGCACGCGTGGGCCACCTTCGACGCGACACACCGTGTGATTAACCACTTGTTGAACTTTTCTATCGTTCGGCGGCACACACTCGTGCGAAATTAATCGTCTACATCGTTGTATTCTAAAATCCTCCTTGTTTTCAGAGTTTCGTACGAGTCTGGGAAACCTTGTGGTCATTGGTCATCGTCACGAAATATATAAAAATAATTCTGTTTGTTTTTTTTTTATATAAATCGTCACACAAAAATTGAACACTCATATAGAGAGATTACGTATTTAGTCAACGTGCAATATAGATCTTTGTAAGTATCACAAAAAGTTGAACGGAATTCGGCGCGTGTTCCATTAAGGGGACTGAGTCACCTAAAAAATTCGAAAATTAAATTTTTTTTTCCGTGACACGGCCGATCCAAATTGAACATCGATTTTACCCTTACGAAGTACGTATACTTAGCTATCATTTCAAATTTCTCCATAGCCGTATGACTTATCTAAATGCTGTGAGATTTTTCACAATTTTTTCACTTGTCGCAGCTTTCGGACCCTGCGACTCAATGGATTTTCAATTCTGACGTCTCATTTTCTTCGTAACAGACCTCATTCTCGGATGAGTGTGGAATTTTTTTTTATCTGCTTTCTGGAAATTATGGCGACCTATAATGTGAAAAAAAAAAAACAATTTTTTTGTAACTTTTTGAAAAACCGGTTGAATAATAGGTTACCATAAATTCGTTTTACCTCGCATCCAAAATTCCACACTCATCCGAGAATGACTACAATTTGGAACGAAATGAGACGTCGGAATCCAAAATCCGTTCATCGGTGCGGTCCGAAAGTCGCGACAAGTGAAAAATTTTGTGAAAAATCTCACAGCATTTAGATAACTCATACGGCTATGGAAAAATTTGAAATGATAGCTAAGGATACGTACTTCGTAAGGGTAAAATCGATTTTCAATTTGGATCGGCCGTGTCAAGGGAAAAAAAATTTAATTTTCGAATTTTTTAGGTGACTCAGTCCCCTTAATTCGAAAGCAAACGAAAAAGGGAGCGAACGAGAGAGAGAGAGAGAGAGAGGAGAGAGAGAGAGAGAGAGAGAGAGAGAGAGAGAGAGAGAGAGTCGGAGTCTGAGCAGGCCTCCACTAGTAGCAAAGATGCTCGCACAGAGATCGACGGTTAATTAGCTACAGCCACAAACACAAAGATTCCCTTGTGTCTCCGAAACAAGTACGCTCGGCAACTCTAATCCACACCCGCTGCGTGCTGAAACAACGCGTTGACGAGGTTAGCTGAAAAAAAAATATACAAAAAGAATTTTTTTTAATGAAAAAAAAAAAAAAAATTAAATTTATTATATATAATTATACAAAAATACTTAAAATATAATAAAGATAAAATACAAAAGCTTACAAAAATAATCATAATAAATAAAGAGCTCTCTCTCTCTCTCTCTCTCTCTTTATTCATTTTTAATTTTTTTAGAGAAATTTTGTTTAGAAAAATAGAGAGTGAGAGGGAGAGAGAGAGAGAGAGAGAGAGAGAGAGAGAGTAGAAGGATGGCAGGTTCCGGCGAGTTCTCGGATGCACCAGTCCGATTATATATTTAGCCGAGCCGCAGACACAAAACGACTCACCACCTCCGCGAGCACTTTCTCTTCTTCGTCCGGTGTTGAGGGAACGAACGCGCTTGAAACCCCTTTCATACGTTTCCCTCCCTCCCCCCCCCTTTTCCGCCCGTACCTCTCTCGCTCGTGTAGAGAAGGGTAGATGTCGAAATTCACGAACCGATCATATAATTTTCAGAACGACGAAATTTCAGACACCGCTCAATAATTCAAAGTGGCAAAATCACAAAATTTTTGTATCACCGCGAAAATCTTTCGAACTGCATCGACAACACCATACAAGTTTTAAGGGTGTGTGGTTATCACTTCGAATTGTTCTGATAAAACAATTGAAACAATGAAAAAAAAAAATTCAATGGATTTTTATCTTTCCGTCCGAACGCTGGCTAAACAATGCTGTATGGACCAAAAAGTCATAGGAACAATATTGCGGAGAATTGAATTTCCTAAAAAAAAACATTCCCATTCTGTCTAATATCGATGGTTCATGGCGTGGGGAAAGCTCGAAAGTCGGACAGTGTGGTAGACGTTCGGAATTCCGTGCGGGTTCGAAACAATGCTCGAGTTCCGGAATTTTTTTTTTTTTTTTTGCGTCGTTCGGAAAATTGGATCGTTCGAAATTTCGAGGTCTAACATTGGCGATGATGCGGTTGCACGAGAGCCGTCATTCACGGCGCACCCATATTCGGGCGTGTCCATCACGGTTCCTCGGTCACGATGGCAGCCACATCGGCCATGCCCGTCACGGTCATCGTCGCGTTGTTCATCGACGAAAAAAAAAAAGAAAAGAAAAGAAGACAAAAAAAATTATTGATGAATGAATGAATCAATAATTAAACAAATAATAACGAAGATACCGAAAAAAAAAGAAGAACCAAACATTTTTGATTCAATCGAATAAAAAAATTGCTGGAGATGAATGAAATTGTATATTTGATGTCAATTTATGTTAATATTTTTATCTATATTATTCACAGATATTTAAAAAAAAGAAAAAAGAAAAATAGAGTAGACAAACGAAGCTGCGGAAAAATTAAATTAAATTGTTGAATTGTTGAATGCAAAAATGAAATTGCACTCCGCCGAAATCGGAGTAATATTTTTTTTTTTTCGGGACACCAAAATGTATGGTATAACGTTTACACCTGATATATATTGGGTAGAGGGTGCCCTGATATAAAAATATCAAAGTTTTCTACGTTTGAAAAATTTGAAAATCCGTGGATACCCCAAATATATGGTCCGATCGACCTGATCTTTCAAAAGAATCTTTCCAAATTTTTTGAGGATGTTGTCCTTGATGTACCTGAATTTTTTTCAGATAGAAGCATGATATTACTAAAACCATAGTGTCACTGTGGGTATGGTCATATTATATGAACAAGTAATATAAATAAAATAAAACGTTATATATGCACGACCAAAGTCGTGGATAATTTTTTACGCCACGGCCTGTACACGTCGTTGTATCGTTGCAAACGACTCGAGGACCGTTTGGTGGTGCTATAATGCATCCGAGTATCGGGCGGGGGAGGTTAGCCTGTAAGCCGGACACGCATAACTCACGGCATATTCCATTAAACCGCTCACCCGCGATTGCCACGTCGTCGTCCGATTCGATTTATTTAACATTATCTCGACCACCGATATCCGAACGACTTTTGCCATCGTAACGCCCGTATCTATATAACCGCGGTTACATTATTAATTTACAACTTACAACGTACTGTCTCGTGTGGCATGCACCACCCCCCCCCCCTCCCGTAACCCGATAGAAAAAAAACTCAGATCACACACGGAGACAAACCCGCGATAATAAATAACTGTCGAAGGATATAAATATTTGATTTTTTCATTTTCAAATTATCCGCGGGTGTTCGTCTGACCATTCCGCACCTATTCCACTTGGTTGGTCCTTGCTGACGTTTCACGAGTACGGGGGCACAGTGGATTGTGCGTACCGATGAACATAAAATCATCATCGAGTCGGACGCGTACAATCCCAGACAAAAGTATACTTCGATCTGATATATATATATATTGATTATAATATAATTCGATTTGTGGGTGCCATGAGAAATTGACAAAAAAATCGAATATTCGTCGAACAGATGTCATCGCACATCTTTTGCATCATGGTTTATCTTTCACCTTTTTTTTTTTTTTTTCAATCGCTGATATCGAAGGACGATCGATTTGCATTTTTTTCTCGTGGACTTTCATCGATCTGTATTCCACAAACTGGATTAGATCTTTTTTTTTATTATTGACAATTTTTGTATGAAAACTTTATTTTCACGATTTTCGTCGTTCACATTTGCCGGAATGTGGATATTTCTCGTGAGAACACACACACACTTGTTGAATTTCATTACGGTTGTCACTGTTGAACGAGTGAGTTTTTGATCGTTTTGACAATTTTTCCGACATTTTTTTTTTTTTTTCGAAATGATAGAATTGATTGATTGATATGATATTTATTTAGCATTGGTTACATCGCATATTCTATTATCGAAAATACATCCATTTTTATGGTGCTATGGGCCTTAGACCCCCTTTTTCATCTTGTTTATTTCATTATTTATTTCATTTTATTTTATTTATTTATTATTTATTTTTATTCCATTTTATTTTATTTTATTTTATTTATTTATTTATTATTTATTTTTGTTGTCGCTTAGATATTCGCATGTGCATCCTCAGCCGCTTTTGGAATAGTTTTTCAGTTTGCCCTTCCCTCAAATTTTCCGGTAACTCATTATACACATTTCGAAACCTTTAGGAATCATCGATTTTTGTCCCGTAATTGTTTTACATTTTTTTCACAACCATATATTTTACGACTAGATTTAGAAGTCGATTGGCTGTGCAAAATTTTTCGAATTTTCCTCATATTTTTCGCACACGTGTCGTACATCGTAATTTTCAATGTTCAAGTCTTTTTTCGTATCTACTGTTATTTATTTTCTATTTTCGTTCTCCTTCTTCTTGAATTTGTTTTTTTTTTTTTCGTTTTTAGAGACTCGAGAGAGTTTGTCGACACGGGGTTTTTGTTAAACACGCTGGGAGGGTACGTCACCGCGACAACTCGACGAATGTACAATGGCCGCGGGTTTGACAAAAGTTCTCGGGACGCGCCTCTCTCGTTTGCGTAATGCATACGCGCCGCCGCTTGTACCTAATTCAT
Source organism: Diplazon laetatorius (assembly GCA_963662125.1). Classification (NCBI taxonomy): domain Eukaryota; kingdom Metazoa; phylum Arthropoda; class Insecta; order Hymenoptera; family Ichneumonidae; genus Diplazon; species Diplazon laetatorius. The sequence continues at coordinate 6,700,419 of OY759165.1, read as the reverse complement.
ACGGGGCCTCTCGATATACATGCATAACATTCGTGTATATCACGGTATGTCCCCCCGACGAAGAGTGGCAGAGAGAAAATGAAAAAGGACAAAAAAAAAAAACAAAGAGAAAAACGTCGAGAGAGAGAGAGAGAGAGAGGGACGATGAGAACAACGGGTTGTACCGTATAGAGCACGTAACGTCCTGAATTCGTTTGAAAAGCACGCATTACTTATGGATAAGCAGCGGGGTTGGGTTGGGCCCGGAATATATGTCGTCGCGATGCATTATTTGCATGCCACCTCAAATTTATTTATTTATTTATTATTTATCGTCTTTCCTTTATTTTATTTTATTTTTATATAACAATTTTCTTCTCGCTTCCCTGTTGTTTTTTTTTTTTGTGGTTTTTTATCGATCGTGTGTCAACAGTCGTTAGGGGTTTTTTTTTTATTGACAATGCGCGTGTAAACTATGTTCCATATGTCCCATCTAATGCAAAATTGTTCAGTTAAGTTATGGTGAAAGTTTAAATGTGTGACTCAATTTTTTTATTTTCTGTTTACCAACGCCGGACTCATTCAATTCGGAATGGTGATTTTGCCGGAAGCTCAATCGATTGCGAAAAGAATTCTGAAAATTTTAAGCCTATCACGCGAACTTCCCAGTTCAATTTTAATCACCGCCAAAGACCGGGTGAAGTTTGGCTTTTAAAATACACGCAATTTTTCTATTCGTCGGTTATTATTATATATCGGCGGGACGTCTAATTAGCGGTTAAAAAAATGCAATACCATACGGAGTCAACGGTTACGAACCCTACTTTCACGAAAAAAAAATTGAACGCATATACGGGGTAATCCCGTGTCAAGTTTTACCAATTTTATCGAACATATAGTTTAACACGTGATAAACTTACGGTAAAATTTTCTGATTTTATTTTTTTTTTCTTCACTGGAAAAATTAATAAGTTTTCGTCACAATGACTGTATAATTCTATATAATCTATATATATAAACTATATATAAACCATAATTATATATATAATCTTTATATAAATTAATCCCATATATAATTTATATAAAGATTATACATAATTTTTTTTACTTGGGAAGCATATTGGTCGTTCTGAATTTTCCTCCGCTGTGAACGTCGATATCTCGTTCCGAATTTCCGATGGAAATCGTTCGACACGTGTGAGGGGGCCACACGAGGGGTATGATATGTATATGATCGCTATAGTTGCGGAGTTTGTGAGAGAGACGGCGAGAAGGATGTGGAATCGGTTCGGCCATTCGTGTAACCACAGGCGTGGAAGAACAGAAGGATCGGATATTTGTATCTGTATATATGTATATGTATATATATATGTGTGTGTGTTCGATCCTTGTGCGGTGTGGCGAAGAGAGTTTCGAACGAGACGACGACGACGACTTCGACATTGTATGCAGATCTCGAGCGCCGCTGCAGCCCCGCTCGACGGATCGGGCGTAATCGACCTCGGAAGAATGCGACAACGTCGATCTCTCTCTCTCTCTCTCTCTCTCTTACTCTCTCTATCTCTCTCTCTCTCTTTCTCGCTATCTCGAGTCTCGAGCATAGCCCCGCGTGATCCGAGCAAATGATCGGCCTCGAAGGACGTGAACTTTTATCGAAAATTATTGTCGTGTACTATATTTTATCCATTTGTTACGCACGTCCTGCGATGATAAATCGAACGTTTTTACATTATCAAAGGATTTGAATAATTCAATCAGCGACGGATTGCCCTACGCACACACAGACCTACACATACGAGCACGCTTACGATTTTTTCCGTTCGATTGCACTGTATAGTTGTCACGAAAAATAAACCTCGGGCAAATTGTGTTTTTCCAGCCTAATTGAGGGTCTCGCTGAAATAGACAATAAATCTATCATCTAATTTTTTTTTCCAAATAAGCGCTATTCAGAAATATATAATTAAATAATCTTTCACTCGCATCAATGATCGGAAACCGGTGAGAAACAAATTTTTTTATAAACTCACAAGAACAAATAAACATGTGTAATTTTAAATGAATAAATAAATGAATGAATGAATAAATGAATAAATAAATAAACGAATAAGGTTTTTATTTTCATCATCGCGTAAGATAGAATGGCTCGAAATTACGTCATCGCGTCGTATGAGAATTGAAAACGTTCGTTTCAATTAGCAGTGACGAAAAAAAAAAATACGATGAAGAATTTTTGTTTTTTGGTTTTTTGTTTTTTTTTTTTTTTTTTTTTTTTTTTTCGTCCGATCGAAAAAAAATCGCGAAGGAACATGAGTTCCGACGTGGTAGAGACGGTTCGACGATCGACCCCGACCCCCTTTAACCATCCCCGCCGGTGGCAAGGTCGCGCAAAATTGGCTTTTCCTCGTACGGATTTGACACGAGCCTCGGTGTTCGTCTCGGCCGAATGAATTTATCGGCGTTACTTCGATTATCGAGCAGACCCAGTTCCGCGTTGCCGAGGTCGACTTCACTTTATCGTGAAAATTTACGGTAGTCGCATTGACAACTTTATGTATATATATATATATGATATACGTACATAACCGTCTGTCAAAAATCTTTCGGAAAAAAAATTGCTCAAACAGTTGTGAAAGAAATTATTTATTTTATTTATTTTATTTATTTTATTTATTTTATTTATTTTATTTATTTTATTTATTTTATTTATTTTATTTATTTTATTTATTTTATTTATTTTATTTATTTTATTTATTTTATTTATTTTATTTATTTTATTTATTTTATTTATTTTATTTATTTTATTTATTTTATTTATTTTATCAAAAATTGCAATTCGAATGAAACAAAAAAAGTAATTCGAACTTATGAGCTATCGAAATATTGGGCGTTGAGAAAAAAAAAATAAGCGCAACACTGGAAGGAATTTGAGAAAAATTTTTTTTTTATAAAAATACGAAAGTTGAAAAACACGTGATTTTAAAGAAAAGATGGTCGCGCGATCGCGACGTAAAGAGCCATCGACGGTGAAACAGAAACACAGCGGTTGAACGATCTTGATTCGTATCCTTGGCTGGAATTTTTCGCAGCCTTTCCTCTTCTGGGAACGCCGATTGTCAGACCGATAAAATCTGACGGACGCGGGCGAGCTCTCTCGCGCGGCGCGATCCAGCCGCCTTCGTCGTCGTCGTCGTCGTCGTCGTTGTCGTTGCTGCCGCCAAAGTGATGCATTATTCATCCGCGTGCTCGACGTTTCCACGAGCACAAGAGTAGCACGATCGTTTCGTACGTACGAATGTATGTTCTGGGTACGTACATGACGACAACCACGTACGATTCTGTTTCTGGACGCGACGCGAGAGAGAGAGAGGGAGAGAGAGAGAGATCGGATTCACGATTGGAGCAAAATTACGATTTAGCACGGATCATCGTTTATGGTTCAACCGCGTGTCCCGGATGAGTTTAAGGATGTATGACACCTTAGATCGGTCCTTGGCAAGGATCATTCTTCATTCAAAATAGAAAATAGAACCCCCCTCCCCCCTCCCCCCCTACATAGGTTCTAAATTATTTTTATAAAATGTTTGCAAAGTCTCCCCAACCTCAACATTTAATCGTGCCTGTAAAATTTTCAATTTTTTTTTTTTAATTATCACAACCGTGAAATTGTTTATCGAGTTTTTATTTATCACAGCTGAAATAATATCGACGTGAGACTAATTATTTTTCTATACGCTTCGAGGCCTCGGAAGCTGTGCAGATGATATACAAAATATATATATATATATATATATATATGTATTGTAATTGATTTCCAGGGAAAATTCGTTGTTCGGATGGGTTCGAAGTGATGCGAACAGACATTGGTCAGACGCTTCAGAATTCGATGCTCTTTCTCGCCCTCTCGCTATTCCCCTTCGTCCTTCGCCATTTTTTTTTCGTATGCAGTCCATGTAGCACCTTTTATAGATATAATTTTGCATGGAAATAAAATATTTTGTGATTTTTATGCAAAGGAGATATTTTAATAAGACAAAATTATTTAAGTGCGATTCTCTCTCTCTCTCTCTCTCTCTCTCTCTCTCTCTCGCTATCTCACTTCGTCCTTTTTTTCCTGTATACGGTATATTGGGTAGCATCTTTTATAGTTATAATTTTATGAGTAACTAAGATATTTTGAAAGTTCACGCAAGAAAAATATTCTGATAAAACAATCTAATTTAATTTCTCTTGTATCTCTCTCGCTCTCTCTTCCTTTCTCTCTCTCTCTCTCCCTTTCTCTCTCTCTCTCTCTCTCTCTCTCTCTCTCCGTTGCCGTATCCACACGTCTCGAGCTTTCTCGAAGCTTTTCCCCGAATCAAATGCAAAATGCGTGACAAACGATCCGCGTGTGCACATTTAAGTCCCGACGCAGATGCTCTCGAAGATCTTAAGATCGTCCGGTTTCCATGTGACTCGCTTTGGTGATGCGGCACGAGTCTGTGTGTGTGTGTGTGTGTGTGTGTGTGTGTGTGTGTGTGTGTGTGTGTGTGTGTGTCGCGTAACGCACAATCTCCGTCGGTTTCACGATCCCGCTTCGTCCACTGCAATACAGTCCACTCGCGGCCGAGAGAATAATTACGAAGAATCTCTGTGCGTCCAATTGTCGGACGCATCTGGAGTTGACAATTTGACTCGTTAACACCGCGCCCCCGAGTCTTCGTGTAAAACTTGCATTCTTTCGACGTCCGACGTTGAAACGTGTATCATAACCTCTCCCCCCCCGCCCCCCTCGCCGCTCCATCGGTTTGATTGCAATTATCAACGGACATGCGAAAACACGCACGATGGAGGTATTCCCTTTATTCGATATTGCCGCTGAGAAATTAGAGAAAATAAGAATGTTGGTTTTGCCGGAGTCTCAATAGATCGGAAAAAGAATTTTTTAAATTTCAAGCCTATCACGAACCTCCTAGTCCAATTCTAATTACCGCCCCCTGGACCAGGTGAAGTTGCTCGTTCAAAATACATGCAATTTTTCCACACGTCGGTTATTATATCAGCGGGACGACTAATTATCGTCCAAAAAATCCAATACCGCACTGAGTCAACGGGTATGAAATCCACTTCCACGGAAAAAATGGAATACACGTGTATGGGTCATCTCGTGCCAAGTTTACACGCACCTTCACACCGTTCTTCCGACGATTTCCATATACACACGTACGTGTGGCATGATACGACCCATATATGAATTTTATTCGGTTCCTTAAAAGTGGGATTACTTAACCGTTAACTCCGTGCAGCTTTCGATTTTTTTTTTGCAATAATCAGTCGTTAATTTAAATCGTTGAGAAAAAAAGAAAAAGCCATCGAAACAATGTTAAAAAAAATCAATGGATTTTTGTGTTCCCGCGCGTACGCGGGCTAAACAACGCTACGTAGACCAAAAGTCCATGGGAACAATATTGCGGAGAATTGAATTATCTACAAAAAAGTTTCCCAGGGCGTATATCGAAAATTCGATAGTTAACGCGGGAGGAAGCTCGAAAGTCGGGCAATGTTGGAAGAAAACCGGGCGATCGTTATGGGCGTTCGGAATTCCGTGCGTTCGAAAAATCGCCTGCGTTCGTTGCATACATATGAATCGTTGCGTTCTGAATCACGAACGTTCTGCACATCGATGGGTTTTGAAATTCGACCGCCCCCACCCGAGTGTTTGCCTCGTGTGAGCAAACACACACGACCTTTTAAACATTCACTCGAGTAAAATCCGTTGCGCATCGCTGACGCGTTTATTTGCACGCAACGATGGAAAAACGCGATGGACCGCGCGCGGATATCGGGGTAAAAAGCCGACGGAGATGGAATTATACCGCGCGAGAGCAGACGCGGGATGAGAGAGAGAGAGAGAGAGTGGAACGCCATCGTCGTCGTCGACTCGTTCCGTGTATTTCGGGCGGCACGGGCCACTGCACTGTCCCTCTACTCGCTGTGATGCTGCCACGCATACCGCTACCACTAACAAACTACCCGCCAACTGTGAATACAACTAACCAACTGTACATACCACCGAGCAACTAACTCACGCTGCTCATGAGCTCACCACGGTCTTCTCTCTCTCTCTCTATCTTTCTCTCTCTCTCTCTCTCTCTCTCTCTCTCTCTCTCTCTCTCTCTCTCTCTCTCTCTCTCTCTCTCTCTCTCTCTCTCTCTCTCTCTCTCTCTCTCTCTCTCTCTCTCTCTCTCTCTCTCTCTCTCTCTCTCTCTCCTCTCTTTCTCTCTCTCTTTCTCTGTGAACTGAATGTGAAGTGAAAGAAATGAACTGACTGTGCAATAGTATTATTAATCCAATCATTAAGCAAAATTTTTCCTTGTCTATTCTATACATTTATATTCATATTCCTAAAAACTTTAATTTCTCTCTCTCTCTCTCTTCTCTCTCTCTATCTCTTCCTATATTTATTACTTTTTAATATTCGTTATAACACCATATCGAAACAAACTGTAATTGTATACACCGCCTGTGATATTATATATTATACTTTTTTTTTCACGTTTTGTCGTTTCACCGACGTATCGTTTATTTTTTTTTTTCAAATTTTTTTATTATCATTTGTCGATGCAATTTCGGTCGGTGTATAATATCATTGGACCGAGAATTTATATGGACACTTTTTTTGTGGGATTGTTCCGGGTACGTGATGGTTGAACAAGACCCACACGGGATGATAATGCGGAGTCCTACACGCGGTACGCGTTATCGTGTGAAAATTTCCGCCCACCGAGAGCGAGAGAGAAAGAGAGAGAGAGAGAGAGAGCGCGAGAAAGAGCGCGAAAGAGGGACGCGTGGGGCGTGTGTGCGACGTTCATGACCGTCATTGCGTCTCGTGGTAACGCAAATTCGTTACAATTTACGTCGTCGCACCAACAATCTCATCGCGTTTCGTGGTATATAAAGCACGAAAGTGGTTTCATCTCGCGTCTCGGTGGATTATTCGAGTAAGGCGTGGAAATTCCAACCGAATCACAAGATAGATCCAACGAGTTACCGAGATGAGACACAAACACATATATTCCTATTTTCATTGATAAAACTGTAATTGAAAAAAAAATATAGTTAATTGATATTATATCTTTTTTTTTATATATGTATATTTTTTTATTTTTTTTCTATACGTATAATTACCAAATTATTACCAAATTATTTATACCGAGGATAACAAAAAATACACGAAACACATACGACGTTCCGCAAGAAAACAATCAAACAAAATTATAACGAACACCATGGCGAAAATTAGTTAACGAAAAATATAAAAATAACTAGTTTTATCGAATATACGAACTAATTTCGTCGAGATAAAATACATACATACGTAACTTCCATTGCGTATTTCAAACGTAGCATCGAAGAATCTTCCAAATCTTTTGAAATCAATGAATTACGGTAGCGATTAAGATTTCTATAATCGTGGAATATACATTGCACACAATTGTATTGTATCTATGTGATATAATTGTGGAGATTTCGTATTTCGTCATGGACCAGTGACTACACGACGAAACGATCCTGTAACCCTATCACGTGCGTGCCCAACACACGCTACTTAACTAATTTTTTAAAAATGTTAATAACATTGAAACTGATGATCTTACAGCAAAAATCTAAATAGCAATTTTGTGGCGAATTAAATTATCTGGAAAAAAGGTCTCTTGTGGAAAAAACGAAATTTTGACGGGAGAACGAGAAAAACAAATGTTGATTTAAATCGAGGCACCCTAATATAAAAATATTTATATATATATAAATATATATATGTCTATATATATTGGTTCGTCGTTGGTGAATGGCCCCTTGATCCACATTTTTGTAGGATGATTTTTTTCCTTCGTTCAGGGCCGGCCAACTATATATATAGATGACTGATGCGGCCACGCAAAAGAGAGAGAGAGAGAGAGAGAGAGAGAGAGAGAGAGAGAAAGAGAGAGAGAGTGACTAGCTCGTTCGCGCCGCCACGCCGTCCCGCGGACTTGCGTCCGCGCTGATGAGCGCACAGCCGCGAAAAATTCGACCGAAGACGACGAGGAGGAACTTGAACAACTCGTAAACAACAACCACGAGGGAATAAACGATTCCATCGAACATTCATAACGGATGTTTGTAAAATAAAAATAATAAAAAAAAAAAAACTAAAACGCAAAAAAAAAACAAAGAAACAAGCGAAAAAAAAAAAAATTGACACCACAGCGTGAAATGTGGATTCTGTTGTCAGGATAATCTCGGTAATCCTCCCCGGTGGATTTTGTCGTCGACGAGTCGCGATGATTTCGAGCGCGCGGAAGTCGTCATCGCCAAAACGATGAAAAATGGATTGTTTGAAGAAAAAAATAAATAAAAACCTACTTGAAAAATTTTGACCGTGTGTACAAAATCTTGAACTTGAAAGTTTGAAAACATATTTTTTCATTGCTTTCAAGAAAAGAACATTGACTCGGTATTCTTGAATTCGGTCTTTCATTTTTTTTTTTTTTTTGGTGAAAATTTGCATTATTTTTCTATTTTCAGTGGTAATCATTGAAGAACTTCACTGGATGTGCCAAGTTTTATTATTCAAATCGGTCAACGGGAAGTGCATGAAATTCCATAAACGTCCCCTATTTTTCCACCCTCAGGGCCGAAAATATTTTATTCCAAATTCAAATGGGACCACTCTCGAGATATATAGCCTACTTAATTAAAAAAACGAAAGAATCATCAATATCGGCGAAGACATCGCGAAAACATCCGCACCAAAAAAAAAAAAAACCAACAAAAAAAAGTCGAATTGAGAACCTCCTTCTTTTTTGAAGTCGGACGTTTTTTTTTTTCAAATCGTGAACGTCGCGACCGAAGTCTGAAAACAAAAATTATTGTCCTTGCTTCGGTGGACGCACGCGGACTTCCTCGCGATTATTCACTCGCAATCATTCACTATATATAGATACATATATATATATGTATACACACATTTGCATATGTATTCACGTGTAGTGAATTTGCGTGGGGTTGGGAAGAGTAGGGACGGGGGGGGGGGGGAAGGCGTTATTCAACGTTGACCACGGTCGTAGATAATTTATCCTTTATCCGCTTGTTACCGTGACACCGGTTGTCATCGTCTCTTCATCGCCGGGTGGTTGTCCGCCATTGCCCACGGGGTCCACCCCCCCCCCTCACGCCGTCGCGATAATCCCACGACTCGGTACTATGGCAAACGTCTGTCGTCGTGTTCACCCACGCCCACGGATCCTAACTCCTCGACGCCGGATGTTATTGCGCTTCGTCTATAAAAAGAAATTTGCCGCGATTCCGACGTTGTCTCTGTTTCGCGATCTCTCATCTCTCGCTCTCTCTCTCTCTCTCTTTTTTTCTATTGATCTTATTTTTGTTCTATTTTCTTATTATCACTTCTATCACAAGTTTTGTTGTCGTTTTGATCATTAATCTTGTTGTTAATTTTGTTATTAATTTCATCATTACTCTTGTTATTAATTTGTTATTATTAATTTTATGATAAATTTTTCGTCGCTTCCATCATTAATCTTGTTCATTTCGCGTCATTACTTACGTGATTAATTTTATTATTACTACTGTTATAAATGTGTTTCGTTGTCGTTAACTTCAGAATTTGCTCAATAGTGTTTACTGGACACCATGATAAACCGCATCAATCAATGAATGAATTAATCAATCAATCAATATCTCTCTCTCTCTCTCTCTCTTTATTTCGCATAATTACCTCATTCCATCTCTTCATGTCCTCCATCAGCCGTTAACACGACGCGACAGATCCATACGGAATCTTCGAAACATTATGAACGAAGGTTACTCTCGCGCTATGCGAGTTGCGTCATCCCGAAAAGAAAGACTCGCGGGCTCTCGAGAGATTCGAAAAGGCGGGCAGATCGTGTCGAGGGGTGCGCGGGCGTTAAGCGGCTGGGTGGCGGCGAGGGGGGGGGGGGGGGGGGTTGCACTATAGTTAGCCGAAATCTAAAGATATACGGCTCGAGAGACACACGGCTCGATGCCGTAAGATCGTTCTGTAGTCGCGTTCGCGACGCATTTTTTTTTTTTTATTATCTTTTTCTTAACGCGAAAAGACGAAGAAGAAATATAATGGGAAAAAACAAACAAACAAAGAAAATCGGAAAAGAGAAGAAAAACGATGAACGAAAACCGCGCTGGTCTGGTCTGACCTGTTCGGCATATTGTCCCTTGGCTACGATGCGCCATTCGGGATTTTGACCGTTCAGGACATTGTCGTTCGAAGAAGGTGTGTGGGCCCGTGGATGGATAGCGATACGTCATTCGACGTTTAATTTTGCGATGGTCCGGAAAAAGAGATCGATCGTCGAACGGTAATGGCCGTGAAGGTCAAGGCAGTGAATTTATTTGTCGTTGCTGTTTTTTTTTTTCTGTCAAGTGCGAGCGGATGAAGGTGCGGTGAGAAAATATATTGCGACACGGCGAAGAGAGAAGGGGAGGGGGAGGCTGAGAACGGACGTACGTCTGGAGAAGAGTCGATGGGAAAAAAAACTGCACCTTCGTTCACGTGTAGGTTGAGAGTACGTAGGGGTTTGGCGAACACGCGTTTTCATGTGCGTGTGTGTGTGTGTGTGTGTGTGTGTGTGTGTGAGCTCTTCGCCGCGACCCCCGCCGACCACGTCCCCGGATATGGACGAGAGTCGCGCCCCGCGTCGAGACGCGAATTCGACGCCTACGTGTCTGCCGTCTCGTCGTCCACCAGCTTCCCTCGGTCTTGTTTTGCCCGTGGGATTCACTGGCCCGAACTCGGGTCGAAACTCGCTCTGTCACACGCGTCCATCTTTCCCTCGAGTGCCTCTCGTACAATTTATCTACGGTGATATCCCAAGTAAAAACATTATATATGATCTATATATATATATATATACAAACTATATATGGGAGTGGGCATATATAGTTTTATATAGATTATATATAGATTATGAATATAGTCTATATATATATAGACTATAACCCAAGTGAAAAAATTATATATAATCTATATATAAACTATATATGGAATTCGGCATTTATAGTTTATATATAGTTTATATATAGATTCTATATAGACTATATATAAACTATGCCCAATCTTACCCATAGTTTATACATAATTTTTTCTACTTGGGATTTATATATATCACATCGACATACAGATATATGGACTGCTAATGTCGCGAGGAAGAGTGAAATCGCAATTGGAAGAGAGAGGGAGGGTGGTTCTAAATCTCTCCTAACACTAACCTTAACTAAAACCTTTCTCGCTCGTTCTCTCTCGGTTGCATAAGGCTTCGTCGTCGGTTTCGGTACAGCCGAACGTTTTTTTTTTCCTTTTTTTCGCATTTCTTCTTTTGAGTTACCGCGAAAAATGGTAACGAAGAAGAGGAATGAAAAAGCGACGAAGAAACTCAGCGCGCGCGCGAGAGAGAGAGAGAGAGAGAGAGAGAGAGAGGGAGAGAGAGAGAGAAGGGGGGAGGTGTGGGTGCGTGGTCACCGGCACCGCCGACGACGACGACGAGGACGCGGGTGTCCGAGACGTCTCGGCGCTGCTACGTCGTTCTCGGTTGTCTACGAGTTGTGGAACGAGCCAACCGAATTTATTTTTGGTTGTCGAGCTTTAACGTATCTCGGGGCTGACACTACGTAAGCCGCGACGACGATTCCACGTACCCCCGTTGACTTTACGCGTAGACCGGGCAATCCGGTGTTTCTCGGGGGCGATGATATGTCGATGCCGATCGTGTAATGTTGTCAATCCACCGAACGAGTTATTTATTTTATTTATTTTATTTATTTTATTTATTTTATTTATTTTATTTATTTTATTTATTTTATTTATTTTATTTATTTTATTTATTTTATTTATTTTATTTATTTTATTTATTTTATTTATTTTATTTATTTTATTTATTTTATTTATTTTATTTATTTTATTTATTTTATTTATTTTATTTATTTTATTTATTTTATTTATTTTATTTATTTTAATGAAAAGTGTATTTATTTTAATGCACATTGTTTCGAAATTATGAAAGCTTAATGACTGTAAAAAAATTTCCAAATTTTTTTGATACCTCGACACACATGTCATAACGTCATCGAGTCACGAAAATAACATTGCGACGAGCACACGTGTGTCACGCTGGAACAACGTTTCTCGATTTATACGCAATGTCGATGGACTTTGTGTTAATCGGCTTGAATCGTGAAATAGCTGTCGGATGGTCGAGCTTGTGTGTGTGTGTGTGTAAATCGAGTGGCAAAGTCCACCGATGTACTTTGGACGAATGCGGCACACACGAGAGGGAGGCCTCGGGCAAGGAGACGTATGCGAGAACGTTATATTTCGCGCAAATGTTAGACGCGAAAATGGTGAAGAAGCGATGACGACGATGCGGGACTGTGGTGTATCGCATGAGCGTCACCAAGTCTCGAAGACTCTTCCTGAGCCATGCGACTCTCTGGCTGGCTGCTCATTTCTGATGCTTTTCGTTTGGTCGCTGGCGCTGTTGCTGCTGATGCTGCTGCTGCTGCGGGTGTTCGGGGTGCGGAGGGGGGGGGGAAGTGTTCGGGAGAACGGTGCAACGACCCCGCGAGTGAGGCGTCGCGACGCCTCGTTTGGCCTCGCAACCGGGCACCAACTATCAAGACGACGGCTCGCAACGGTCCTCTTCCTCTTGCCTCCAACGATCCCCCCCCCCCACATCCCCACCCCCTCCCCACACCACACCCCGACAGTCTGTTACCCTCTCGATGATTATCAATTGTGAGAATGAAGAAAAAAAAATTGATCAAGCGAGATTTTGCTTCGCGCGTAGAGACTAAAGGGAGACCGGGGCCAATTGTCACAGTTGTAACATTTTTCTAAGAATCTGAATATCTTGCGATTCACTCGGCATATGCACTGGCTTGTTGCGGCATATTGTTCATTGCGTATTGGACTATCATCGTGGGTTTTCTTGAAGTTTTTAATGAACGGAAATGAGAAAGTTATTGAACTTTGTCTTGTGGGATGCGGAGTATTAGGTTCTGACCCGACTCGGGGTGAAAAGTAACGGTGTTGGGGACAAGTTGTAATACGTTTCTATAAAGATATCTTGATGGAAAAAATTTTTGTTTGTTTGATTGTGAAGCCGACGAGCCGTTCGCACGACAAACCCCGCGACTTTTAAATGTGACGATTGTTCCGTGATTACATACCACCTCGCTCACTACCGTTTGTCACACGTGCGCACAGTGGCTTTCGAGAATTCGATCACGCATTGAAAAAGAACAAAAAAAAAAACAACGTGGAAACGGTCGCTCGCGGCTTTTCTCTCAAAGAATCCACCCAGTACAAAACACAGGAATGAAAAAAAAATCCCCCCCCCCTCCCCGCCCCGCTCAAGTAAGCGAGATAACGCGAACGGTAAAAAAGAGAAAAACCGCGTAACAGAATCACCGAATAAGATAATCAAGCTAAACTAGGTAAACCCGTCGTTTGCGGGTTTGCGGTCGTAAGAAAAAAAAAAGAAAAAAAGAAGAAAAACCAAACTAGGGAGAATGAATAAAATATAAACCGTTCCGGGCTCGTTTGCCATTCAAACGGTTGAGCCACGTCAGTTTCCCAGTTCGTCACGCTGGATGCATAATCAACGAGTGAATCCACGGCGTTACGCCACGCCTGTATGCCCGTGCTTGACTCGAGTTTTACTAAGAGAGCGAATGACAGAGAGAGAGAGAGAAAGGGAGACAGGCTCCAAAGCATTTTGTCCCGCAAGCCGACTCTATATATTTATATTATTATATATATTTTTTTTTCTTACTTTTGTTACAGAATGCACGTTTGGGAAACAAGTACGAGAATTGGGATCGACGTGGTACGCCGATCTGGGACCACCGTTCGGCGTCATGTATTGCATCAAGTGCGAGTGCATACCGGTGAGTATGGGATATAGTTGATGCAATGGTTAAAACGAAATTGGTAAATAATTAAAAACGGTGAATTGTTCGATGAAAAAAATTCAAGAGACTTTCTTCTTTTTTTTCATTATTCGGTATTATTTCTCAACCGGAAATTCCTACGATTTAGGTACTAGGTTTGTCATATTCATCGATGAAAGTTGCAATGGGATTGACAACCCCATGAAAATTCCGACGGTGTGTGAAGCCTTAGAATTTGTTGCAGGATAACAATTGAAACAATGAAAAATCAACGCATTTTTATGTTCCTGTCCGAATCATGGCTAAACAACGCCATGTAGGATAAAAGTTTTCATGACCAATGTTGTAGCGAATTGAATTTCCTACAAAAAAAGTCTGGGATGGCATGTCCCTAACATTGATAGTTTACGCGTGGGAACGCTCGAAAGTTGGGCAACCTATGGTTGTAAGATAAATTGATAAAAACGCTAATGGAAAATCTGATGATACGCCGGCACGCGAATAAAAGGGCTTTTGAGGGCCATAGGCCGCGAAACGGGGGTGTTGTCCCTCGATGAAGATACGAAGATCCATAAGAGTGTGATAACAGATAGTCGCCGATGCGGCCGTCATGGTCGTCCGGGTTCGCATACCGCAAACGGACCAGTTATAAATCTCGATATGGGTGACGTGACCCGTGGTGACTCGACGTGCTTTCTAATCCATCGGCAAAGCCGCAGACTCGCGGGCAACCGGCCGTGAGAGTCTCAATGCGTTTCGGAAACATAACGACGACCACAACAAGTAGAGCCATACGCGTCCATATTTGTTACGGCCTCCTCGAACACCCAGGAAACACCGATGGAAATAAAATCGAGTTAGGGGTTCGGAACTTTCGAGCTCAAACACGCGCAAAATATCAATGTTAGACACATGTCGTCGGGGAACTTTTTCGTGGAAAATTCAATTGTCCGCAACATTGTTCATGTAATCTTTTGGTCTATACAACGTTGTTTAGCCGTAGTTCCAACGGGAAGATAAAAATTCATTGATTTTGTTATTGTTTCGATGGTTTTCTTGCGATAATTTATTGAAAGGGTTACCAGTCCTTTGAGACTTTTTATCATGTTATCAAAGCCGTTTGAAAAATTTTCGACGATAATTGACAAACTTTTGCCTGTTAATTCGGGTTTTCGACTTCGTATCCATGAAAACCCAACGAGATCTCCCTCACTCTGTTACATCCGTTTTATATATTATTTTTTTTCACGACATTCCGATGGATCTTTCACGCGGAAATGTTGTCCACGTACGTTCTCGAGGATTGTCAACCGATCTCGTAATATAATCGCGATTTGCATAAGACGCAATAAGTGTACACGCGTTCGTGTGACGAAGCCATTAACGCGCGGTACACACTCGTGGACGAAGCCATCGTCGTCTTCGTCGTCGACGACTCAGGCTGCAACGCGCCAAACGTTTTGCGAATTCCATTCCGCCGTTTATTTATTTATTTTTTATCTCCCTCCCCCCCGGGCGCACGTGCGGTCGCACGCGGGATATGGTTAGCAGGTGTTGTTGACGAACAATAGAAACTTCTATTGCAAACGATACGCGGATTGGCTTCTGTGTGTGTGTGCGTGCGTGCGTTTTTTCAAACGTTGATTTGTCATACGCGGGGGGACCGTATGACGAACCAAAACTTTCAACTGCGCAACCGATCCGCGTCGTGGTGAAACCGTGTCATCGATGACTCGACAAACGAGGACTCGAGATTGCAATATACTTTGAGAAAATCCCGGTGGACGTAATTTTTTTTTTAAACACACGCTGCTATACTATATAAATATATATATATATATATATATATATATATGTTAGGGTGGTTCTTATTGGGCGTAGAAACAAAAGTATAAAAGGTGGGTAACCTTCCAAATGATTCTAGATCATGAAAAAAGGAATTTTCATATTTTTTCGTCCGATTTTCAAATTCACGCATATTGCTTGAATTCATTTGAAAGTTTTTTCAAATCATTTTTGTGTAATATTTCCGAGTTTAATTGAAAAAAAAACGGTGGCGAAAAAGAAATCGTAAAAACATGTGTGTTTATGAAAACGAAAAAAAAAACTATACCACGAAAACACCGAAAAAAGGTTGGCGGCTATCCGGCAAACATAACCCAAAAGAATAAATATAAATGATTTTTTATCATTTTTTTTCGTGACACGATCAAACTAAATCATTTCAATTTTTTATAGCCACATAAAGCATCAGAACGCTGTGCAAGCTTTATTACAAATTTTCTTCCACGCTCTCTGGACATTGTAACAATCTAAAACGTGAAAATAACAAAAAAGAAAAACTAAATAATTTTTTAAGGTTTGTGTCAGCCTGCTTGACATTAAAAAAAAATTTTTTTGGGATCGATATAGAGTGAAAATAAACATTCGGACATGAACCCAATGAGAACCACCCTTGTATTCAAATGTGTGTGTGTGTGTGTGTAGTCGAATCTCTCCCACGCGACGCACATACATGTATAATGCCTTTCAATCGTTATCTCAAAGTTGTTGTTTTTTTTTTTTTTTTTTTTTGTCTCTCCTTTTTCCGTCACCCGCGGGGGAGAAGAGTCTGTCTCTTTGATCGGTCCAAAGCGGTCTTCCGGTGTCCGATCCGTTCCCACGACACCCACTCGGTCGCGTTCTCGGTCGTCGTCGTCGTCGTCTCGGCCGTCGCGCTGGCGTCTCTCTTGCCGCATGCGGAGGACGTTGGTGCGCCTGTGTATCGAGTGTCTCCGTACCGTAGATCCAATTACCCTCGGAACGTCGATAAGGTTATGCGGTCCCGCGCACTTTCGATCCTTCCTCAATATATATATATGTATATATATTAGGGTGGTCCTTATTTGGCCTTTAGAAAAAAAGTATCGCTACCCACCTTCCAAATGATTATATACCATGAAAAAGGAATTTTCATATTTTTTTCCAATTTTTAAATTCACCCTCTGTATTGCCTGAATTCGTTTGAAAGTTTTTCAAATCATTTATGTCGTATTTTTCGAGTTCAATGCAAAAACGGTAGGGACAAAAAAAAATCAGGAAAAAATGTATATAATACAAAACTATACCACAAAAATACCAAAAAATGTTGGCAGCTATCCGGCGAACATAACCTAAAAATAAATGAAAAAATCGTTTTAATTTTTATTTTTTATGTCATGTTTGTCGGATAGCTGGCAATTTTTTTTGGTGTTTTCGTGGTATAATTTTTTACAATATAATTTTTTTTCAGATTTAGTTTTCCGACTTTTTTTGTAAATAAAAAAAATAAATAATTTTCAAAACTTTCAACTGAATCAAGGCAATGCAGAGGGTAAATTAAAAAATTGGAAAAAAATATGAAAATTTCTTTTTCATGGTCTAGAATTATTTGAAAGGTGAGTGGCGATACATTTTTTTTAAGAACCACCCTAATATATATATATATATATTATATATATATATAATATATATATATATATATATATTATATATATATATATATATATGTATAACCGGAAATCGATAATCGGCAAACAGTGAAAATCGCGAGCTACGAAAATCTCCGAAGGCCAAATTTTTCGCGTTCGCGGGCGGAAAGGGAGCGAGGGGAGTGATGGTGGGGGGGGGGGACGAGAGGGCGAAGGGAGTTGCACCCGACATAACGCAGAGTCTGAAGAGTCTACTCGCGCGGTGGTGAGTGTCTCATCGCGCGGTGTCGCGGTCGGTTTCGCAAACGTATTATTAGATCCCGGTGGAATGATAGTCGCGCCCCATGTATGAGAAGCTATTGATAGGTCGGGCTTGGCTTGTGTTGAGAAGACGACGATGAAGAAGAAGAAGAAGATGAAGAAGAAGTCGAAGAAGAAGAAGAAGAAGAAGAAGACGGAGCCGGAGACGAAGACGATAAGATGAGGGACGAAAGATCGAGAGAGAAAGAGCGATTGTGGAGTCGTGGTTGTAGAGAGGGGAGAAGGAGGGGGAGGGGGGGGGGAAGACGTATGAATCACGCGCCTCACACGCACGCGCGTACCTCACGCTATATACGCGTGTCTCTGGTGTGGTTTTTTCAATGTGTGAATGTGTGTGTGTGTGTATGTATAAATACGTCGATTAACATATATATATATATATATATATATATATATATATATATATATATATACCTAAAAACAATCATAACTCCCTCAAAAAAAATCGCACGAAGTTTTCTAAAAAATGAAATTGAAGCTATTGGTTACCGTTTCAAGGATATCCTAACCAAAATTGAAAAAAAAAAATTCTAGAAGTCTCGCAACTGGTTCAACACAGCCGAAAAAAAGTAAAAAAAATGGACATTTTCAAACCGGTGTACCATGCTCAAAAAAAATCGCAAAATTTTTTCCAATAGAGCAAAATCCAAGCCTGATATGTTCTTTCTGAAATGCTGCTTTGGAAATTCGATTACCTTCATTTTTAACTGAGTTATCGAACTTAAAAAAAACAAAAAAAAAACACTGGTATCAAAATGGCAAACTTCAGGAAGCCCGCGGCACGGTTAAAAATTGCAGTAAATATCTCAAATTCTGAGAATAATTTTTACAATTCATCTCGATCGGTATTGTCCTATGTCAGCGCCAAAAAAACCAAAAAATCCATAATGAAGACCACCCTAATATATATATATATATGTTTGTATCAATATACGTATACACACATGTATATGTATATATGCATGCGTAGCTGAAACGTTTCTCGCAACACTCATCACCCATCCATCTGTAGCATCGCTCATCTTGCACTTGGTTTTATTCGCAACCGCAAGGGGGACCGCCGGGCGGGATGGGAGTGGGGGGCGCGAGGGGGGGGGGGGGGGGGTCGAGAGACGTGCGTGCGGTACCGTCTATCATGCGCGAGAAAAGAGACGAGCCCCTCGCGAGACGCGGCTTGGTCGCAGCACGATTGGCGATGCTGCGCACCGAGCCGAGGATCCTTTGACTCGGTCCGCCGCCCACAAATCTATATATATATATATATTAATGTGTATTAATGTGCACACACCCATACAGACACACACATATATATATATATATACACATATAGATATGACGTCGGACCGTGTGACGAGAGACGCGACTATGCTCGGCATTCCGACATCGCGTGACGAGATATTGGCTCGCCCAGCCGTATTTTTATTGTCCAAGATTTATAAAACGATCCGAACAAATCCGTAACAAACATGATTTGTCTCTTTCTTTCTTTTTTTTTTTTTTTACTTTTTGTCTTTTCCGACAATTGAAATGTCACATTGAAAATAAAAAAGAACTCAAATTTAGTAGGATGCTTTATTGTTGATTGACGACACGTGTATGAATATGTTTTTTTCTCTTCGTTGCAATTTGAGATTTTGTTCGGAATTAGTTTTGATTATGTGATTCTTTTCGAAGCTTTGGCGATTACGTTCGATCGTATTTTTTTTTCATTTCTACGTTATTGGGATTACAAATTCGAAATTGAGATTTGAGTCAGAGAGAATCCTACATTACCGATGTGTTATTGGATAGTAATTTTTTTTTTTTTTTATATATATTTTATTATCGTTATTTTTTTAATAATTCTAATATTTGTCGCGATTATACTTTTAGTTTTTTCGTCAATTTATCTTGGCTCGAAAGTACACTCAGACTGCTCAGATCGTTACGAAATTTCGGTACGATACTTTTGAATATGTGATACTTTCGAAAAATGCAATACAAAAAAAAATCGATTCTTCCAAAATTGTAATTAGGGTGGTCCCCTTAAGAATGTGGTGATAAGAATACGTTTGACATCGCTAAAGTTTGAAAATGAATAAGAATATTCAGTTTTTTTCTGGTGCAAGTAAAACGGTAATGATTATCATTATTCGTATTTTTTTTTTATTTTTTTATTTTTTTTGTCTCCGAATTTTTTTTTTTTTTATTCGAAGCGCATCGTATGAGTAAATGAAGCTGTGTTGATCGAACGATTATCGTGAATTTTCGCAGGTTCAAAAGAAACGAAGAATCGTGGCGAGGGTGCAGTGTCGAAACATCAAGAACGAATGTCCATCGCTAAACTGCGACGAACCCGTTTTACTGCCCGGACGATGCTGCAAATCCTGTCCCGGCGACTTCAGTGAGTATTATGTTTGTTTTTCGTCAATTTATCAATACACATACATATACATATATTTCTATCATCTTCGTCCTCATTTTTTTTCACGTCTTTACACATCGACGGAAAGCAAAAAAAAAAAATAGTAATTGAAAGATATAGATGTATAAAATAGAATAATAATAATATTTTGAAAAAAATAAACAGTAAATTATTTGTCCATGCTCATCAGAGAGTCCTCGATTGAAATAATACTTTCCCTGATTTTCCCAATGAATTTCATCATTATTGTTTATCGCTTCTTGTTTTTTTTATTGAGTTTTTTTTTTTTAATTTTTTTATTTATCATTATTATGATGATTATTTTTAAATTTTCCTTTCTAATTAGCGACGGAAAAATTGCCTTGACTCTAATGCGAACAGGATTCGCGTGCGGCGTGTGCCCTCCCCCTCCCCCCTCCCCCCTCCCGCGCACGCGCGCGTGCGTGCGTGATTGATGCACACGGGTTTGTCCGTCGTGCAGCGGCTCCATCGTAGATTTTTCATTGATTGCACCGTAATCTCGTGTAAATGTGTGCGTGTGTATATATATGTGTGTGTGTGTGTGTGTGTGTGTGTGTGTGTGTGTGTGTGTGTTCATGTCAGTGACGCCGCCACTGAGATCGCGATAAATAGATAAATAAATTAACAATCTCTGGACAAACGGTAGAGTGCGTAAATCTAAAAATCCCCATCGGAGTCATCGTGAGTTGCGGAATTCTCATCTCCGATGGGTTTGGGGGTTGGGGGAGGGAGGGGGGGAAGTGAAACGATAAATCGAAGACACGGGCGTTTATTAACGAGAGTCAAGTGCGGGCTGCATAAATAAATCATTTATCAGCGATTCACGTCGCCGCCGGTATATATATATACATATATATATATGTATATAAATATATGTGTATATATATGTTTCTTGTCCTCTATCTCGCACGCGTGTTTGACACCATCGTGAAATTCTAATGCGCGGCATTTATGACAGCCTCGTCCTCGTCTCGCCCGACTATATATTATAAATATATATATATATATATATATATATATATATATATATATATATATATATATATATATATAGATATATGTATATATATACGTGAATTTCTCGGCGATCAGTCTCCCGTACGGATCTTCAATCGTTTATGCAACAAAAAACACATCGGAAAAACCGATTATTATCATTTTCGTACGATCTTCGTGTTTACAGAATCGAGCTAATATATCCCCCGACGCGAGCCAAAAAGATTCGACGACCGGATAAGCGACGACGGTTCTCGGCGGCCGTTCTTCACGTGCCACTCGTCCCCGATCCATCGTCTCCTTCTGAAAAAACGTTTCTACAAAACTACGAATATTACATTAGGGCGATTCTTATTTGGCCCAAGAAAAAAAAAAGTATCGTGAAAACCGGAATTTTCATTTTTTTCTTTCCGATTTTTAAATCGACCGCGTCTACATTGTATGAATTCATTTGAAAGTTTTTTTTGTAAATCAATGAGATTCAAACGGAACGTCTTTGGAAATGGCTGAATGGGGATTTTTTTTTTTTCCAATGAAGTATCATCATCCCATTTTTTTGAAAAAGGATTGCAAATGGGAAAACTTGAGAAAAAAACTTTGAGAAGCCACTGTGAGAATTTCTTGTGAAAATCTGAAATTTTCGCACAATTGCTTTTTTTTTAACTTGTGCAACGAAAAATTACGATATGCCCGTGAGAAAAAAAAAGTCGATTAAAATTCAATAGCCCTAATATACAATAAACACTTTATATATATATATATTAGGGTGTATATATATATACTGTTAAAATAACACGTCCCTAGTGGTAGTTTCTAAATTTAGAATTCCGACACATCCTTGCCTTATTGGCGCATGTTCCCTCCCCTCCCCTCCCCTCCCCCCTCTCTGCCCCGCCGCGATGTGGAGTTCGCGGCGCCTCCGCGATCTTTCTCTCGCTCTCACCTTTATAGTCGCGGATTGTGCGTGCTTTCGCTGCTGCCCGTGCGATAACTAGGAAAACGGGTTTTTCTTTTCTTTTCCGTTCATTTTTCTTTTTTTCCATTTCTTCTTCTTCTTCTTCTTTTTTTTTCGTTACTTCTTCGGAGAAGCAAAACCATAGGACAAGAGTCGCGTAGTCGCCAAAAAGGAGATAGCCCCGCGGTGCTGTGCTGTGCAACGCGCCGGCCGATGCTCTCTGTTGAAAAGCGTCGGTGACAATCGCTCTCCTTACCCGAGGCCCGATAAAAATTCGTGTCGGTCGCCACAACTCACCGGGTGTTCTCCGTGTCTTCTTTTCGTCATTCGAGATTGAGTCACGTTCGTTTGAAAAATGTTTTAATTTTTTTTTTTTTTTTTTGGTTTTTTTTTTTCGATTTTCGTTTTTCCGTTTTTATTTTGCATCATTAAAGAGAGATTGAATCATTGATTAATTGATATTCATTGGCTTACGCGTGTCAGGTATTTGGATGAACGAAATTCTAAATTTTTTTTTTTTTATATAAAGAAAATTAATAAAAAAAAGTTTTTTGAGAAAAATTTGAAAAAAATTAAGAGAGAACGAAAAATTCGTTACGTGGATAGAATGATTTTCGAGTGAAATTAACGGTGTGAAATGCATTTTTTCGATCGTTGGGGAAGAGAGAGAGAGAGAGAGAGAGAGAGAGAGAGAGAGAGAGAGAGAGTTGATTATTATTTGAGCTATACGTCACGAACTTCCACAGACGTCGGCCGCCACCTCGACGATGTACATAAACACGATCGGAGAATAACCGCGAATGCATTATTCATCGTCGTTATTATTATCGAACTGGTATTTATTTAATTAGCATAATTATTGTAGTTTCTTAACCGGCGATACTTTACCGCTCCATTTAACGCGGTTGACGTTTTATATCCACCACCGGATAATTCGTTAGAACGTTGTTAATCGAGCAAATAGTTTTTCTCTTCCCGCATCGGTTACCCCCCCCCCCCCCTCTCTTCACCCCTCTCTCTCTCCCTCTCTCTAAAGTCTAACTAAGGCATAATATAAGTTTGAGAAGAGAGAGCAGAGCGATTGAGAAAAAAAATAATGAAAAACCGATGTTTTATAATTTTTTACGGAAAAAAAACAGGGTTAGGTCTCGCTGTGCGTCATCGCAGGAACTTTTTTTGGTCTCGATCACGACTTTGTAAAATCGCGAGTTGATGGACTCATGTGTCTTGTTGGTCCCTGACTGATAAATCAATCGATCTATTTTGCTGCTGCGGCTGATGCTGCTGCTCGATCCAAAAGTACTTCCTCTCGAAAAAGAAGAAGAAGAAGAAGAAGAAAATGAGACGTCCGACTTGAAAATCCGTTGAGTCTTATGGTCCAAAAGCTACGACAAGTGGAAACACTTTGTGATAAATCTCACAGCGTTCAGATGCCTCATATGGTTACAAAAAATGTTTTGGAAATGATAGCAGAGTACAGATATTTCACAAGGGTAAAATCGATTTCAAATTTTCATCGATCACGTTACGAAAAAAAAATAAAAAAATGTTCTTAAACCCCCCGCCCCCTTAAATCATCTCACAGCTTCCTCTATGAGGAAGCAAAACAAACAAAGTTTCAGATGCCTCATATGGCTACAAAAAATAATTAAAAAATGATAGCAGAGTATAAATATTCCACGAGGGTAAAATCGATTTCAAATTTCCATCGATCACGCTACGAAAAAAAATAAAAAAATGTTCTTCAACCCCCCCCCCATTAAATCATCGCACAGCTTCCTCTATGAGGAAGCAAAAGAAAGAAAGTAAGGTCAACGGTCGAAACGTTTGATCTCCGTCGTGTTTTCACGTTATTCTCGTATGAGAATAAAGACGAAGCGAGGGGACGGGAGGCGGCAAGAGAGAGACAGAAAAAGAGAGAGAGAGAGAGAGAGAGGGGCGCGACGTTTTAGCGCCACGGCGCCGGTTATATTACCGCATGGCGTCACTTCGATTAAAGAACCGCGCAATCTAAATGTAAATATTAGCATACGTAATGACGAGAGGACGGGAGAGGCCAGAGAGCCAACTAATAGACGAGGACGCGTTGCACATCTTTCGGAACGATCGACGAGGGGCAGAGAACTGGTCGGCGTCATGGCTCGAGGGGAGGTGAAGGAGGAGGGTTTCAGATTGCGTCGCAAGCAGGACTGCACGGTGGCAAACGTTTAAAACCATTTATGTATTCCCCACTCTCGTTATTATTATTATTATTATTTATTTTTTTTTTTTTCATTCTTGATCAATATTTTTTTATAGATGGGAACGGAAAAAAAAAAACAAAAAATGTTTACCCTCGTAAAATTATCATCTCGGGGTATATTGTCGATTTTTTTGTTATTTCAAATTTTTTGTGTTGATTGTTTTTTTGATTTTTTTTTATGTCCATTCTCTTCCTTCGAGACTCGGTCGGTAATGACCCCCGTGGTCAACGCGGATTCCAGACTGCCGCCGACATAATTATTTAATTGGTCAGCCAATATCGTAATAATGACAATAATGATAAACGATAATGCGCAAGCGTGGCGAGGCATTATTAAACATCGATGACAAGTCGCTGTGACTAATTTCTTTTTTTTCTATCTCTCTTCTTTCTTTTTTAATCTTTTTTTTTTTTTTTTCGTTTGTTTGGGGCATTAGTGGCTAGCTATTCTCGCATTTCCATCTAATTCGCAATATCTCCCCCCCCCCCCCCCCCACCTCACGAATCAACGAATCGCGATAGCGAGACGCTATAGTCGTATAAATTTCACGTCGATAATATATTCATTTGGTTCACTTAGGGGTTAACAATCGTGTAAAACACCATTCGGTTGGGCTCTTGTGCTCGCGGTGAGGCGAATTTTACGACTCGAAGACGGAGGAGTCCGCGCGGTCACGAAAGCTCGGACATATTCAATATGCCCCGAGCGAGAGAGAGAGAGAGAGAGAGACCTCGACGCACGTTGAAATTGTCCCGTTCGAGGATATCTGTCACATGGATTGTCCACATCGTCGATAAATCGTTAAAAATATATGTAGAGTCGAAGAACGATCGAGGGACTCTCGACGAATAACCCGAGACGGCGCAGACGTCTTGCGGGGAAGTGGCGAGAGGGCGCCACGGTCTGGAGGGCCGGGGGTACAAGAAAAGATGGGTAAAAAGTTACGAGTAATGGCGAAACTCGTTTAACCCCGTAAAACCTCTTGAACCAACCGAACCAAACACAAGACTTCTCTTTCTCCATTAACATCTCGATTGTGCATGTGTGTGTAAGTGTGTGTAAGTGTGTGTAAGTGTGTGTGAGTTCGTAACTGGGTTCTCAGGCTTCGGTAACCTCTTCTGTGTATATTTCCATTCGTTTTCATCGATGATTCCCGGGTTCTCTCTCGTTCCCTCGGCGAATTACGGTTCGAGATGGGGCGAGGGGCGAGGGGCGGGGGGGGGGGGGGCAATAGCACGTCGCGACAGCGTTCTCCGCTCGAGTGGCCAAAGCGTTGTGTGCTTACTTCGTTTTAGGGTCAAGATTCACGCGCCTGGCCCCTCGCCCCCCGCCCCCCCCCCCCCCCCGAACGCCTTTACCGACTTTTTTAAGCACACCCCGCAGTGACGTCACGGTCATTTGGCATCGGCGTAATTCTTCATTCCGCGGTTCGGTCGCCGGTCACTTTTTGGTACATAAAACCTCTCTCGATGGGATGGAAAAAACTATAGCGATGGTCGAAAATGTGGCGCCCCCTATCGCGGAATGTATATTTCGATTGAATGCATCGATTATCAAATCCGTAGTGATTTGTGATGGGTCTTGAAAAAAAAAACAAAAAAAAACGAAAAACGAAAAATAAACCGCCCGACGAGAATCACAAATTCGCGATAACAAATTTGTTGGCACGAGTCCAATTTTAATTCCAACAGCTTGAACGGCTCTAAAACCGTTTATTTTTTTATTATTATCATTCATTTTTCGTTATTTATTTTCTTTTTTTTATTATTTTTTAATTTTTTTTGTGTCTCTCTGGGTTTGTGTGGTTCAACGGACGAATGAATGGCGGTCGGATTGTGACCGTCCGTCGTAATTGTCGACGGACACGATTGTGACAACGTTGAAATAAACTTTGATCCAGGGGATCCATTCGATGTAGACGTATATTTCAAATAGCTCATCGAACGAATAACTATGATCAATTATCATGCGAAAATAAATATTTTGCACATTCATGTAATAATTATGACAATTTACGTAAATTATTATTATACAATGATTCAAAATATTTAATAAATCCGAATTCAATCAATTACAATTTGGTCCGAAAATCATTTTAAATAAATTTTCATCGAATGAATGTTTCGTGAATGTTGAATGTTCGAACGAATGTTTATCGTTGCGATGAATAATTTTTATCTCGTTGATTCCAGGTCCCGACATAGTTCAGGATTTACCGGCTCAATTGACGTCCGAGGAGGAGGAACGAAGTTTGAAGCGTGAGTACAATCAGTTTATTCGGTTTGATTGTGCATGGACGATTCTACAAATCGGGAAAATTTTTTAGTGTCACCCCCGCAGCTCGTGGTTCTTTGATTTTTTCAATGGAAGTCATTCGTTGTAAGTCCACAGCCGAGTTTTGATCGATGCCCCAGTAAAACAAGGGTGCAAAGTAGAACCTTGCACATTGCTTCCTCATAGTTTTGTACCGTTTTTAAATTATTGAGATGTAAAGTAGAACCTTGCTTATGGCTTCCTTATCTTCTTACACATTTGCCAAAGCTTCCTCTATAAGGAACCATGTGTCGATCAATTTTGGCTTCCTCATAGAGGAAGCTTTGGCAAATGTGTAAGAAGACAAGGAAGCCATAAGCAAGGTTCTACTTTACATCTCAATAATTTAAAAACGGTACAAAACTATGAGGAAGCAATGTGCAAGGTTCTACTTTGCACCCTTGTTCACTTTCGTGACGTTGAGGGCTCCTTGTGAGTGTGATGTGAGTCGAAATCAATATACATGGGGCAATTTATGTGAAATTTGAAAAATTATAATTCGCATAAAATCTGAACTCCTTGATAGATTTTATCCAAATTCAATAGGAAATCCCTTTGGATGATAGTGCAACTTCGTACTAAATTTCAGCCGGATATCTAGAAAATTATGGAAGCTAGAGCACTTACATTGATTTTTGGAAAAATTTCAAAACGCCATAAAATATGAATGGCTTGATGGATTTCGCCCAAATTCAATCGGGTTTCTCTTGGGATAATTGCGCAACTTCGTACCAAATTTAAGTCCGATATCTCAAAAATTGCTCCAGTTAGAGTGTAAAGATCGTTTTTTTCACATAAAAAAATGCTTTAAAAGTAAAGCAAAGCGTGGATTTTTTCCAAATTCGGTATCGAGCATCTCCCTGTACTCGTACAACATTATACTGAATTTAAGCTCGATATCTCTAAAATTGTGGGAGCTAGAGACCAAAAATAATTTTTTGAATTTTGAAAAAATGCTGTGAAAACAAAATAACTTGATAGATTTTTCCAAAAATTAAATTGTGCTATGCGCCGGGAACCCTTCACATGTGTGACAAATTTCAGCTTGATATCTCGAGACGTTCTCAAGTTGTGAGCGGTTAACCATTACTACACACATACACACACACACACACACACACACACACACACACACACACACACACACACACACACACACATACATCCGGACATTTTTTCTAAATGTGTTTTTTGGGTGTTTTGAGACATACTGAACACGTTTTCATGAACATCTCGAAAAAAAAAAATTTCACGAAAACAAAGCTTCCTCTATGAAGAAGCAAAATATATATATATATATAGACTATACATGCCCAATCGAATATATATAATTTATGAATAATTTTGCTTCCTCATAGAGGAAGCTTTGTTTTCGTGAAATTTTTTTTTTTTTCGAGATGTTCATGAAAACGTGTTCAGTATGTCTCAAAACACCTAAAAAACACATTAAAAAAAATGTCCGGATGTATGTGTGTGTGTGTGTGTGTGTGTGTGTGTGTGTGTGTGTGTGTGTGTGTGTGTGTGTGTGTGTGTGTGTGTGTGTGTGTGTGTGTGTGTGTGTGTGTGTGTGTGTGTGTGTGTGTGTGTGTGTGTGTGTGTGTGTGTGTGTGTGTGTGTGTGTGCGTGCGTGTGTGTGTGTGTGTGTGTGTGTGTGTGTGTGTGTGTGTGTGTGTGTGTGTGTGTGTGTGTGTGTGTGTGTGTGTGTGTGTGTGTGTGTGTGTGTGTGTGTGTGTGTGTGTGTGTGTGGGTTCGTGTGTGTGTGTGTGTGTGCGTGTGCGTGTGTGTGTGTGTAGTAATGGTTGACCGCTCACAACTTGAGAACGGCTCGAGATATCAAGCTGAAATTTGTCACACATGTAAAGGGTTCACGGCGCATAGCACAATTCAATTTTTAGAAAAATCTATCAAGTTATCTTGTTTTCACAGCATTTTTTCAAAATTCAAAAAATTATTTTTGGTCTCTAGCTCCCACAATTTTAGAGATATCGAGCTCAAATTCAGTATAATGTTGTACGAGTACAGGGAGATGCTCGATACCGAATTTTGAAAAAATCCACGCATTGCTTTACTTTTAAAGCATTTTTTAATGTGAAAAAAACGATCTTTACACTCTAACTGGAGCAATTTTTGAGATATTGGACTTAGATTTGGTACGAAGTTGCGCAATTATCCAAAGAGAAACCCGATTGAATTTGGGCGGAATCCATCAAGCCATTCATATTTTATGGCGTTTTGAAATTTTTCCAAAAATCAATGTAACTGCTCTAGCTTCCATAATTTTTGAGATATCTGGCTGGAATTTAGTACGAAGTTGCACTAGTACGAAGTTGCACTATCTTCGAAAGAGGTTGTAACGGATCAATCTCTCGCCGATTGTAAATTCGTATGGTGGGGCGATCCATACGAAACCGACACAGGATTAAGGGGGTCGGAGGGGGTACGACAAGGAGCGAGGAGCTCGCGAGATTCTCCCCCCAGTCGCTCGACGATTGTAAGCGTGATAAGACCCACCGCGGTCATACCTATATTTTGTTTCGTGTACTTGTATTGTTATTACCCGCCTATATATATATATATATCTGAATGTGTTTCTGTGTGCAATGAGTGTATGTATTTGAAGAAAGCGCGATATGCTTATGTAGAAGTGTTGTGCATCCGACAAATTGTAAACGGGCGATCCAACGCAGAGCGGCTGGGCGCGTCGTGCGTTTTCGTCGAAATATCTATATTTATTCCCAAATGTAACCGATCGCGAATGCCTGCGCATCAAAGGGCTTCAGAAAAGATAAGTATAAGCCGTGTCACATCGCATAATTAAAATCAAAAAGAAAAAAAAAAGATAATTATAAATTAAAGATCTCGTCCGTCGGCTGTAACGTCGAGAGCGTATATTGCCGTTACGTTCACGTACATGTGTAGCGTCTATAGACGAATTCAAATCTCGATCGTTCGAGCGCGACCGTCAAGGCCGCGACCGAGGAAACCAATTGCCGAAATAAAATCAAATATACATTCGCTACAGTCAAGTACGCTTGTCGTGACCCATCTTATCAACTTATTCGCAGAATATATCCTTCCGTCTCATCAAATTTATAAATATTATATCAAACGGAAAGAATTTAATACAAATTGGCGCCCGAACAGGGACCGACAAGGTGATACTTGATAATCGCTCATCGTGTCATATCACTGATTGAGTGTTCTTCGATTTACACATAATAGATTTACCCGCGTATTTATGTACCCATAGATTGGTTTGTCAATTTACTCATTCCTTACATTATCGAATAATTTGTGGAGATGCTGATGCATTCATTAGTAATTACGCAGTAATCTATTTATTTATTTATTTATTTATTTATTTATTTATTTATTTATTTATCTATTTATTTATTCATTCATTTATTTATTTATCTATTTATTTATTTATTTATTTATTCATTATTCACTCATTCATTCATTCGTTTATTCATTTATTCATTTATTTATTTTCTTATTTATTTGTTTACTTATCCATTTAGTTATTCGTTTATTTATTTATTTATTGTTGTTCAACCATTTAATTAGTGACATTTTCATTGGTCATGTTTATCTATTGATCGTTTATTTATTTACGCGTTTAGTGAGCTGCCGAGTGGCTCACCGAGGTATATACCTATTCATCTACTGATCATTAGAGT
Source organism: Diplazon laetatorius (assembly GCA_963662125.1). Classification (NCBI taxonomy): domain Eukaryota; kingdom Metazoa; phylum Arthropoda; class Insecta; order Hymenoptera; family Ichneumonidae; genus Diplazon; species Diplazon laetatorius. The sequence continues at coordinate 6,670,093 of OY759165.1, read as the reverse complement.
GATTAACCAACGAATTAAGAAATCAAATAGTTATTTCGTCTTTATTATTGTTATTATTACCATAACTATTTTCGTTGGAATTGTCGTTATTTTGGTTGATATTGTTATTGTTAGTTTTATTATTATTATTATTATTTTTTTTTTTTTTTTAATTAATTTCATATTACAAATAGTTTCATGTCACCACCGCATACCCCACCGAAAACGCGTTCGCACGAGGGCCATAAGGGGTCTGAACCATTACCGTTGCCGACGGTGAAGCGAAACAAGGCTGTGGCCACGCGTAAAAATGATTTAAACGGAACTCGTACTAATCTGAACGAATCTTTTAGAATGGCGAATCAAATGGATGTTGACGAACAGCGTGCGCAGTTGCTTATAGACATGGAACGATTGTCGCAGCAACGGGATGATAGCGAGCGAATTAAAAACGAGACAATATCTGGAAATAATGCCATGGCAGAGGAGCTGCGCCGCCTGCGTGAGAGACTTGCGGGAAAACAAGCCGAAATCGATGCTTTAAGGGCTGCGGCCAGCCGAGGCGGTGGTCTTCCGAGTTTATACATGAGCGGTCCAGCCTCTTTGCCATACCAGACGCCGGATGGTGGGCGAAATCAAGACGAAGGTATGTTAAATGGGCTCCTACGCGCTTTCCAATCAGTAAAATTGGATATTCGACTCCCAAAGTTCGAGAGTGACGTGAAATCTCATCCCCAAGAATTCATTGAACACATAGAAAAATATTTTCTCGTAAAACGAGCAGACACGGATGAGATTAAAATGTTGATAGTGGAAAATGCGTTCGAGGGTCGTGCTAGAGTTTGGTTTAATGCGATCCGTCACCATTGTCAAGGATACGAGGTCTTTAAAGTCGCGTTCCTAAATGAATTCTTCTCAGTTCCGGTCCGGGTTAGAATTAAAAGTCAGTGGTTGTCGCGTCGCTATACGAACATATCGGGGTCTTTGCAAACATTTTTTTTGCAGCAAATAACGGAGGCGCGACACTTTAGTCCGCCTCTTGGGGAGTATGAGTTGAATTACACGGTCGTACAACAATTGCCTGCACGCGTCCGAGAGTCGCTCGTTACAGTGGATTATACCAGCACAAACGCGGTATCAAGCGCTCTTAGCCAATTAGATATGGTAAATGAGGAAAGAGAACGTGCCCGCAGAAATTCATCGAACTCAGGTGGCGGTTACGGGACAAATAGTAACAATACGTCACGGGGTACGTACGGTTCGGGGAGTGACTTTCATGTCAGTGACCAGGCACGCCAATTTTCGCGAAGACCCACCGGTCACAATTACCCGAATAATGCGGCTCGTCCGCTGCCAAACAATGCGTCGAATGTCTCGGCCATTCAGTGCGGCACGCAATCGCCATTCATTCCCGCGCAATTGCCGTTGAGTCCTACGGTGCCGGTCAACGCGGCTACGACGGTGGATGGTGCGCCCGTTGAAGTCGCGTCGATCTATACGAAACCTCCCCCTCCGATCGATAGTAACATGAACGTCGAAGAATTGAATGATTTAAACTGATGGTGGGTGCGTTGAGTACAGGTCCGCCGACGCCGCAAAACCCCTTCGATATTTTCGAGGATCTGGTGACTGGGATATCCAACGAAACCAGCAATCAGACGGACATCGTGCGATTTCGGAAGTGTCCCCAGCTGATCATTCACATTTTCGGTGTTCCGATCGCAGCCTTGATCGATTCAGGCAGCCAGGTCACGTGTGTGTCAGAACGATATTACGGATATATGCGGCAACATTTTAAAGTTATAGAACTACCGGTGACAAATTTAATTGTCACAACAGCTATAGGAAAAAAACCAACGCCGGTTAAAAAACAGGTTTTGCTGGAGCAAAAATGCGGGCGATGTACGCTCTCGGCGACTTTCCTGATCGTGCCGTACCTCACCTCGCACATGATCCTAGGAAATGATTGGCTGCATGCGATGAAAGCCGTTATAGATTACAAGAGACTGATCTTCAGTATTGACGACTACACAGTGCCGGAGGATTGTGTATCGTTCGGCCGCCCTTGCTCAGAGAGGGTGGTTGCATTACACGACAACGATGTTACATATATAAATATTCTGTCCGTTAACGAACACCAAAAGAGCCATGCGCCATGCTCCCGGGGTGGTTTGAATGTCGTTCATACAACAGACGAGGTGATTGTCGAGGACATAACCGGAGGGGAGGAGCTCAGCGATCGTTACGAAAATTCAGAACGCGTAAATGTAAAGTGTCTGCCGCCTGACACTACCGAGCGCAGCGAAGGAAAGAATCAACGTTTATATGCAGTTCCAGTAGACCCGATGAATCAGGGTGTGGTTGCACTTTGCAGCAAGGGTCAGTTGTCAGAGAGTACCGTGAAAAATCGGGTGCAAAATTCGGAACCACCGAGCCCCGATCAAGAAACAGTACGGGATAGTCCGGCCGTCGTCGAGTGCACGGAACTAGACTCAGAGGAACAATTAGAGACGTTTCGATCTTGTCGGCTATACATCGATGGTGAAGACCAAAATTTCTACGATGAGGTGAACGCTCTCAGCCGGTCGATGGCGGATCTATCTGACGATCAGCAGAAAACAATGAACATATTTTTGCGGAAATACCAAAGATTGTTCTCTGCGAAAATGATGGCTGCGGGTACTTATGAACACCGAATAACGTTAACGACACCAAAAACGGTCGTTCGTCGTTCCTATCCGGTTCCACATGCGCTGAGAGCCGGGGTCGAAGCTGAGCTCGATGAGATGCTTAAAAACGGGATTATAGAGAGGTCAATCAGTCCATATTGCAATCCGCTACTCATCGTTCGAAAGAAGGATGGTCGCCTACGTCTGTGCCTGGACGCACGATTCATCAACCAGGTAATTGATTCGGATAACGAATCACCGCCGTTAATTAGTGAGTTAATACAACGGTACCACGGGGTCAAATATATGTCAACTTCGGATTTGGCAAATGGGTACTGGCAAATCGCGTTGGAAAAGACGTCGCGTCCATATACCGCTTTTTTGTATGGATCAACGCTTTACCAGTTTTGCCGTATACCATTCGGCCTGAAAACAGCTGGAAGCGGATTTATTCGAGCCATAAGTCAAGTCTTTGATAGACAGTTTCATCGCTTTCTAACTGTCTATATCGACGATCTGCTCATCACTTCCACCTCGTTTGAGGAGCATCTCACGCATCTAGACAAAGTATTTTCACGGTTACAAGATAACAATTTCACTCTTCGCCTTGACAAGTCCTACTTCTGCCGGAAATCAGTAGAATTTCTCGGCTACGTACTCTCGACTGATGGTATCCGGCCGTTGCCTGGAAAATTAAAGATTATTGAGAGTTTTGCCGAGCCGAAGACGAGGAAACAATTACAACAATTTCTTGGAATCTGCAATTATTATAGGCAATTCAGCGCAAAACATGCTACCTACGTTGATCCATTCAGATCTCTTCTGAAATCGAAGAATCCATGGAAGTGGACAGCGGAGCATAGTGTCGCTTTCTCGCAACTGAAGCAAAATTTCGTAAACTCAATCACGCTACGGCACGTGATTCCAGGGAAGACGTTTCGACTGCAGACTGACGCATCGGACAAGGGGATTTGTGGAGTATTATACCAGATAAACGATGCGGGTGAACATTGCGTAATAACGTTAGTCAGTCGCTGTTTAAATGCCGCAGAAATTCACTACGGAACAACTGAGAAAGAGCTATTGGCTATCGTATATTCCGTGCTACAGTGCCACACGTATCTGATGAACACCTGCTTCGAAATTATAACGGACCACAAAGGACTTAGTTTCCTCAACGCCACGCAATACCACACGCCTCGGCTGCGTAGATGGTGTTTGGCTCTATCTAGGTATACGTTCACCGTCACTTACTGTGCAGGTAGGGAGAATCTCGTCGCTGATTTCTTCAGCCGTCATCCGGCCGGAAAATTTGAGCCAGAAGCATCACCCTCTCTTACGATTTCGTCCATTCTCTCGTCACTGCCACTGAACAATTCAGGAAGTGTACTGGTCCAGGGTATCTTATACAAATTGGCATGTGCCACAGAGCCTTTACCGGCGGACCTGAAAAAAGACTTTCTTCACGTTAAAAAATCACAAGAAGACGATCTCCACCTCGCCGAGGTTTCGCGTAAAGTTCAGAGCGGAGGCCTAAGGGATACGTACTCCATCCACCAGGGCATTCTTTTCAGAAAATATGGAAATTTAAGCCGGTGGCTTCTAGTTATTCCGGAAACACTCATCGGGCGAATAATTGAATATTTCCATGGGAAATTAGGCCATCCGGGGGCTGAGAAAACTCTGGCGCATCTACGCGCCTATTTTTATTGGGACCACATGCGCGGGCAAGTCAAACGGTATGTCCGCACCTGTGACCTGTGCCAGCGAGTGAAAAGCCTAAACCGATCCATGGAGGGCGAGTACGGGATGATCAGCGCAAAAGAACCGGGAGAGCTCGTAACGGTGGATTTTTATGGTCCGCTACCCCGGTCAACAGGGGGTGTCCAGTATCTATTTGTAATGCTTGATGCATTTTCCAAATACGTTAAGCTCTACGCGATAAAAAGTGCAACCACGAGGGTAGTCCTAAATAAAATCGCCACTCAATACATCCCGGAACTGGGCAAACCTCGTGCGATTTTGGCCGATAACGGGACGCAGTTCACGTCAAGTAAGTGGAGGGAGTACTTGGAAAAGAACCACATCGCAGTGCGGTTTTGTTCCATACGACATCCGCAGAGTAATCCGACCGAGAGGGTTATGAGGGAGCTTGGGCGGCTATTCCGTACATTCTGTTCGGATGCCCACAGCAGTTGGGCAAAATACGTGACGAGGATCGAGTGGCTCCTAAACATCATGACCCATATGAGCACTGGGTTCACCCCGTTCGAACTTCAGTTTGGCCGGTCCCCGGAAAATGAAATTGCGAAGCTAATACCGTACCCGGCATCGGAGGAATTAGCCCACGAGCAAAAAATGGTGCTGGCAAACGAGCGCCTCAAGCTCAACTTCGATAGAAGATGTAAGGGACAAGGGAAACATTCCACGGTAATACTGAACGTAGGCGATTTAGTTCTACTCCGGGTCCCACGCCTATCGAACGCATTTAGTCACGTCACCTCTAAATTCTTCCATTTATTTTACGGCCCGTATCGCATTATACGTGCATACGGTCACAATGCATTTCAGCTCGTTGATCCAAAAAACCCAAAAATCATAAAAGGAATATACAACCGATTTAGTCTTCGCAAATACCATGAGCCCATTTAACCTGCTTTTTGTCGATAATTACACCGTTATACTCGTTCCAGCCTGAGTTTATCATGCGGTTCTATGTACAGAATGTGTGCGGAGCGGGCGATGACATTATAATTGGTTAATCATTAACTTTGTTAGCCGAATCACCAATTAAGGGGGACAATTGTAACGGATCAATCTCTCGCCGATTGTAAATTCGTATGGTGGGGCGATCCATACGAAACCGACACAGGATTAAGGGGGTCGGAGGGGGTACGACAAGGAGCGAGGAGCTCGCGAGATTCTCCCCCCAGTCGCTCGACGATTGTAAGCGTGATAAGACCCACCGCGGTCATACCTATATTTTGTTTCGTGTACTTGTATTGTTATTACCCGCCTATATATATATATATATCTGAATGTGTTTCTGTGTGCAATGAGTGTATGTATTTGAAGAAAGCGCGATATGCTTATGTAGAAGTGTTGTGCATCCGACAAATTGTAAACGGGCGATCCAACGCAGAGCGGCTGGGCGCGTCGTGCGTTTTCGTCGAAATATCTATATTTATTCCCAAATGTAACCGATCGCGAATGCCTGCGCATCAAAGGGCTTCAGAAAAGATAAGTATAAGCCGTGTCACATCGCATAATTAAAATCAAAAAGAAAAAAAAAGATAATTATAAATTAAAGATCTCGTCCGTCGGCTGTAACGTCGAGAGCGTATATTGCCGTTACGTTCACGTACATGTGTAGCGTCTATAGACGAATTCAAATCTCGATCGTTCGAGCGCGACCGTCAAGGCCGCGACCGAGGAAACCAATTGCCGAAATAAAATCAAATATACATTCGCTACAGTCAAGTACGCTTGTCGTGACCCATCTTATCAACTTATTCGCAGAATATATCCTTCCGTCTCATCAAATTTATAAATATTATATCAAACGGAAAGAATTTAATACAAGGTTTCGTATTGAATTTGGACAAAATCCAACAAAATGTTCTGATTTTATGCGAATTACAATTTTTCAAATTTCACATGAATTGCCCCATGTATATTGATTTCGACTTACATTACACTCACAAGGAGCCCTCAACGTCACAAAAGCAAACAAGGGTGCAAAGTAGAACCTTGCACATTGCTTCCTCATAGTTTTGTACCGTTTTTAAATTATTGAGATGTAAAGTAGAACCTTGCTCATGGCTTCCTTATCGTTTTACACAATTGCCAAAGCTTCCTCTATGAGGAAGCCGAAATTGATCGTCACATGGTTCCTCATAGAGGATGCTCCGGCAAAAGTGTAAAATAATAAGGAAGCCATGAGCAAGGTTCGACTTTACATCTCAATAATTTAAAAACGGTACAAAACTATGAGGAAGCAATGTGCAAGGTTCTACTTTGCACCCTTTTTTACTTGGGTGTCCGCCTGGACATTGAAAATCGGCTTGCTCAAAAAAAAAAAACATCAAAATCAAAAAAAAAAATCTCAGTGTTGCGATTTTCCGAAATGCAAGACCAAAATCCAAATAACAACGTCAAACCTCAACATCGAGTGACACTTCGCATCACAAAAATCGACAAAAAAAATTCGAAAACAAAAAAAACAAAAAAAAAACAAAAAAATCCCCATTTTATTTACCGATTTGTAAAATCGACCGTACAACAAAATCGTCATAATTCGGTCCCTCCGCCTTAAAATCCATCAAAATCCATCTTATCGTTTTCCCTCCGCCTCAAAATCCATCAGAATCCATCAAAATCCATCTTGGATGGATCGTTATCGTTTTATCAATCTAATCTTATTGTTTTTTTTCCTCTAATTCGTTTATTCTCAACAATCTCGTTTCAGATTTCGGAACCCTGATAACCGGTCGAACGTCCCAATCGTTGCGTCGCGACGATCAAACCCCATCGATCCAACAAAACCCGGCTCAAAATTTCGTCGCGACCGGACGTTTCACGTTCAATCGTAAAAATTTGTACTACTCGTTCTATCTCGGGGATACGACGCCGCGTCCGCGTAATCTACAATTCGTGGACGACGCGGGTTCGATAATCGAGGAACAAACAATCGATCCGATCGGTGGTGTCTATCAAAACTTGACGGGAAAATTGTGCGGTGTTTGGCGACGCGTGCCACGCGATTATCGCAAATTATTGCGCGAGGAACGTCTTCACGTGGCTCTGGTTTGGGAACAAACTCACACGCTGGTCGGACAATTGTCGAGATATCGTGGATTATCGACTGAACAATTCACGGGTTTGTTGGAACCATCAACGACATTGGGAGTGGACAGATCATTGATGTCCGGAGCCGGTGCAACGGCCATTGTTTCCGCATCTTCGGCCTCAGCGCCCTCCGTTCACGTTTCACTCGTATTCAACGGTGTATTCTTGCCAAACGACGTGGCCGATGTGGCGATAACCGTCGTCATCGAACACGTGGAAAAGGATTACGTTGTATTGCGCGAAGACATGATAATAAAAAAACCGTCCAACGAATTGAATTTCGGTGAGGTGAGAAGCCCATTGTCCGGTGCGGATTTGCGTCTTTTGACGCGTGGAAAATTGTCGATGACCGTTATGTCGAAGAAAGACGGTCAGGCGTTGAGATTGACGGGTGTGATACGTCCCCGAGCGACTTGTGACATTTATCAAGCGCTTTTGTCGTCCGAATCGACTACCGGAGCTTCCGGATTGGCTTGGATGTTTCTGGATCGTCTGGGAGCTCTGAGATACGGCGTGCACGTGGTTGGTCCGGAGGATGAGAGTCCGTTGATCACTCTGGTTGACGATGGAGCCAAAAGACGCACGGAATTGGAAGACTTGACACCAACTTTGTTCAACGGTCTGGCAAATGGTTCGCTCGACAGGCCGGGACCGCGTTTGTTGGAACCTCTGTTCAAGGGCGAACTAACCGTGGTCGCGGCTTCGCAATTGGGCACATTGATACGCGGACGTTTGTCACAGAGACCCGTGGCCGATGCCAAAGACACCCTGGCTCCGGTTTTGCTCAGAAGACTCACCCGCGAACCCGTTGATCATGGACCGGTGGGCTTGGTTTGGGCGGCAGTCGATACGGATTGCGCTTTGCACTACGAACTCGAAGTAACCGGTTTACCAAGCTCACCGACTCACGGATCATCGGAAATAACGAAAACTTTGAGATTGTATTTGGAAACAATGCCATTGCTGGCTCAGGGCGCACCGGTTTCACGAAGATTGCTCGAAGAATTTACCGGCAATGTTTTGGAAGGTTCGGTCACCGGTTTGTCACCCGTTGAATTGTTTCGCATTGAATCCGGAATTGGTTTTCTCGAAGTTACGGATAAAATTAGCGGTCGCGTGCTCAAAGCGCCGTTCAAGGCTCGCGCACCTTTGAGCTGTCTTCCGCATTACGCGGACAACGATGTGGCTTCGGTTGTAGCTTATAATTTACATCCTTCGACGTCGGATTTGGAGACCGGGGCGTGTTTTCACGAGACGAGATTTTACGAGGAGGGAACCCAGTGGACGGCCAGCGGGGATTCATGCACGATGTGTCATTGCTATCGGGGATTGGCACAGTGCGATGCGGTTCCGTGTCCGGCGGTGGATTGTACCATCGGAAATCGAACGAAACCACCGCCCGGTCACTGCTGTCCCATATGTTCCGGTAAGGGAATGGATTTATGGATTTTTTGACGATTATTATTTTTTTTTGTGTCGATTGTTATTTATTTTTGCAGCATAGTTTTTTTTATTGTCGATCAATTTTTTTCATTTGGAAATTTTTTTTTTTTTTCTTCAACAAGATTGTCGATCTTTGCTCTTGTTGATTCCACATTTTTTCAGGTAGAAGAGAGTGGCACAGGTCCCCACAGAGGGACGAGGCCAAGACTAGGCTGAAAAAAAAAAAATTAAAAAAAAAACCATGTTTTCAGTTCGAAATTCACAATTTGTGTTCGGTATTAGTGCGAATAGAAATCAAAATTGGACATTTCTACACGTGTTACTATTGTTTCCCTCGATAATCATGACTATCATCGTTCTCGTAAACAGCGAATCCCGTGGCAATAATCGGCAATGAAACAACAACGCAAACGGAAATAACAAACGTCACCGATTCCACAAAGGGTTGCACCCTCGCCGGACAATTTCATCTTGCCGGAGCATCGTGGCATCCCTATCTACCGCCATCCGGTTTCGACACGTGTGCCATTTGCACCTGTGACGTGAGTATCGCCAAAAATAAATGCGACACGCAACGATCGTTTGTAAAAAAAAAAATTGAACAATTATATCGCTTTATCGAATCAACACGTAATAATTTTGTTACAGCCTTTGAGCTTGGAAGTCAAGTGTCCGAGGGTGCAGTGTCCGGCATTGGACTGCGACGAGAAAATCGCGATTAGGCCGGACAAGAAGGCTTGCTGCAGACAATGCCCGACCATTTTGCCGACGGTTACACCGACCCACGGTGCGGATCTTCTTCCGCGCGATCAAGCCGCTGCCTCGACCAAACGCGCCCCCGAGGACATTCTCGCTTCCGGGGGTTGCAAGTATCCCGTGGGCGGACCTTACGAAAATGGCAAAGAGTGGCATCCGAGAGTTCACTCGCACGGCGAGATGAAGTGCGTCAAATGTCGCTGCAAGGTAAATCTTTTTCGACGAAGTTTTTGCGAAATTTTTTATTGTTGTATAAAATAATAATAATAATATTTATATTAAATTATATAATTGAATTTAATTACATAAATATATATTTATATAATTTAATAATAATAATGATAATGATAAATTGAATTTGTTGACAGAACGGTGAGGTGAGATGCGATCGAAAGCGATGTCCGCGTTCGTTGTGCAATTCCATAGCGAATCAGTTGAAACGCGGCGAACCGGTGTCACAACCGGACGATTGTTGTACCGCCCAATGCAGACGAGCACGACGTCATCATCGCAATCATCATACGCCCAAGCACTTGGTAACACCGCGACAGCTCAGTTGAGACGTTACAACAATTTCATCGAACGAAAAAAAAACGTCACCGATATACACAATTGCCGAGTCGCTCGACGTTACCGACCGGAAAACCAGTTATTCTCGGGCACGGTGATCAACAATAATAACCGAAAAAACGAACAATGATAAAATACAAAAAAAAAAAAAAAAAAAAAAAGGAGAAAAATTGGAAAAATCAAGAAGAAAAAAAAACAATTCAGCGAGAAATAAAAATGTAATTTTGAGACTCGCAATCGCCGTTGTTGCTCGTGCTATCGACCAATTTTTTCATGACACTAGGAACGCGCCGTCGCTGTCTGGATCACGTTACGACTTTGTCAGACCACTCCGTTCTCTTTTCATCACTCTCCTCTTTCTCTCTCTCTCTCTCTCTCTCTGTCTAACCATTTCTGTCCTTTTTGTCCTTTTCTCATCTCCTATTGACTCTGAATAATCTGCAATGATCGATTACGCGACGGCGCGCAAGTGGAGCACGATCCCGACCCACGCATGGACAATAATTGAGAGAAAGCTGGACCGAGATGATGAGAAGGAGGAGGAGGAGGGGGGGGGGGATCGTACGCGTCGGTCCTCCCCTGGGTACTTGGCGCGGACCAACGACAATTGACGACTAATTGAGATATTAATGAAAAAAAAAAAAAAAAAAAAAACAAGAAAAAAAAAAGAAAAAAGAATTTGATTGATTAATAAGCAAAGAGAAATGTGTACCTATGGATATTCTCAATGAAAGAAGAAAAAAAAATGTTCCCTTCGTCCATGAAAATGAAATAAGCTTGATGAAAAAAAAAATCCATGGAAAAGAAAAATAAAAAAATTATTTAAAAAATAAGAAAAACAAAAAGAAGAAGAAAAAAAAAGAAAAAAGGGTGAGAAAGGGAATGGGACGAGAATGATCGTAACGTGGACATTGAAACCTCACCAAGTTACCCAGCAACCAAAGAAGACTGAAGAACCTCGATTGGGCGGCATCAGTTATCGTTACGCGATTGCTAAAGTTTAATTATTTACTCCGGCTTATAATTAATATAATTATCCACGTCATTTTCATCGTTATAATTATTATCATCATCGTCATCATCATCATCATCGCCATTGTTGTCATTATCATTTATCACATTTACACGCGTATGTCATATCGATAAATTTTAATTATTACGACATTGTACTAAACGATTACGTATAAAATATATCGACTGATTCGATGTTCAATCAACGTTGAATTGTCAGTTCGAGATTAATTCGAATGATGGATAATCGTGGCGTTTTCCGAAGAGTTGAAAAATGATAAAATTTTGATAAACAATTAATTCTGCGGAACCGTGTCGAGGCGGAATTGTCTTGATTTTAATTGATTGTATCCTCATCTCGAGATGCAGAAACAATCTGCCAGCCTCCACGCTTTTCTACGGTATATTTTCGTTTTTTTTTATCGTTAATCGCCATTTCAACGTTATGGACGTACATAGATTGTATCATATGTAATCTATTATCATTATTATTATTATTATTATTATTATTATTATTATTATTATTATTATTATTATTATTATTATTATTATTATTATTATTATTATTATTTAATTAATTAAATAATTATTATTAAATTGTGTTGATAAACATGATTTTTTAAATTTCCCATTACTGGGTGAAGAAAAGAGCCAACGTGCCTTATTGTGTCATACGTGCCTGCAACAGTCAACGTAATTATCACTGAATTTGAAAAAAAAAAAAAAAAAAAAAAAAAAAACAAACAAACAAACAAACGAACGAACGTATAACTTATCAATAGAATGTAAGGCCACGGGCAATTATTCGTCGTATATCGTATATGAATATTGTACATAGCCGAGACTACAGATTAACGAGACTTCTGTTTTTTTTTTGTTTTTTTTTTTATTCTTTCGTATTTTTCATATTTTTTTTTCCTCGATAACGTACGAATTTGATATTTTTACAAAAGCCCCCCAGGCCTCGAGCGCGATTTTGTATTTTTGCAAGAAATGGAAAAAAAAAAAACGCACAGCGATCCCCCGCGGAGACGATGCAATTTTGCTGGATGAAATTGTCGCGTGACTCACGGGGGAGAATTGGAAAACAACAAAAAAAAATATAGAAAAAGAGAAAGAAAAATAGAAAAAGACAAAAAAAAAAGAAATGATAACAATCGCAGCCGCACAGACGGTGAGAAAACGCGTTCGACAAATGGGGAATCGAAATTTTTGATACTGAAAAAAAAAAAAACTAATGTAATCCGTAAGTTTTGTATTTTTTTTGCGACTAGTATCATAAAGATTTTGAGATCGTGGGGAGAGTGTGAGTGGGAGTCTGGACGAAAGAGAGAGAGAGAGAGAGAGAGAGAGAGAGAGAAAGATGAAAAAAAAAAATGAAAAAAATAAAAATAAAATGTCGATTGAGGGAGGAAAGACGTGACGTTACATTGGACGTTGAGAAAAACCGATGCTATTCTGTAATGTGCCAAAATCAATTTATAATTATTACATTGTATCGTAGAAACAGATCGACAATAATAGATTTGAACGATTTACGCCATTACGCCATTAAATTGGTATTGTGGTAAAAGCCTACGATTAAAAATACTACTAACTCACACATACACAAACACACACACACACACGCACACCGTATAGCTCTGGATAGTAAATTTATATTATTGTTATTATTATTATTATTATTATTTCCTTATTATTATTATGATTATATTTATAATAATAATTATTATTATTAAATAAATAAACGAATAATCCATTGTAACTAATTGTTGGATATTTGCTAAAAATAACTCTACGATATCGTTGTAATTAGACAAAACAAAAACGCAAAAACAAAAAACAAAAAAAAAAAAACAAAACGAAAGAAAAAAAAATTGTAACCCTCGAGCCCCTGAGACAACGCGCGCTGATAACTTCAAATTGGATGCAAGTTGTATGCCGATTTCAGTATTTTTTCAATTAATAAAACAGTAATGAAAAAAAAAATAATAATTAAAAAAAATGAAATACCAATAATAATTTTTTTTCTCTCTCTTTTTTTTTTTGCTTATTTCCTCACAGCTTGTGACTCCTGGCAAATTGTATGGCTTCGTCCAGAGCTTCCAGAACAAGATGAACGTGATCGCTCGTCGCGTTCACGCCCATCAGGCCGATTCGAAGAATCTCGCCGGCGGTCGGTCCCAATCCTCCGGCAATCTCGACGTTGCAACTGCAATTTCAATCGCAATATTTTAGAAAGGGAAAAAAAAATCAAATATAGAAAAACGATTCCTCGTGGAAGAACTTCGTTCGCTATATTTTTTTTCAGGATTCGGAATAATTTTTGACGAATTTTTGGAATAATTTAGTCGAGTCGAATAAAATATGTTTGATAACAATAACCGTTCCATCGTTCGACGTGTGATCACCTGGGCCTGAGTTCCAAGAGGAATTTTCACCGCGGTGACGGTTGTCAAACGTAATTGAGGATCATTGACGTAAAATTCGAGACCCCGATCGGCAATGCCATCGTGAAGTTGACGTTTGGCAGCGGCGTGTCGAGCCCAGGACGATTCGAGGCCTTCGGCAGCGAGAATGGCCAGTGCCTCGCGCAATCCGTAAACCAAGGTGGAGCTTATCGTGTGATGATAGATTCTGGGCCTGTCGTAACAGTGCCAATAGTCACCCAGCAAAGTCATGTCCCAGTAAAAAACCGGTATCTTCGTTTTTCGATTGAATATCTTGGTCCTGCGAGCCAAAGGGATTTTTATGGAAGACACACAGATGTAATAATTAATTTATCGATGGGTGAAAAAGGTACCAAAGCCGATATTTTGAAAAAAAAATTACAGTCAGAACTCTGATGAATTTTTTACGAGTGCCGACACTCGCGCAACTCATATCATGATCTACTTTCCTTTATATTATTGTTTTTCTTGAAATGAAAAAATTACGAGCAAATAAAAGTTGCAAAAAATTTGAGAAATCTTAATGAAAAAAAAAAATGTTTAATGATTCTACAGTTATTTTTTTTTTCGACGTTTTCTTCGAATTTTTACGGCAACTTTCATCACGAAAGAGATATGGAATACAAGAGTGAGCATACACTTTTTTTTTTTTATAACTTTTGTTTTTGTTATTTTCTATTATTTTTCACTCACTCCGCTCGCGGGCTAAACGTAACCGGAGTGATTCCGGCAGGTGCGCCCAAACACTTTTGGCTTCCGGTATAAGCCGCATCGACGCCCCAAGCGTCCGCAAAGAACGGTTCGCCTCCCAGCGACGCCACCGTGTCCACGATCAAAAGTCCTCCGTATCTGACGTAAAATCAGATGGATAATCGGAAAAATCGGGACCCGATGGATAATCAGGAAAATTATTAGAAAGAATTGATCAAAAGCTGTTTGACTCATTTGCTAATTATTGAAAAAATTGTCCCTAGCTAACAAGAAACCCTAAAACAGGATAAGAATAATTATTGAAAAATTGTCCCTAACCAACAGAAAGCCCTAAGAATAATGAAAATTATTTTTAAAAATGTCTCTGGCGAACAAAAAACCCTAAAAAAGGATGAAAATCATTCGAAAAATTGTCCCAAAGTTATAATAATTATTACAAAGAATTGATCAAAAGCTGTTTGACTCATTTGCTAATTATCGAAAAAATTGTCCCTAGCTAACAAGAAACTCTAAAACACAATGAGAATTATTGAAAAATTGTCCCTAACCAACAGGAAGCCCTAAGAAAAATAAAAATTATTTTAAAAAATGTCTCTAGCGAACAAAAAACCCTAAAAAAGGATGAAAATCATTCGAAAAATTGTCCCTAGCTACCAAGAAACCATAGAAAAGAATAAAAATATTTTTTTAAAAAAATTTAATAACAAAAAAAAAAGAAACAGAAAAATAATGTTTTTTTCAATGATTCGCAGATGTGAATAAATATGAAGGAATGATTTTTCGAACTTGTGAACAACGTGACCGACTCCTTCGAGCGGTTGTATCATGCCCGTCGAGGATTCACCGTGAACGACGAACACGACGACCGGACGATGCTTCCTCATCGCTGACTCAAGCTCATCCAACGTGAACGCCACACCCAATTCCGTCGTCAAAAGTTCAACCTGCGGTTATTTTTTTCACACACACACGCGCGTTCGGAATTTTTGATCATTAGTTGTTTTGTTGTTTTTTTTTCTTCATGGGGCAGCAAAAATTCATTTATCTGCGGCTGGGAAATGAACGAATACACTCGACGGAATTATATGAAAACTCACTTGAGCGCCGATTCGTCCGGCCATGTCAGCCGCGCGTTCGCCCCAGATGCCGGATTTCGCGACCAGAACAGTTTCCCCGGGTTCCAAAATATTTCCCAAACACGCTTCCATGCCACCGTGACCCGACGCGCTTATCGCCAGGGTCAAACGGTTTCGCGTTTGAAAAGCGTAACGCAATCCCGATTTAATGTCGTCCATCAACTTTTAATTGTCGTGTCCCGCAATTTCCCCCGCACGATCGAATTAAACAACAACACAACAAAATCGAATTAAACGAAACAACAACAACGAAAAATTGTTGAATAATTTATTGTTAGTGGTACAATGTGATTTTATTTGGCACTGCGTTACAATATGGGTTATTAATGACATTGCAGCGAATCGTCAAAATTTAAAATGACATTGCAGTGCGAATCGTCAAAATTCAAAATGACATTGCAGCGAATCGTCAAAAGACACTCTGAAGCGAATCGAAAAAAAAAAATACAGAAAACTAAATTTCAGAAATCATAAAAATGAAAAATAAAATGAATACTCCGTGTAACGCTGCATAATTACACACCGTCATTTAAAAAAAAAAAACATTGTCGTCGAACGCAAACGGAAAAACCCATCCGTGATCGTCAGATCGAACGATTGAGACGAAAAAAAATAATATATATATGAGCGATTCCACGTGACTTCAGCCACTCAAAAAAAAAATTTTCCACAAATAATTTTAAAAAAGCTGCAAGTTGAAACTTGCAATTTGCTTCCTCTGAGTTGTAAGTAGTGAACGAAGATTCCTTTATGAAGTAGCAAGAATGAGGGAGCTATGACGGAGCACTTATCTTTTGGCTTCCTCATAAAGGAATCTTCGTTCACTACTTACAACTCAGAGGAAGCAAATTGCAAGTTTCAACTTGCAGCTTTTTCATTTTTAATCGATCATAGTATTCGATATTCGAATGTTATTCAAACTTAGGAACTGAAAAAGTGTTCAGATTTATAAAAACTGCGTCCACGTCGCGAGTTCCAGTTCAATTAGAGCAGCTCGTTCATTCTACTGTTTATTGACAC
Organism: Diplazon laetatorius; assembly: GCA_963662125.1. Taxonomy (NCBI): domain Eukaryota; kingdom Metazoa; phylum Arthropoda; class Insecta; order Hymenoptera; family Ichneumonidae; genus Diplazon; species Diplazon laetatorius. The sequence goes on along the minus strand of OY759165.1, from coordinate 6,653,500 downwards.
TATACCGCGTATATGAAATAAAGTTTTATAAAATTTGAACGCGTCGTTCAATGTCGACCAAATTTGCTTACGAATAGAGCTGAACGTCTATAAATTTCACCACGGTCCGTCAATTATTTTTGAATTTGCAAAGGTTAGAACTTCAAAATTTCCAATTGCTCTAAAATGCGATCCGATTGGCCGATCTTCGCCAAATTTAATATGTATCACAGCTTAATAATATTCCATAGTTGTAGAGAATTTGAATCCGATTGATTGAAGTTAACGACAAATAAAGCGACAAAGTTCATTTTTTGAAAAATTCAAAATATCATAAAACCAGAACTTCTCGACGGATTCGGCTCAAATGCAATACCATACATCCTTAGGTATAACTCTATATTTGAAGAACTATTTAGACGAATATCTCAAAATTTGCGGACGCTACAGTGGTAACAGACATTTTTTGAAAATTTCAAAACGCTGTAAAATTCGAACGGATGCGTCGATTAATGCAAAAATTATACAGGACATAGAGATTGTATGACACCACATGCGTGCAAAATCTGAGCGCTGTAGCTTGAGCCGTTCTCGAGTTATAGACATTTGAATTTTGGAGGGTCGATCCACACACACACACATACATACACACACACACACACACACACACACACATACATCCGGACATTCTCTACAAATGTAATTTCTGGATGTTTTAGGTCATTTTGAACCTATTGACATTAAGATCTCGAAAAAAAAATTTCGGACCATCACAAAGCTTCCTTTATGAGGAAGCAAAATTGAGCTATTTTTTTGCAATATATTCACCGAGTGCCGATTATTTTAAATTTTTTTTGACGGTTTTATCGTTAATTAAAGTTTTTTTGTATTTTTCCATTCAAATGGCTGTATCTTTGGCAGGGTTTGACGTATTTACATTTGTAAAAAACAAAAATGTGCGTCTTTTTAAGGCCTTCCCGAAAAAAATTACTTTAGATTCTATTGAGCAAGTTGCACGTCCGTTTCAGGGCAAAATATGCAAAAATATTTTTTTTCTCAAAAAATGCATTTTTAATATTTTTTTTCAAAATTTCCCCAAATTCTGAATACGAAAAAAGAATTTTTGGTATTTTTTATATCGTGGGACCGGCAATCGGTAATGCGTAATTTTACCGATTTCATTAATAGATTTTTTTACAGTTTGATTTTTTCGCTTTACGCGATTCAACGAGCATTGATTATCATTAATTTCTCTTTCAAGGAGGCTTCTGAACTCGCGTAAGGTGACTGGAGCCCATGAAAAAAAAAAATCAAACTGTAAAAAAATCTATTAATGAAATCGGTAAAATTACGCATTACCGATTGCCGGTCCCACGATATAAAAAATACTGAAAATTCTTTTTTCGTATTCAGAATTTGGGGAAATTTTGAAAAAAAATATTAAAAATGCATTTTTTGAGAAAAAAAATATTTTTGCATATTTTGCCCTGAAACGGACGTGCAACTTGCTCAATAGAATCTAAAGTAATTTTTTTCTGGAAGGCCTTAAAGAGACGCACATTTTCGTTTTTTACAAATGTAAATACGTCAAACCCTGCCAAAGATACAGCCATTTGAATGGAAAAATACAAAAAAACTTTAATTAACGATAAAACCGTCAAAAAAATTTTTAAAAAATCGGCACTCGGTGAATATATTGCAAAAAAATAGCTCAATTTTTTAAAATTATTTGTGGAAAATTTTTTTTTTGAGTGGCTGAAGTCACGTGGAATCGCTCATATATATGAGCGATTCCACGTGACTTCAGCCACTCAAAAAAAAATTTTTCCACAAATAATTTTGAAAAATTGAGCAATTTTTTTGCAATATTGTAAACTGTAAGACTGTAATTTTTTGCAATATTGTAAACTGTAAAACTGTAAAAAATCTATTAATGAAATCGGTAAAATTACGCATTACCGATTGCAGGTCCCACGATATAAAAAATACCATCTTTTTTCGTATTCAGAATTTGGAGAAATTTTGAAAAAAAAAATGAAAAATGCATTTTTTGAGAAAAAAAATATTTTTGCATATTTTGCCCTGAAACGGACGTGCAACTTGCTCAATAGAATCTAAAGTAATTTTTTTCTGGAAGGCCTTAAAAAGACGCACATTTTCGTTTTTTACAAATGTAAATACGTCAAACCCTGCCAAAGATACAGCAATTTGAATGGAAAAATACAAAAAAACTTTAATTAACGATAAAACCGTCCAAAAAATTTCAAAAAAATCGGCACTCGGTGAATATATTGCAAAAAAATTGCTCAATTTTTTAAAATTATTTGTGGGAAAATTTTTTTTTGAGTGGCTGAAGTCACGTGGAATCGCTCATATATAAATAAAATAAAAAAATCTTCCCGACGATCAGATGCGACATGCGTTACCTTGCAAGTTTCGGGATGCAGGTGACCGAGAACCTGATTCCCAAGAGCCCGAAGCACGCGTGGCGAACAATTGCTCGGTCCTGGTCCCATCAGCGTTCTTTGCGGAACTCGCAACGCCTCCGACAATAATTCATTCGGCGTTTCAATTTCCAACTTCATTCTTGCCGTTTTTTTTTTTTTGTTTTTGTTTTTTCCACCGACGAAATTTAATTTTCACTTCAACGTCGATTATCAATATATAGGTGACAATGTATCCGCTCGCTCGAGCGACGACTAGAGACGCGGTCGTAATCACGAGACATACGCTCGATTGAAATTTACATTGATAACCCCGCGGAACGGCAACGAAAAAAAAAAATTAAAAAAAAAAAACAACAAGACCAGTTGTTGCTCAATGGTTGTCTTTATCTGGTTCGCGAGGTCTCTCGGGGTGGGGAGTCGAGATTGTTCGGTTATTCGTGGAACTTTATCAGCTGGGCGATAAAACTTTTATTTGTTTTATTGTTTCTTTTCTTTTGTTTTTTTTTTGTTTTTTTTTCGGTACATTGTACGTCGGTGATTCGTTGCAATCGGGGTTGCATCGAGTCGCCGCTCTACCGGAGAATCGCGATACCCTCGAGCGATCGTCTCGTTTTTCGAAAGATCTCTGCACGCTCGACCGCTCCGATCGTCGGCCATCTGCCTCGACCCTCCTGCGGAACCTCTGCTCTCTTCGCGGCTCGCTCACCGACCGGCTGGCTGGATGTGTCTCACGCTTCGCCCGCGTCCCTCGACAAACTCTCAACGAGCTTACGAAATTCATTCACCGCGATCGCGATCGTGAAATAAAAAATAAAAAAAAGTAATCGAAAAAATTAAAACAAAAAAAAAAGAAATACATCCGAACAGGAAAAGTTGTGCCAACGAGGGTCTCTCGCACTGTCAACAGATTCTTGGGGGTTGCGTAGAAGTTTACCACCTCTCGGGAAAAAAAATGCATTTAATGTGTATCATGTGGGGTATCGTTTGAAAGGTCTGGCTGTGTGAAATACAAAAATATTTTTCTTAAAATTTTGAAAAGCATGTTTAAGAAGATACGCCGAAAAATGTGCGAAAATAAAGCGTTCCCCCCCGCCCCCCTCCGCCCTTATTTCCGAATCTGCTGATTCTAAAATTTTCGAAAAATCGGGGAATATAACGCCCTGCTTGAACTTGACCGGAAAATTATAACGAAAGTCCTGGGTTTCATGGATTTCCAGAAATTTTATTTTACAAATTTAATTTTAAATTCAGCGGTCGACTGAAGTTCCATGCGGAAATTTTTCTTCTTCCGTTTGTCACGACGAAATAAAAGTTATTGTACGGAAAGCCGTCTGGGCCCGAGTCGTACTCGCGATTGACTTTTTTTTTCTTTTTTTTTCTTTTCCATTCAACGACGAGAGAGCCTCGTAACCAAACTCCCGTATACGTGGTTCGGGTTCCGAGAGGACAGGTGTGTGGGTGCTCGATCATCGCGTTGGTGGTCCTGCTTCCGCCTCCTTCAACGACGACCCATGCGCGATGGACCGTTCGCCGCTACCGAACTTCTCCCACTTCTCGTTACAGAAAAATAATGAAAAAAAAAAACAACAATGGATTTGTGTGAATAAAGAATTTTTCCGCGTGCTTAGGATCGACTCGAAAAAAATAATTACAGAATTAGTCTGAAAATCCCATGTTATTCGAGTGGGAAACAAATCGAGGTTACAGGTACGTAATCTCGTGGGACTACAGTGCTGGGGTTTCGCACATGTTTTTATTTATTTATTTCGAACCTATATGGAGGGCGCACTTGTCGTAATTCGTCACACACCCCTATTAAGGTTCACCCTAATGTGTGTATATATATATATATATATATATATATATATATATATATATATATATGTGTGTGTGCATGGCGAGCGGGAAAGAACTCGCTTAACCGGGAGTGGCTGCCCCCTGGTGGTGGTTTTCGGATTCTCGGTTCGCTTCGGCAACATTCTCATTCGTTCGGAGTTGCTCGGGGTCTCGGATTTACGATCTCCCTCTCTCTCTCTCTCTCTCTGTCTCTCTCTCTCGCTCGCTCGCTCGCTCGCTCATTCTCTCTCTCTCTCCTCTAGCTCGGTTTTTCGGGCTTCGGCCGTTCGGCGCGCGATACGAGGAGACCCGAGGAGACCCCGAGAAACGGAGAAGGAGGCCCGAGAACACGGTCCTCGTGTTTCATCGACGGACACGCTGGGACACGCTGCTGCTGGTGCTGCTGCTGCTGCTCGAACTCGCCGCTGTTGGCTGTATCGTCGTCCGAACGTCGTCCACCTTTATTCATCGTCGTCTCTCGCTCTCTCTCTCTCTCTCTCTTTCTCTCTCTTCCCCGCTGGGTCAAACCGTTGAGCGCCTCGTGCGCGCCCGCCGCATTCTTCGACTCACACGATCTCTCGGTTTCGACGAGTAAACTACTCGTCCCGGCTCGGTAACGAAACTAATTTTCATTCGCAGACCGAATATAATTATTATTTATCTTACTCGCTCTCGCTCTCTCTCTCTCTCTCGCACTCTCGAGACGCCATTTTCTCCCACTTCGCGTCCGTCCTCGTGCACGAATCGACGATCGTTTGTCCGAATAAAAGTAAATAATAATAATAATAGTAAAAACAAATTTATCACAAGCCAAGCGCGCGCGCGTGCGCACACGAAAAATCGTCGTGTTTTTCATATTTACAACGTGGTCCCCCCGCCGCCGCCGGCCGTCGAACGTCTCGTGTGTTTGCGATCGCTCTTCAATCTTCGCTACGTTACCGGCCGAGCTCGTCACCGTCAAATGTTTTGACAATCGCGTCACGGTTATTGGCCTGTCCCGTGTGTGTGTGTGTGTGTTCTTCACTTTTTCTCGTCGATTTGAATCCTCAATCGGATCGAATTTAATTGTATTTATCGAAAAATCTAATGAATTTGTGATTCTAAATAATAACAATCACAGTGTAAAAAATTAACTTTCAAATATTCAAATACTTCGTTGTGCATTAACTTTTTCGTTTGTTTTCTTCTGTGATGTGGTCGTGAGACGAAGAATGAATAATTGAAAAAAAAATATTTAAAAAAATAAAAAAATAAATAAAAATGAGAAATAAGAAATTGGAAAAATTGTAAAAAAATATATAAAAAAAACGACATAAAATAACAAAATGACTTATTATGCGAATGATAGTTTTCTTACTATTTCGTTCGTTATTTTGTGATCTTTATTCTTTCACAACGTCTATTGCTGCGTCGGACTTCATGCTTCTCGATCTTCTTCGTCTTCGTCTTCGTCTTCGTTTTCATCTTCTTCTTCATCCTCGTCTTCTCCGCTCCTCCCGGGGACCTCGCACGTAAACTGCTCCCAGAATCCTCCTCACAAGCGTTTGACCGGTTCCCCTCGTAGCCTACGACGTTGCCTCCCCTCCCCCCACTCCTTCACAAGCCATCGCAAAATGGTTCGTTCGTCACGATCGATGGGACGATCGAAATATTCGCGATCGTCGAGAAACAACAATTTGGCAACGAGTTTGACATATATATCGTCGTCGACGAGAGACGAACGCGTCGAGCTTGAAAAATGTTTGAGCCAGTGACACCAACTTAATTTCTTCGGTGTTCGGGGAATAACCCTCCCCTCATCGCCCCCCCCCCGCCCCAACCGCGCCGTTGTGGGCTTGCGCGGTGGCCACAAGTTTATCGGTAGTGGAAGACGAAATTTCGTGGATTGTCAGTGCGCGTGTGCGGTGACGTTGGTGATAGTTGTGAGTGAGTGAGTGATTGATAACACTGTGATTGGTCGTGACGATAACCAATAAATAATATTTGTGCCTTTTTTTTTTTCGTTCGTTCGTTCGTTCAACCGATTAAGCTGGATAAACCGATCGTTTGGATTACCGATTGTTCAGTGACCGATTTGCGTTGTGAGTGAGATTTAGGTTGCGGAATTATCATTTACAACGAAATTCGATAATCGAGGGTTCCATTGAAGAAGGTATTTGAGATTGATATTACCATCGACCATTTTAAGGTTTTAATTATACTTTCGTCTTTTGTTGTTGTTGTCGTTGTTGTTGTTATTATTATTGTGATGAAATATTATTTAACGACACTGACCAACATGAAAATGAATGAAAATAAGTCTGAAGAGGCTCCAGAGCTTGAGAGCAAAACGTTAATGAAAGGAAATGAAAGAAAAAAAAATATATATATACATATATATATATATATATATACATATCTGTCGCCAACGCTGTCGCACCAAAATATTATTGTTGTTATTATGTTGTTTGTTATTGTTGTTATTTTTTGTTTATTTTATTTAAGATCGTTCGACAAATATTACGTTCGACGACTGATTGTCGTAATTATTTTCATTCCAGATAATTTCTCGTAATTATAATTATTTCGAACAATTGTTATGATCAATTTGCCATAATTTTTCATTCAATCATGTCCAGTGACAATGGAAATCGTGTGAAATCCATTTGGAATTTTGTCTCACGACTGATCGTAATAAATCATCATTATAATTATTTCTTATTTAAAAAAAATTTCATCATCAATGAAAATCGAATGACGACAATGTAAAATATTAATATTCATTTAATTTGGTAATGGATTATGGTAACGAGTTGAAAAAAAAAAAAAAATATATCGATCGAGGGTTGCAGAACGGTCGAACCGATTAATTCGGTACGCGATAGGGTTTCCCCCGATCGTGTTTGCTTCTTCTTCATTGGCCCCCGGGAGAAGAGAGTCCGTATCCACTTGCGCACGTCGCTTAACCCCGCGAGGTCGCGCACCAAACCGGTACACGATCCTTTTTTATGGCAACCGCCATAACTTTCGTATGGCCGCGGTTCGAGAGAAAGAGGTAGCCCCCGCCCCCCCCCCCCACCCTTCCTTCGTTTGCTTCGCTCTCGATCCTCACTTCTCTCCATTCGTCTTCTCTTCTCTCGTTCTTCCTTCTCCGTATGCTCCATCTCCCTCGTGACAATAACCTCTCCGCGTCCGTCGAGTTCCATGCTTCCCCCCCTCCCCTCCCCTCCCCGCCCCTCCCCTCCCCTCCCCTCCCCTGCTATCACTCGCGAGCCCGAGGGTTTTAAACATCAATAAAAATGTGTTAAAAGCCATTTTCCATACTTTTCTCTCTTATCGCTGTTTTTAATATCCTAATTTTTCCCGCTAGGTGAATTTTTTTTTTTGATTTCCTTTTTTATGACTTTTAATTTCCCAACGTCAAAAAATGTGTTTTTTTTTTTACTAATTTTTTTCAAATTGTTGTTATTTATTTTTTGGAGGCGATTGGTTTAAGATTTGGGGGCTTTGATGGAGGGAGGTGAGGAAGGGAAGGGAGAGGAAGGTCGGTTGGCGAGGAAGGCCGTGAGATGCGAAGGGAATAATCGTTCGTTGGGTCATTAGGCAAGACACAGGACGCGACACTCCCATTCTCTGGGCTCTTTGCTTGCATCTACTATCTCTCTCTCTCTCTCTCTCTCTCTCTCTTTCTCTCTCTCTATCTGTCTCTCTCATTTTCTCTTCCACTTTCGTGGTAAATGGTTTTTACGGTCGTGAAAGGGTTGTACGGTAGAAGCAACATGTCCGGTGCCAGTTCGACCGTACAAGGGACAGACCCTTGTGGAGCTTGGTAAATTGATCTTGGATCTAGTTAACTTTGAAGAATTTGCATTGGCTTGTCGTGCGTAGAGTGCGGCAGATCCCTCTCTCTCTCTCTCTCTCTCTCTCTCTCTCTCTCTCTCTCTCTCTCTCTCTCTCTCTCTCTCTCTCTCTCATGTTTTATATCTTGAATCCGAAAAACATTAAAAGTGGGCTAATTTTCTATAATTCTCCGTGGATTTCACGATCTGAATTTCCGTCGTAGACAATTTATCAATCTTACACGGTGAATTTTTTTTCCAAAATTTTCTCGATGCCAGTTTCATGGATTTATCGTCAATAATAGCCTGAAGGCCTCATTTCCAATAATCACACACGTTAAATTTCACACAGCCATAACTTCCAAACGGAACAGACGATACTTTTGGAAATTTTCCATTTCGAAATTAATAAAAGCTAACGACTGTAAAAAAAATTCCCAATTTTCTCGATACTTCGTCACATGTGTCATACATATTTTTTTAAATGCTTTTTTTTGGCTTTACTCTTTCTCTCAGAAAATGTTTCCAAGCAAAACAAAAAACGAATAATAATAATAATAATAATAATAATAATATCATCATCTGCGTACCCTCTCGCCCTATTTGGACTCGAGTTTGTACGAGCACTTGGGTTCAGCAACGCGCAATAAAAACCACCCCTCCGGCTCCTCGAGAGCTCGGTTATTCCCTTCGCGTCTTGCTCTCTATTTTCGTAACAAACTCGTGGCATTTTGCTCTGATCCATCCTTCGGGTTCGTCTCGTGCGTGAGGTCTCGCGTCGTTTGAGATATCCGCGAAGAAGAAGGCCCTTCCGCACTTACTCCTCCGCGCACACAGTCTCTCCGTGTGCTAACGTTCCTTCGTGACACACAGTGGTAACCACTCATCGGCACGTAACTTTACCCTCCCCCCGCCCCGCCCCCCCCCCCTCCTCTCCGCACACATGCACGTACACTTTTACGGAGAGAGAGAGAGAGAGAGAGAGAAAGAGAAGAGAGAAACAGATAAAACCCACCCACAACTGTTCGCACTTGGAACATTTCCAAGAATAACGAAGACGAGATACCGAACCCTCGAACCCCGTCTCGACGTTGAATTATTTCAGCTTTACCGGAAATGTACATTATCTTTTGATTCTAACAGCCCCCCCTCGGTCGGAATAATATTTGTAGCTTATTCGTATAAGTCAGGAAATAATCGAAGAAGATGTAAAAACTAAATAACAACGAAACAACACACAATTTTTTTATCCTAAACTCTTTGGAAAAAATAATGATAATGTGCAATGGTTGAATTTTGAAGAGCAAACATTTTTGGTGAGCTCGGACAATCGAATTTTCAAAATGACGAGAAAAAAATAATAATCACTGAGGAGTTGATGCGTGTGAAGCAAAAACTCCATTTCTCACTGAACAAATGATATATCTTTTACAATTGTTGAATTTTTCAAATTTTCCTCGACTCGAATTTCGATTTGGGGTCATTCTGACCCCCGGATGACCTCGAAGGGTTAAATTCACAATTACGTCGTCCGATGATTCCCCAAATTGATGGTGGCGGTCGATATATCTGGGTTCGAGATTGTCACCGAGCTCGGGGCTCGAAGGGGGGGTCGAAGAAAGAGAGAAAGAGAGAGAGAAAGAGAAGAGGAGGGAGAGGAAAACGAGGTCCACGCGCGGTGCAGTCTGTGGGAACGAAACGCGGGACGTTAATAAATTTTTCGAGGGGGACAAGAGACGCCACCCCGTTCCCCTCGACCGCCGACGAATTATTTACGTGGGCACGACGACGACGACGAGTGGCGTGTCGAGTTTTTATTGGTACGACGATTTGGTGAGAGATCGTCTCGTGGGTCCGTGGACCACGTTTTGAATGTCTCAGACCCTTGTCGCCTCTCTCTCTCTCTCTCTCTCTCCCTCTCTCGAGACGCGTTCTCCGTTTTGTTTCGATTTCTGTTTTCGATAAGCCAACGATGTTTTTTTTCCCTTTTTTTCTTCTTATCTGACCCAACGACCGGACAACCGAAAGATATATATTCGTGGAATAAATCGGCTTTGCGTAACCGATTAATGAGCCGATGCGGGCACCATGGATGATCGCCGATTATAATTAACCGCGTTGCATCGTTTGCCGCCCTTTCTTTTATCACCATCCTCCCCTCCTTCGCCTCCGCAGCTTACCCTAAAATTAAAAAATTCTCACCTATTCGAGGACCCGGAATGCACTATCGTCCGAGACCCACGGAACTCGCTGGAACGGAATCGAAATTCAGAACGCCCAATGATGCTTCGAACTTACAGAGTTCCGAATTTTCCACATTGCCCGGACTTCGAGCTTTCCCCACGCGTTAACCATTGATGTCAGATGCATGCCGTGTGGGACTTTTTTTGTAGGAAATTCAATTCTCTGCAATATTGTTTATGCGAACGTTTGGTCTATGTAGCGTTGTTTATCCAGCGTTTGGACGAATAATGCAAAAACAATGAGAAAATCGTTGTATTTTTTTACCTTTCCGTCAAAACGCTGGTTAAACAACGCTATATAGAGCAAAATTTCACATAAACAATGTTGTAGAGAATTGAATTTCCTATAGAAAAATCAACGCCGACGGCGTATTATCTAACTTTGATAATTCAAGCGTGGGAAAGCTATCGAAAGTCGATAAATGTCAGAACTTGCAATTTGCTATCCGCGTATATCGATCCCCAACCGAACACAAATCTCGATCGTCCAATATTTACCGAATTTACTGACATTCAGTTCCATTAGTTTTTCAACTATTAACCCGCGTTGAAAAATGCCAGTGAATTTATAAATTCATAACCACCGAATTATTCGGTGACAAAATTCTGAAATAATTTATGTTCCAACGAGAAACACAAACTCCTCCGTTTTTTCATCAAAAACTTTTGACCATCTTTCAATATATCTATTTACCTCAATAATGTTACTACGCACGATAATACAATAATTTTGTGAAACGGTGATGTGAAATGTGTTTCAGTAAAACAATGTCGGAACAATTGTTAATAACGATGATTGGCCATTGGAATTGAAACGCGAATAAGCGAAAGAGACGGATACGGGACGCCACGGAGGATGTTGGAAGGATGAGATATGGCTTCGTCGATGGGCGCAGGTGGGCCAGGTGTCGACGGGGTCGTCGCGGCGACGCCTCGTCGGGCCAATCTGGAGTTTCCACCCCCACCGCCTTATCCACCCCCTCACACGGCTCAACCGCAAACGGACGTGGTACACGGAAGCAGATCGACCCATCCCCAGCAACAACAATCCACCATCCAGCCACCAATCCCTCAACGTTCCATTCAAGATTACTCGTACGCCTATTACGAACCCGGACCCAGTCGTCTGCATCCGTCTTATCCCCCGGAGCTCACAGTCGTCGCTCATCGACCCTCCACGTCTTTTGCAAAATCACCGATTCAACGATCGGACGGTGGCAACAAACGTCATACCTACGTCACTCGTTATGGAACCGAGGAAAATATTTACGAAGAAATTTCCGAAATAAGGCAAGAATTTTATTTTTTTATTTTTTTTTAGTTGAAGAAATTTTTTTTTTTCTAAATTGAAAATACAGAAACCCTTATGAGGGGTGTGTACCCTAATTGGGGGCGTAAAAAAAGACGTTTTTCACGAATTTTTTTCGATGGGTTTGAATTATTGATATTGATATAGCGATGGATCTGATAAATACACTTTTGAAATACTCGAAAAAAAAAATGTTTTTAAATGTTATTTCAGTCAGTTTTTGGAGAGAAAAATGGAGAAGGGGGGGGAGGTGAAAAAAAAAGATGAGTGTGCGCTTTTCATGAAATTTCTGAACGAAAATTATAAATTTTTTTGAGCGAAAAAAAAATGGTTGAAAAAAAAACAAAAAAAAAAAAGTCGATACAAATAATAATAAACATAATTGGGGCACCTCTTAGCATTGAGAGACGGAGGGCTCAAATCTAGAGAACTTCAGTTCTACGAGATCAACTTTCGATTGCCGATAGATAAATCGAAAATCTATTTTTTCACGGTCATTCTTATATATTTATATATATATATATAATTTTTTTTTTACCAAAAATTAAAAAAATATAAAAACACGAGTGTTTGGGAAACCATGAAAATATGTTTAGCCGGTCAGGGAGAAAATCATTGGATGCGTGAAATTGTTGAAGATTCGGTCGATGAACGTATAGCGAAGACACAAAATGATGATAATAAGTTGTTCGGTATGAATAAGAGCCGGCGGAGATGTTTCGATGGGGTTCTCGTTTATTATTATTTTTTTTTCTTTTCCTTTTTTTTCGTTTTTTTTTCTCGCTCGTGTCGGACGTTCTTTCGCGAGGGTTCAAGAGCGCGGGCAGAGAGGCTGGGGGGCAACGGTGGCGGCACACTCGGCCGACCATCAAGTGGGCCCCTCACCTGTTGGGCCCCCCGAGGCACTGATTACCCCGCCTTGTAATTTCGTAATAATCGTAATTGGACAGTCGCGGCGAAGAGGGGAACGAGAAGTCGGATGGGTGGGGGAGGGGAAGAGGGGCGGGGGGGGGGGTCGTGAGTTGCGTCCGAGATACGGGTCTCTCTGCCACCCAGCAGGAAGTTGGCATTGGAACACGATAAACGGTACCCCAACCACCTGTGACGCATCTGCATCGAAATTATTTCCACACGGACAAACAAAAATAGATAAAAAATTGAAAAAAAAAAAAAAAAACAAAAATTATCGATTCGAATGTAAAAAAATTCTATGAGCTGCATTTTTTTTCTTTTTAAGTATACTCTTGATTGTCGCAATTTCGCATTACAATTGACCAACAAAAATTTTATTATCTCGCACGTGTTTCAATTATTTTTTCCACTATTGAATTGCAATGGAAAAAGTTTCCAATGGATAAAATGATTTTGAAAAGAACAGAAAAAAAAAATGCCGACCATAATTCAAACATAATTTTCTACAAGTACATATTTTTATAATAGCCAAAATGTAATTTTTGAATATGGTAAATATATACATATATACATATTTTTTTTTTCAATCACGAGTCTCATTATCTTCAAGTTGACGCGACGTGCTTTAGGTTGGAAAATCGCGTTGACATCCAATCATCTGTGAGAAAGCAAAAAAAAAAATGTTTTAAAATAAAAAAAACAAACACAGAAAACAAATGCACATGTTTGAAAATTCGTTCGGTTTAACAGTCGACAATGCCGCCGAGCTTTGCACGGAAGTCGTCGATCGCTCGTTGCCGAGGAAGCCCGAAGGGTTCAGTCGTCACATCGTCGTGTACTCGGAGAATTGAATCTCAGCGTCGAAGCCATGCTCATGCCCACTGTGACGGACAGCAACGAGGACGACGATAACAATGATTTGGCGGACAACAATCGGGTCGAAGATCGTCAAGCTTCGACCGAACAATTGCTCGCTTCGATGAGCCCGACCGACGAACTTTTGTCGCCCGTCGGTTGCGATCTTGACAGCGGATTCAGTGGCAGTTCAAGCGCCAGTTACAGGTTTGTCGTTCATCGCATTTATCGACCATTTTCTATTATCATCGACTCGAAAAAAAAAAAAAAAGTATATTTCAATTTGACAACCGGAAATTTAATTGTCTATTAAATATATAATATGCCTAAAATCATTAAGATCATTTTTTTTTTTTCCAATTCGTGTTTTCTTTCTATTATTTTTACATCGAAACTTGAAAAGTTTAGGAATTTTGTTGAATATTCCAGAGCTCGATAATTTGATTTCAAGTATCGGAAAATCTAGATGCCATTTTCGATACCATTAAAAAAATCTACTAAAAACCAATGAAATCATTTCGAAAAATTGATTTTTTTTTTAAATATTCTAACTGGACATGTTTGAGAAATTCATTGAATATTCGAACGCTCCAAAAAACTTGATTTCAATTATCAGAAAATCTAGATGACATTCAACACGATCGAAAAATCTACTCAAAACCAATAGAAACATTTTTATAAAAATTGATTTTTTCTTCAATATTCCAACTGTACATGTTTGAAAATTGAAATCAAACATTCCAACCCTCGAAAAAGTTGACAAAACTATTGCTAACCAATTTTTCCAATTTTCTCTCAACAATAATCCAACTCAAATAAATTCCATTGTACATTCCAACGCCCATTGACACGAAGTAAAAAAAAAATCTCCAGCATCCAGTCGAAGATAAATCTAACAATTAAAACACTACGAAAAAAAAACAAAATAAATAAATAAATAAATGAATAAATAAACCGTCAATCAAAGATATCGGAAATACAATCGACAGAGTCGTGAAAAAACGAATCCTCAAAGCCCTCGCCCCCGCCCCCCCCCGCTATTCGGTTCGACATTTCAAAATTAAAATAAAGAAAAACAAAACAACACTAATAATGAAAAAAATAAATAAACCCGGTCGGTTGTCTCGCGCGGGGTCCGCCTAATTACAGACACTTCGGGTCGAAGAAGCGTCCGCCCCACAAAACCGACAAAAAAAAACCGATTAACTAATTAGACGACAGCACACCTACAGGCACCCGCGTTACCGACTCACACTTTCCACATAACCTCGGGCTCGTGAATCTCCGAATTTTGAAAATCACGAGCGGTCACACCGTGTATAAGCGGTCATTCACTGAAACTCGTCGAGCGATAGTTGAAAATGAAATCACGTGAATAAATCAAACAGCGCGGGGTCCCGGACGAAGGTGGAAGGGCCCCAGCCCCGAAGGCCCCCGAAAAGTAAAACACATATTTTACACTTGGCATGGCAAAGCTTGACTCGACGCGGTGGTGGCCCTCTCGCGGGGGTTCCCGAAAACACGTTCTTGACTCGCGTCAAACGAGAAGCGACAAGGACCACAAAAAAAAAAATACGACAAAGTGTATAAATACATTTTATTGAAAAGTATAACTGTCCATTTGGAGTTGGTCTCGTTCACTTTGCCGCTCTCTGTGTATTTTCCATCATTCGTTTTTCCTTCGATCTTTCGGCACGATGGTAAAGGTGGAAAATATGTTTCGTTTCTCGGAATCGTTTACCTGGATCATCCCCCCTCGGTTTACCTGAGAAACCCGGACCAAGGGTCGACCCCTCGCCGAGGGGTCTTACCATCACCGTCATTAACCACCCGTTTTCATCCACTCTTTCTTGTCTACTTTTTTTTTTCATTCTTATTTTTTTTTCTTCGTCACCGCGTGGCGCGCACAGATCGGGTTTGGGATCGCTGAGACGTGGATTCGTCCGGAGCAACGGACCACCCGCCAAATTGACCATCACCAACGGTCCGAGAAAAACCAAGGCGGCGATGATATGGAAAAAGGGATGGAAGGGATGGAAAAAGCTTCACTCGTTCGGCAACAATGTCAACAGAATCGCGTCCGGTGAGTTTTGACAACTCTTTTTTTTTTTTCGATCGTGAAGAATAATAGTACATTATGATACTAGTGCGTAAATTTTTACGTAAAAACCGCGATTTTACGTACAGCGTGTCTCTCTTCAAGGACCACTCTGATATATCAATATATTTTTTTTCTAATTTGTCGGACAATTTACGTGTTCTCGCAATTTTTTTTCGTTCCAAAACGCAAAACGATTGATGTACATTGTTGTTATTATTATCGCGGGGAAAAATAATGATATTGGACTATTGTGTGAGTTGATGGTGGAACGAATGGGGGCGCTGTGAACGAATTGCACGACTCAATGAGGAGACGGTCATTCGCCTTGTGACGTTACGCGAGAGAGGGACAGAGACGCGCAACCCGCGGGCTTGTTGAGAGGATTATAAACGCGCGTGCCGCTCGTTTCTGATGTATAAAGGAGCCGAGACAACTGAGAGAGAAAGAGAGTGTGTGAGAGAAAGATGGAGATACGACGGGACATAGTCCGTCTATAATATTTTCTCAAGCGTATTGTATCCGCGTCGAGGCAACCACAATAACCGAACAACCTTTCACCTCGCCGGTTGATTTCATGAAAACGTTGTTGGCCGAGCGCACACAAACGTTACGACAACCTGGCAACGTTACGTTACGTCGCGATTACAACCGTACTCACACTCTCGCCCACCTATAGTCAGTTTAGTAAGAGCGTGTACAGCATTGGGTCGCAGTCGAAAAGTTATACGAACCTGAACCTTTTTTTTTTAATATGTAGTGGAAAGTTCTCTGTCTTTGACGCTTTGATGAGAGAAAATTCCATTCGATGTTGTTTTCTTTGACGAAGCTTCTGTTTGGGGTTACTCAGCAGCTTATCCGAGAAATTCGACGCTTTTTAAAATCAGCTTCCCGTCGAATACGCCGAAAATGTGGTTGAGCAGCAGCATGCATCGCAGATGCCAAGCAATTATTGACGCTGGTGGTGATTGGACTCATTATTAATACTGCAATTAATAATTGTTTTGTAAAAAAAAAAAACAACAACAATAGCTTTTGAAGATGTGCGCCGCCCAACACGCTCTTTTTTTTTCGTTTCATTTCCGAAACTATTTTTATCCGAAATTTAACAGCTCGACCAGTGGGACAAAGTACTTGGCCTAAAAAAAATGAATTAATAACGCCTCCGCCCGGCTCTTGTGAGTTTCTCTCAACGAGCAACGTGGCCAATCGACAATGACGACAGTCACGAATTACAAAGCGGCGTCGTCATGGTCGAGAGTGACGCGAGCCAAGCGAGTACGATTCGAGAGAATGAAACACCAACGAGGGTTCTCTCTCTCTCTCTCTCTCTCTCTCTCTCTCTCTCACTCTCTCGAAGAGGGCGACGTCTGGGTTCGTCGCGT
Source organism: Diplazon laetatorius (assembly GCA_963662125.1). Taxonomy (NCBI): domain Eukaryota; kingdom Metazoa; phylum Arthropoda; class Insecta; order Hymenoptera; family Ichneumonidae; genus Diplazon; species Diplazon laetatorius. Next base: position 6,636,618 of record OY759165.1, on the reverse strand, counting down.
CCCGAGTACCGATGTTAATTGTTGGTACTTTGCGAGGGTCAGCCCGAAGGGTCACTCGAACGAAAACCCTGCGAGCAAACAGATGCTCGCCACGTGCAACTGCACTCTCTCATTGCACTTGGCAACTCGGACAATGTTGTCGGAAGATGCGTTTGAAATGGGTTTTAAACGTCATTCGCATCTCGAATAACGTCGCATTGTCGTGTTGTCACGTCGTCTTCGTCGTCGTTGTCTGTTACGCATCGAGTCTGGAAAAACTCACAAATTTCTATTCACGATATCGGAGCATCTTGTTTTTTTTTTTTTTTTTTTTTTTTTTTTTTTTTTTTTTTTTACAAACCAGCGCGGTCCAAGACACGTTGTACAATTTTTTCGTCCCAGCTTTTCATTATTATTTACGAGCGAAACTTTTTTTACCAATTGGGAACAAATGTGTGTGTGTGTGTGCGTGTGAATTAATTGAAAATTTTTATGAGCGATTTCACTAAATTGGAACGTCGCTTTGCGATAAACTGTTGTCGGAAGTTTGTGCAATTTTTTTTTTTAGCATCTTGTTCTTGATAAGATATACCGGATTTTTTTTTTTTTTTTTTTTTTAGATTTCTTTGCCTGTTATTTTGGTTACCATTGTACAGGGCATTGCGTGAAAAGGAATTCAACGTATGTTCTTATGGGAAATGAGGCCTCTAAGGCGATTTTTGATCCGATTGTCGATCTAACTTTGTTGCCTCCGTTTATTTATTTTTTTTTTTTCAAACACTTCTCGAGGCACACAAAGCACGACCGATAAATTTCATCGTTTTTTTCGTCTATCTATAATTAATTACAGCTTGTTACATTATGTACAAAACAACAACGACGAAAAAAAAAAAAAAAATTTTCTTTAAAAGACGACAGAAAATTAAACGAAATGAAAAGACAATAATGTAAATCGCAAGTACACGTGGCTCAGTGAAATCAGCGTCTCTCTCGTATATTTTTTTGTGTGAAAAAAATTCACGTCACTTGAGTTTATCGGCAATTCTTTCGACCGCTTGGAGTATTCGCATCATAACGTTGCGATTTTCATCGTCCCGACGTTGAGTGTATTCGAAAAATTCGTTCAAACGACGTTCCAAGCACGCGCCGTCTTGTCGAAATTGTTGAGGTTGCTGCTGCTGTTGTTGTTGCTGTTGTTGTTGCTGCTGGTGATGATGGTGCTGCTGCTGCTGCTGTTGAATATTTTCACTTTCCGCGTGTATCGTTCTCCGGGGTCTTTTGGCGTCCCTCTCGCGATAATCCTCCTCGACGTGGACCTCGAGCTCTTCCCTCGTCGGTCCCATCGCGTTGTCACCGTTTCGCAAATTCATCGTATCGCACGATCGCGATTCCGGTTGTCGCAATTTCGACAAATCTTTTACGGTCAACGTCGGCATTATTTCGATGGGTTTTATCGTCAATTCGGTCGCCCGTGGCAATCTCGATATCATTGTGTTGTCGTTCATCGAACGCTTTCTCGCGTCGGAATTTCGTCCGGATCTGAAAAAAAAAAAATAACTTTTTTTTTTTTTTTTTTTTTTTTTCAAACCAAATAAAACGTGATAACAAATAATAATTATTTATTCGTTCATTGTTCTTCTTATTATGTATAAACGATTTGTGATTCTATGGGGAAAAAGATATTGCTTTTTAAGAATTTTTTTAAAAATATCGAAATTCACGGTTTTTAATCTATTTTTTTTTTTTTTGCAATTTGAGTTTTTTTTTTATTTCGCTCCGTAGATTTATGTTCTATAGGCAAAAATAAATGATTTCTTCTTTTTAATAATTGAGAAAATAAAATTCTTTTAATTTTCTTTTTAAAAATCATAAAAAAATATGATTTTTTTCTTTCTTGCCCATAAAACATAAATCCATGAAACAAAAAAGTAAAGTCGCAAAAAAAAAAATACACAAGTTAAAAAACTGCGAATTTTGATTTTTTATTTTTTTTTATTTTTAATTCTTGAAAAGTAATTTCTTTTTGCTCATGGAAGATAATAAATTCAAATGGAAGGGCCTGAGATATCGTAATGTTGTATGACCTGGAGTCCAGAGGTACACTCTCGATCTCGATTGCACAATCCTCGTTGAGGGCTTGCAATCTTCTAAGCGCGATAACGGACGGATCGTCGTTTCTTTCGATTTCCTCGTCCGATGGAAATCTGGGCTCGTCGTCGGACGCCGATGTGGGCTCGTCCGGAGTCACGGATACGCACAAAAATTCGTGCGGATTAACGATCGTCTCGTCGTCCACGGATTCGCGTCTGCCACAGAATAATTCGTCTATGGCACCGTAAAACGGCCAGGACACGTCGTCCGCTTTGTTCTTGTCCCCGTGAACCGGATTTTTCAGCTCCTTCAAAAATTACCAAACAAATTTTGAAATCTTTTGATTATTTCTATTATTATTATTATTATTATTATTATTATTATTATTATTATTTACATGAAGTGAATTTCGGTCGTTCCGAACATTGATCGTTCTGCATTTCGACCTCTGTTCGAAAAAAACGTCGACCGAAATTTTCATAGCAGAAAAAAAAGGGTTTTAAGGGGGGCACAATTTTTTTTCGATTTTTTTTCAAATATATCAAAAATTTTTTCGTTTTTTTTTTAGAAACATGGATAGAGCAAATTGATTCGAACCTTTTGTACATAATTTAGTATCATTTCAATAACATTCTGTAATTTTTTCAATGCAAAAATATCGTCAAACAAGCCGGAGAGGAAGGAAGTGAATTCAGGAAACAGGATTTGGCATTTAATTTCCACGAAAGCTCACTTTATACTGCTGCAGCAGATTCGACCATTTTTTCTTCAGCACTCTGTAGTGAATATCGCCCATTATGTTGGGAAATTCTTGTCGCATCTGTCGAAGTATGTACCTGCGGAATTATTGCGAGATATTAGATCGTCGTGATTTGTTTTTTTTTTCACGATTTACGCAATAATAAGATACATAAAAGTAATATGCAATATAGTGTGAAAATGTTTTAAACACGAATGGAATTGTCTGAAATCGTGAGCAGATTTGATATGAAAAAATTCGTCGTTGGCCAAATCAATCGATCTATCCGTTCGATAATAATAATGATAATAATAATGATAGCGATGCGGAGGAGGGGGGAAGGGAAGGAGGAGGAGAAAAGACGGTAGCAGCCCTCGAGCCACCCGTCTCGAACGTTTCTCCCTTATTGCGTAATCATCGGCCGAAGATGTCGGACGTTGAACGTCGAGACGCTCGAAAAATAAAAGAAAAATAAAAGAAAAATAAATAACAATAATAATCACGGTTGGAAACCGAGGTTTGAGCGCGCATGCGCACGTCTCTGTGTGCGCGTGTGGGTGTGCGCATGCGCGCGCGCGCGTGTGTTTGTGAGTGAGTGCATCGTCGGAAAAAAAAAGTTTAACTGGCGTTGACGAAGTTGAAAAAAAAACAAAAGATTGTTATATATATATGTTAAATAAAATCAGTAGACATTTTGTTTTTTTTTTTCTTGTTTCGTTTCGAGCACGTGTATCCATGAAAGCCGGCTCCGATTCTACCCTCGCGCGTTCGGAATTTTTGCCACCCTCGATCCCCGGGGGGTAAGTAGCCCTTCAATGTCCAAATGTAAATTAGACAATCTTTCGTTGTTGTTCAAGAGTTGAGAGAGATTTTTGAAAAATAATAGTGATAAACAAATATACAATGGAAGAATAGAAAAAAAGAAAGAAAGAAAAAAGATAATTGATAGAACTGGGCGAAACAATTTGAAGAATTTGGAAAATGGAGAAATTTTGTCCTCTCCGCCGCGTTAAAATATTTTCTCTCTTACGACTCTGACTCATGCGTAATACGAGCGACTCCCGTTTCACGTTATACGACTTATACGTGGTGTAACAGCGCGCGCAGGATATATACTTTTGCCCCGACGAACGTCGCCCTCGAGCGGCGAGGAGGAGAAGGCGGAGGGGGAGGGGGGGGGCGCATACTCACTCCCAACCAGACTGAGCCGAATACTTTCGGCCGGTGAACAATTTTCCATTTTCCTTTCTCAGCTGTATGAAACGACACGTGAGATTCTCGGTCCCTGTGGAAACATAAAAAATTAGATCGAAATAGAAATAAATATATACCAATGATAATACTGCAATTGAAAAGGAACGAATGACAAAAAAAAAACAGCAGAAGATTACACCTTATTATTATTATTATTATTATTATTATTATTATTATTATTATTATTATTATTATTATTATTATTATTATTATTATTATTATTATTATTATTATTATTATTATTATTATTATTGTTATTGTTATTATTATTATTATTATTATTATTTGTTCGATCATATTCGTCGCTCATGCGCGGAGAGCGAATGGGAAAGAGAAAGAGAAAGAGAGAGAAAGAGAGAGAGGGTGAGAAAAAGAAATGAAATGCGATCGACCAATAACGAATGAAAAATGAATACACGGAGAAGCAGAATTTGTAGCTAATTCCTCGAGTCTCCGTGGATTGGTCGAAAAATTAAACGCGAATGAAATATCAAACAAAGCGTGTGCGTGTGTTGCGCGAGAGAACGGAGATAACCGAGAAGTAGCGAGAGAGAGAGAGAGAGAGAAAGATAGAGAGATAGAGAGAACCGTATGTACGTCGCGTGCGTGCGTTTTATATCGAGCGTGCGCGCACGCGTGCAATATAGCTCCTGTCACGAGCGTAGAAAATATCCTCGTAAGACGGTACAACACGACGGAACAATCTCTCGACGCAAACCCCGCGTCGACGGGTTTTGACACGTCGTTTGACAAACATTGCAATGGCAGATGGAAAATTAAATCGAGGCGAGAAATAATCACGAAAAAAAAACAAACAAACAATAATAGTAATAATAATATCAAAATTATAACTTAAACAAACAAAAAAAAAAAAAACGTAGATGCAATATCGACGCACTTACATCTGAATTTGGCCGCCTGATGATAAGCTTGCGTCATGAGGCTGGATCAACTTTGTAATCGCGTGAATACGAAATTACGATGTCAAAACGCGATCTCGAAACGTAGATACGATGAATTATCATGCTCTCGTGAAGTTCTCTAATGCGTACTGAAATGTAGATCTCGTTCGAGTCCTCACCGCAGTCGCCGCGCGGCGACCGCGGTGGACGACGGTGGGGGGCGATGCCGACGGTGGGGCAGGGATGGCCGGGGGAGGGGGGGAGGGTTGGAGTAGTTGTCATGAGGCGGCGTACCAAGCGCCAGGGCCAGAGTCCTCGTTTTTGTCGCGATATCGCGTCGAGATGATGGTCGGTCGGTGTTTAGCGCGAGAGAGAGGGAACGGAAAAAAAGAAGTTTTGTGAGAATCTGGCGCGCACGCGCGCGGCCACTTCTTGTACCAGCGGAGGTCCGGAAGAGGCTGCGTGATGACGATTTCACCGGCTTGCGTCGAAATCCCGCTCCTACCGACAACAAGCGTTGTCTCGCGAGAATTTCGCGCTGATCATGATCGCGAAATTCACAAAATCGAAAAAGATGTCCGCAGGATAAAGATTTATTGCAGGCTTTCGAGTCGGTCTCGCGCGCTCCATTTTGTTTTTTTCCCGTTTTTTTTGTTGGCTCTTTTTGTTCTTCGATTTACGGAAAAACGTGTCAACGTTCGATAACGTAGAGCCCCACCATGACCGAGGCGTTAAATTTTAGTTGCGCATTTTGCCACCGCTTTTGCGGGTGTGGGAGAACACTCGTTCGTGGATTCCGCGATGCGAGTGAGGCCTGTGAGTCCGGAATTTATGTATCGCCGCCGCGAGAGGTCGCCAGTGAGAAGCGGGCTTTCGTTCGGCGTTCCGCAGTCCGCAGATTCGTTGGTTCGTTATTTTGTCCGCGCGTTTTTTCAATCACGTTTTCTCTCGTGCACGAAACAATGCCGATAAACCGTATGACACATATAAAATAAATAAAACAAAAAAAAAAAAAAAAAAAAAAGTAACGGCGACGACCGTTACCGCCCTGGCCCGTCATCCGCGTCGACTCTCCGGCACGTGCGTCCCTCACGTTGTTGTACGAAAATTAGGTTAGAATGGCTGGTGTGTTGTTCGAGGATATTTTCAACGTTAAAGACATAGATCCGGAAGGGAAAAAGTTCGACCGAGTGAGCCGATTGCACTGCGAGTCCGAGTCGTTCAAGATGGACCTTATTCTCGACATAAACAGTTGGTTATATCCCATGGAGCTGGGCGATAAGTTTCGACTCGTGCTCGCTACGACCCTGAGGGAAGATGGTTATCCGGACGGAGGCGACTGGGCCGCCATCGAGCAGGAGGGAGGCTCCAGAGCCGACAGCTTCGAGTACGTTATGTCCGGCAAGGTTTATCGCATCGAAGGCGACGAGGCCAGCAACGAACCCAGCAGTCGACTTTCGGCGTACGTGTCGTTCGGAGGTCTGCTCATGAGGCTGCAGGGCGACGCCAACAATCTTCACGGCTTCGAAATAGATCAGCACATGTATCTGTTGATGAAGAAGCTCGCGTTCTAAACCGCAAGGCACGAACCCACGTCGGCGTGAACATTGTCGCGACTTACGTCGCTCAACGACAACGCCCAAGGACTCTGAAATTTTTCATCCACGGAATTGTTCGCTATTAGTATTTTTTGTTACATATGTAATTATTTTTTTAACTACGACACGAGGCGAGAAAAGACTGAAAATAAACTCGACGAGGAAAAAAAAATATATATAATGGATTAAACTTTTTTTTTTAAACTCCCGCCTAAAAAAATTATAATATAAAGAGTATATTGCAATAAAAATATATTTAATGACTGGAAATTTAAAAAAAAATGAAATAATTCAAGATATCAAAAGCTATGACAACATGTCGGCGTAACATGGAGATTGTCAGCGCAAAAATATGGCAAAACATGGAAGAATGCATGAAAAAAATGACAGAGCGTAGGGAATGGATGGAAAAAGAATAAAAATTCAAATGGCAGAGCATAGAAAATGGATGGAAGAATTGTCATCGCTGAGGAATGAAAAAAAAAATAAGAGAAAATATTGAATAGGTGGATATAAAAAAAGCGCAAAGTGGGAAACTGATGAAAAAAATAGCGTCAAGGAAAGATGAAAAGCAGAGTAGTCGTGTAGCTACATATATCTCAAATGCGATATGAAAAATTCAAACCAAAATCGTATTTTTCGAATATTCATTGCGTGCGCGCTTATGAATCGTGGTTCGTTGGATCGCCGACTCAGATGGTAAAGAGGAACTCTGTCGCCATCTTGAAAATGTGCCGAATGCGAATGGCCGGCCACCGACGCCTCTCTCTCTCTTGTCCACTGACGATTGCTGACACAATTCGGAGACGACGATGTGCTCGGCCGTGGGTATGAAAATACTCGCTGAACCTGCATTATCGACCTCCGCTCGTCGTAGTCGAACATTTTCCCATTTTTAAAGACGATGGAGAAGACCTATTTGAGTGCGAGAGAGACAGCGCCATCGGCATTTGATCCGTTCTTTTTTTTCCACGTCTTCCTTCGTTATCCTCCAAAATTTCGTTCCTCGATTATTCTCGAAAAAAAAAAAAAATTCAAACGGCCGTTCGAACTCGATCGTTCGGAATATTTTCATCACGACGATACGTAATTCGATCGTGGATCAGCGTTTCCGCGATCGTCCGACGAACACGCGCTTATTTACGCGTGTGTGCGTTATTTTTAAAATTTTTTTATATATATATATGATAAAAGAAAAATTCACGAAGAAGGGGAAGGACATTGTTCCGAAGACTTCCGAAACGCTTCGTATGTCGATCGCTCGCCGTACCGATTTATATTCTCGTATTTCTCCATTCAGCGTCTTCGATATTTCACTCATAGCCGAATTCACTGTTTGAAAGAAACAAAAATACAAATGAAAAAAAAAAAATAATGATAATAATGAATGATTAGCACAGAACGAAAAATTTTGTCGCGTCATGAGTAATCAACGCGATAATATACATATATTTCCCGATGAATATCGAGAGTGAAATTTGTAACGAAAAATCGAAATGCCCATCAAACATAATAAAAAAGTTGTGATATACGTAAAAACTAAATGAATGAATTAATGAAAATCGATATCTGCAATATTTTCTTATCTGCAAAATCCCCCCCCCACTCCTTTTCCGCCCATTCATCCGAACATTTTCCGAGAATATATATTCTCAATATTTAGACACATTTCGAATGTGATGAAAAATATCTCAAAAGAGAAATAAAATAAACAAATTTCTCACCACAACAAATCGTTCCTCCACGATCAAATTATTCATATATCTCACGCATTTGGGCTCGAACAAAGCCCCGATTTTGTCTACCTGTTTGCGTCTAAGCCCTGTCGAGTGTGTGCGGGGGCGGAGAAGGGGATGGGGGGCGGAAACGGGAGGGGTGAGGAAAAAGGTAAAAAAAAAAAATGTTCTCGAACCCAACTCTGTACCCGCGGTCGGTTTCGTTTGTCGAGTGTAAACTCGGACACACGAAGACCGAAGGTTACGACCGTGTGTGCGGTTTCGTTGACGACGCAGCTGTAACACACGGGGGGCGGGGGCCCCTCCAGACGCACTAGTCGCAAAGGACTGCTTCTTGGTTGTGGCAAAAGGTATAAATGCGCTCACGTGAGCGTCTCGTTCGTTCGTATAGTCTTCACGGGGATGGTAAATCTTTCCCCATTTTTCTCTCTCTCTCTCTCTCTCTCTCTCTCTCTCTCTCTCTCTCTCTTTCCGTCTCTCTCGCTCTAACGTTGGTATAACGATTATGACGAGGCGCTCGCTCGCTCAGCGTTGCTTCGTGCGACCGTAGTTTCGCAAAGGCTCGTGCCGCACGCTTTGAATATTATTCTCGTCCGACATCCTGACAAAACTCTCCGAGCCAAAGAATAATACCCCCCCGGCCATGTGTCTCGGCACATCCTTTTCCCACAGTCGGCCAACGAATTTTTCCAAACCTTCGTCGTCGTCGTCGTCGTCGTCGTCGTCCTGACGATTGAGGATTCCGTATCTTCCGTCCCAAACGGTTATACGGTCATTTGCGATTCTTCGGTCGTCCGACTCGCGGTTACGGAATTTATTTTGCGAAGCTTTTTCGATGATTATTCGTGACGCGGCGGCGCGAGGAACTATGGAGTTGAGATGCAGAGAGAGAGAGAGAGAGAGAGAGAGAGAGAGAGAATGAATAAATTCTTTGTTCCCTTGCTAATCCCTTGTTCCGAGTTCAACCTAACCGAGCATCGTGTATACCACTATATGCACTATAGCTTCGTGCGACACCGTTGTGGCAACGTTGAAAAAAAAAAAAAATCCAAAAACCAGTTGACCCTGAAAATAATGACTTCTCAATTTTCCATGGAAGTTCCGTGGAAGTCTGAAGGAACCCTCTTTAGACGTCTAAGTCTAAAGGAATGGTGTCGGTCCGTCCGTCCGACTGTCACTATTTCACAGTCCTTCCATTATCTTATTTATTTACCGATTAGCATGAAATTTTGGTACACGGTCGTTTGATCGATTAACCAAAAACCGAAAGGGTGACAATGAAAATAAACAAAAAAAAAATGTTGACCCCCTCCCACAGATTGAAGAGTCAACTCGACATTTTTTTTTTTTTGCTCAACCCAACGAGTGAGGTGTTTCTTAGTGGGGTAATCCTCAAATGCAATTTAATATGTCGTGAGACCTTTTCAATTCAACCTATCAGTTTCGAATCAACTATCCTATCCTAATTTCTAAGCTGTCAATTGAAAAAATCGGAATTATAACGAACAGAGTGGCAAAAATAGTTTGGTCCAAATAAAAAAAAAAAAGAACCATACACACGTGAAATACAAATTCAAACGATGGAAATCACATCCACAACCTATTGAATATAAAAAAACAGCAAATGAAATATATATTTTCTTCCCCCCCCCCCTAAACAGAAACAATTACATATATACATCGAATACCATTCATTCACGCCCCGTTCTCAAACAGCCCGCGTTAATTATTCTAAAACATCGTTTCACAATGAATTTCGGCCAAACGAACAAAAAAAAAAAAAGAAACAAAAAAAAAATCCATTATCGCCGTCTCCGCAGCGTCAACCAATACCTCCCCCAACCTCGTCGTCCGACGAAGGTCAGGGTCGAATTTCATTTTATTATTTTTATTATTTTTATCATTATTTTTATTATTACTACTATTTTGTTTTTCAATTAAAAAAATAATTTTACAAATCCGTTCGAGCTTGTCCGAAGTCTTGCAACGTGCAACGCGAGGCTCGTACGTTCGCTTACCCGAGCATTTTCCATCGAATCCTCGTTGCACCACATAACGTGCGACGAGGACGAAAAAAAAACAATGCGCGCGCTTGAGAGCGAGAGAGAGAGAGATAGAAAGAATTGTGGTACCGTGGACCAGGCGCTGCAATTCAAGCGAACAATCAGATTGCTCGGCTAACAATGAGCTCTCCGCGCGGCTCGCGGGAGGTGGCTCAATCGGGGTGGGGTTCGGGGGGGGGGGGGTGAAGGGGTCGAGGTACGAGACTAGGAGTACGGGGTACAAACACACCGGGAGAGTGGAGAACATAGGTCAGCGGGAACGAGGCCATCATCGTCGTACGTATGCTCGCCGTGCAGCAGCAGCACCGGCAACAGCAGCAGCAGCAGCAGCAGCAGCAGCGGCGGCGAAAATTCACCGGAGAGGTCGACGAAAGAAAAGGCTTTTAGCTGGCGCCGTCTGCCGAGAGTCCATCGAGACCATCGCGTTGCTGCTGGTTTCTCTCTTTCTCCTCCGCCTCTCCCCCACCACCGGCCAGTACGATATCAGTCCGTCTCTTTCTTTTACTCCTGCTTCGACGCTCAAAAGAGAGAGATAGAGCGAGAGATAGAGAGAGAGAGAGAAGCAGTCGGTAAGCAAATTTTGCACTCACTCTCTCTCTCTCTCTCTTTCACTCCCTCCGCCTCGATCGTCTCTCTCGCTCTCTGACTTCTTTTGCCTATATCTCTTTTCTCTCTCTCTCTCTCCTCCGCCTATATTTTCTATCTCTTTTTCTCTCCGTCTCTATTTTCTTTCTTTGCCTCTCTCTTCTCTATTCTCGGTCTTTCTCTCTCTCTCTCTCTCTCTCTCTCTCTCTCTCTCTCTCTCTCTCTCTCTCTCTCTCTCTCTCTCTCTCTCTCTCTCTCTCTCTCTCTCTCTCTCTCTCTCTCTCTCTCTCTCTCTCTCTCTCTCTCTCTCTCTCTCTCTCTCTCTCTCTCTCTCTCTCTCTCTCTCTCTCTCTCTCTGCCGCTTTATTATATATTTCTTTTCTATTCTCACTCTGTCTTCTTTCTATCTATTTATCTATCTATCTCTCTCTCTCTCATTCCTCTGCCACGTCTGCTTTCTCTCTCTCTCTTGCATGTGTCCCGTCTCGCTTTCTCTCTCTCTTTCTCTCTCTCTCTCCCTCTTCGACACTCAGTATATAGTACTCCGAACCAAACGGTCGCTTCGTCGCCGCCGCTGCTGCTGCTGCTGCTGCTGCGACGGTGGCGTCCCTCCCCCGCTGCTCGCCCTTCGCCCCATAAAGCGGCAGCAGCCCGGCCCGGTCTCTCGAGCCTCCCTCGGTGCGTGACGGCACCGCTCGGGCCACCAGCCAGTCAGCGGCCATAGGTACCAGCAGACGGCGGACTGTGGCGAGATTGGGAGTACAACGGAGGGACCAGTGTGTATATAAGTTTTATAACACATAAAACGACGACAGAGCGCGGGCGCGCGCGCACGCCACCGAGTGACAGAGAACGATAAAGAAAAGGGAAATATATATAGAGAGAGAGAAAGATATAGAGAACAGCGCGAGAGAAAGAGAGAGAGAGAGAGAGAGAGAGAGATAGAGCGCGCGCGCATCGTCGCCATGATGCCCTACGTCGTGCGAGTTACATCGACTACTAACCGCTTAAACGTTCGTCATCGCGATCGGCGATCGACTATGAGAGCAAACGAATTCACGTTGATCCAAGTCGTGAGAACATAATAAAAAGTATTTTGAAAAAAAAGAAGGACGACGAAAGTACGGGAATATTTGAAAGAAAAAGAAGCAAAAAAAACGTAATAACAACAAAAATGGAGTAATTGTGATAACTCGGCTCAACGTCGAGGACAGAAGCACGTGTGTGGACTGCTGTTTTTTTTTTTTTTTTTGTTTTTTGGTGTTGGTGTCGCGGGTGGAAAAGCTCATCCGCCTATTGGCGGTTATCATCCCCTGTTTTAAGTTCGTGGGGGTGGTTGTGCGTGCGCGTTTTTCGGTGACCGTGAATTTTTATCCTTGTTGTTTGTTTTTTTTGGTCAGTTTTCCGTTTTTTTTTTTGTCAGTTTTCATTGTTTTTTTTTCCAACGTCGAAAAAAATGCCAGGAAACGTCGAATAAAGGAGCCTCCGGTATTTCCTCATCACTGTCTTTATCTCTCTCTCTCTCTCTGTTTTCCTGTACCCGTCCCTCTCAAGCGCCCGATCGCTCTCATTCATTTTTTTTTTTTCAAAAATAGAATGGAAGAAATGCAGAACGGCGTGGTCCTCATAAAGTGTAAGTCGATTGTGTGGTTTTTATCGTCATTATTGTTATTGTTTGTTGTTGTTGTTGTTATTGTATTTCGTCATCGTTGTTATATTTCGTTTTTATTATTATTAAATTTTTTCGTTGAGATTTTGCAATTGCGAGCCGGGGTGAAAAATTCGTCATTCCGTTCTCCGGCGAACGTACTTCCGGTTTGCGGAATGCACCAGAGGGCAACGTTGCGGCACCTGGTGGCAGGGGGCGCGAGGAGTGGGAGTGGGGGGTGCATCGGTGATGCAGTGAAAGTACAAATGCTTAATCGCAAATGGAATCCGCGAGGAATGTTGCGAATGCGAAATTGTGTGGGAGGGGGAAGGGAAGGCGAATGGAATTTTGATTGTCGTAAATTTTTTCGGGGGACTAGACTATATATATATATCTATATATATATTAAACTGGTCCTTATGAAGGGCTCGGACGAATTTGTCGGGTTACCCCCCTTCCCCCTCCCCAGATTGGCTCTAAATAATTTTTTCATTACCAGCAGGGTTCAATTTTCCCCTTTGAAATACACAGAATTCATCGACTCTCTAGTACTTAATAATTATTTGGGTCTCTTGCAATCGTCTCAAAAATCCAACAAGCATCTCAATGAGTCCGTGGCATACCTGTGTGGATGAAAGAAAAAATCTTATGGTTTAATTTTTTAATGGTTATGGGTCATTCCGACTCAATTTGTTATTTTTTTCTTCCTTCGTTTAAAAAATAAATATTAAAAACAAAAAAACAAATTGAGTCGGAATGACCAATGTGGGTTTCGAGATATAAGTATTTTTGTATTTTAGGATCGATATTTCAAATCTAAAAATTTTTCGGACGATTTTATCCGGAAATAATGAGAAACCGACAAACATGTTTATATATGTATATATATATATGGGTGTCATATGGTCAAAAAAATTTGTCCGAGCTCCTTATAAGGACCACTCTAATATATATGTATATCGTATATTTATATGGTACAGTGTAGTAGAGTATATGGACTCGCGTGACGATAATGACCGGAGGTCGAGCATGTTATCTCGTTTAACCTGATCGCTTTTCACTCTAACTCGAGCTCCTCCCCCGCCCGCCCCCCCCCTCCCTTTCCTCCGCACTCCCCCTCTCCGTCCACCTCCCTGGCGATTCTCTTCCCGCTAACTAACCGTTTCACGTTGTAACGTTTTCCTCCGTGTCGGTGATGTCGGCTTCTACTTTTAGAATATAAATTCGGTGAGGAGAGGTCCCCCCCCCCCTCCCCGTCTTGTCCGTGGATTTTCGCGATGACGCCCCGAATCGGCTAACACGCGTCGGGCAATGTGTTCGTCGCACTTCTCTCCCCGCCCCCCCCCCTCTCCCCCTCAGTCACTCCTCCCCCTACCACCGGGTTAGCGTTTGTTTCGTAGGTAAATCGGGGATCGTTTGGGTGGAAGCGCGAGTGTGAAATACCGTGCCAATCATGTGTACATATATGTATATATATATGTGTGTGTGTATATCTATGTATTAGAGTGGTCCTTAGCGAGGGTAATTTTTAATTCCCGACTAAAAAAAGGGAGTTGTTGAATTAAAATTCGCGTAAGGACCACTCTAATAGATATATATACACACACACACACACATATATATATATATATATATATATATATATATATATATATATATATATATATGTATATATGTATTAGGATGATTGGATTTCATTCGACTGTTTTTTTTTATCGCGCCCATATGTCGTAATTTCGTTGTACAAATAAAAAAGGTGATTGTGTGAAAATTTTACAGATTTTTCTATAAATTCTTGATACTTAAGGGGACTGAGTCACCTAAAAAATTCGAAACTTAAATTTTTTTTTCCGTGACACGGCCGATCCAAATTGAAAATCGATTTTACCCTTACGAAGTACGTATACTTGGCCATCATTTCAAATTTTTCCATAGCCGTATGAGTTATCTAAATGCTGTGAGATTTTTCACAAAATTTTTCACTTGTCGCAACTTTCGGACCGCACCGATCAACGGATTTTGGATTCCGACGTCTCATTTTGTTCCAAATCGCAGTCATTCTCGGATGAGTGTAGGAATTTTGGATGCGAGGTAAAACGAATTTGTGGTAACCTATTATTCAACCGGTTTTTCAAAAAGTTACAAAAAAATTGTTTTTTTTTTCACATTATTGGTCGCCATAATTTCCAGAAAGCAGATAAAAAAAAATCCCACACTCATCCGAGAATGAGGTCTGTTACGAAGAAAATGAGACGTCAGAATTGAAAATCCATTGAGTCGCAGGGTCCGAAAGCTGCGACAAGTGAAAAATTTTGTGAAAAATCTCACAGCATTTAGATAACTCATACGGCTATGGAAAAATTTGAAATGATAGCTAAGTATACGTACTTTGTAAGGGTAAAATCGATTTTCAATTTGGATCGGCCGTGTCACGGAAAAAAAATGTAATTCTCGAATTTTTTAGGTGACTCAGTCCCCTTAAGTTTCGAAAGTTTTCGAAGTTTTCGCATTTAAACCGTTGGGGTAACTCGAGAGGTCCATCCCGATATAATTAAAATAATTCGACAAAAGCAATTCATAACGATAACAATGATAATAATAACAAACGTTAGGTATGCATATTTCGGACACGCTGAGCGAGCACCGTCGTCGGGTCGTCGACATCGACGAGTTTGCTAACTCGGGCCATATCGTTCGTACATGCAACTCAAACCCCGGGGGGGAATTGCAATGTTTCGATGTTTGAAAATCGACGATAACCCCTCGGGCCTCTGAAGCTACTTCCGAACATTCGTCGAATGTCTTTTTCTCACCTTTCTCATTTACGACGTGATGAGAGAAAAAAGATAATTAAGGGGTGGGTACCCTAATTAACTAACCGGTAGTAGTGAGTAGTATACTAGTGAAAAAGATTTATCGACACTAAATCGCGCCTTCAAAGCACCATAAACGATTGACCCAGTGTTATCTTTTAAAGGTGACAAAATTGATGATGTTACCGCATTTGACGATTAATTCAATTTAATTCCCGAAAGATCTCGTGGGTTCGTGGCTGCGTGCGAGCGACGATCGAATCGCGTTATTCGAGTTCGCGTTTTTGTGCGTGCAATTGCTGCTGCCACCGATGTAGGTGAAACGGCAGCAACTATACACCCAACAACGGGGCAATTCCTTCGGCCCCGTTTCTACGCCCACGAATCCATCGCGTTATACTCGAATGAATACCATTCACGTAACGCGACACACACACACACACACACACACTTGTTGCAGATAGCCACGTAACGAGACGTGCGCGGTGTCACCCAACGAAATATTGCGTTCGCGATGCGTTTTTAAAAAAAAATTTGAGAAGAATGAAAGAAAAAAAAAAATTATCATCCGTCGATGGACTTTGATCTCGCGCCGTTGCACACAATATTCATCGAGAATGATATTTTGTAGATTCATTCCAAAGATTTATGGCGTGGGGTCCGTGGGGACCCCTCTGCACCGTCGCAAAGAAATAAATGCCAATTCAAACGAGAGTTGCAAGTTGAAACTTGCAATTTTTGCTTCGTCTGAATTTTTTTTTTCTTTTTGTATCTTTGGTTTCCTTGTACAGGAATCTTCGTTCGCTACCTACGATTCGGTTAATGGTTGCAAAACGAATGGAACTGAATTTTAAGTCAATTCTGAAAAAATATAATATCATCGAGATTTAGGATCGAGCGATTGGATTATAATAAGTTTCCAAATGAATCGACTACGTAGGTTAATTAATTAAAGTAATGAGGTATATCGCCTTTTTAGGGTTCCGTAGCTGAAAAGAAGAAAAAAAACGGAACCCGAATAAGATCACTGGTGCTCGTCTGTCTGTCCGTCTGTCACAGCCGATTTTCTCAGAAACTATATGCAACGTTAAAAATTAATGAATATGATATAATTGTACACACTTGTGTTATATCGATAATATATAATTGTCGGAGATAACATCTTTCGTCAATGGTTCGACACGTTCCTATACTTGTTTTCTTTTCTTTTCTTTTTTTTTTCTTTTCTTGCGGTGGCCGAGACAGCGCTCCGTAATCGAGAAACAACGGACAACGGACAATTCCCACGCGTTCGAATCGCCCCGCGCGCGTGTCCGACCATTCGCGTCCGCCATAGACTCGATGCGTCGTCGTCCCGTTGCACCTGCTCTCACACTCGTCATTGTTGTTCATGCGTAGGACAGTTCCGTGTAATTCTTTTTTTTTTCTTCTTTACCCCCCTCCCCAACCCCCCTCTTTTTCTTCCATTTTGGCTTTCATCACGAATATGTGAGAAAAAAAAATAAATTCAGATCGACAACTTCCAATTGTTTATATTTTTATTTTATTAATTGGTGTTTTTTTCTCCTATTTTTGAAAAAAAAACAGAATGTTTTACATTGTTATTGGGTCTCTCGGTTTTGGGACGTTGTCGGCTACGTGTTCGTTTTTGAAAAAAATTTTTTTACTTCTTGTGTTTTCGTGAGGAAAGAATAGACTTACCTTCTTTCTCTCTCTCTCTCTCTCTCTCTCTCTCTCTCTCTCTCTCTCTCTCTCTCTCTCTCTCTCTATATATATATATATATATGCATGTGTGTGTGTGTCTATCTCTTTCGCTCTCGCGGGCGTCGTTCGAAAACTCGTTCCACGAATGCCCGGTGGGGGGGGGGGTCTGCTGCATCGCCAAAGCGGAGCACAGCGGTGCGCGTGCGCACGCGCAAAGACGTCGCGTGTAGTGAGGTTAGGTGCGTTAGCCGATGTGATAAACGGGACCTACGAAGGGCCGGATAAATGGTAAGCGATGGAGGGCACGGTACAAAGACCACATCGGTTTTACTGAATTGTATTATTATTATTATTATTATCATTATTTTCATGAACTATTATTATTTTTATTCCACCGCGTTTGAACAATTGATGAAAAAACGATTTTACGTAATAAAAAAAAAGTTATTCAATTGGGTTTCCATTGAAAATAATTATCTATATATATATGAGGTATTCCACCCCATTTCGAACGGTCAAAAAGTTTTGCACTCCCAAAAAAATTGAAATTTGGTCAAATTATTCAATTATATGAAAAAGAGTAGTGTGAATTTTTTAAAATTTTTTGGATCGCATTTTTTTGAGTTTTTCAACATTTCAAAATTTTCTAAATAACGTTATATATTGAAAGCATACGATTAAACAGAAAAATGTTTCAGACGAAAAAGTTACAGTTTTCCATAAACTTTGTGAAAACATTTTTCTTGGAATTTTTCGAGTTCAAAAAATGACCATTTTCATAAAAAATATACGAAAATAATTTTTTTCGGTCGGAATGTCACCTTCGATTTATCTCAAAAAATTCCTGAAAATACTCTGAAATGTGTAAAATAGACACGTATTTTTTTTGCTATGGCTCGATTAGTTGTTCCAAAGCTATGCCTTGGTTTATTAATAATATTTATCACAGTTTTTTTAGAAAAATCCATTATTATGGAAAATCATAATCTCCCGAATTGTTTTTCTCAAATTTACAGATGAAAGAACATTTACAATGATAATATTAATGTTTTGGAGCTTTTTTCTTCATGAATTGATAAATCAAAATAAATAAATGAATACAAAATTGAAAGAAAAAAATATATTTTCCCCTTAATTGTAAATAAACAAGTACATTTGAAACGAAACGATAATTCGCTTGATCCACGATCAACACCCACACATACCGCTTTTGTGAAACGCAGCGAGATAATTGAATCAACCGAGAAAGATGGGGAAAAAAAAAATAAAACGATTGTTCCGTTCGTCGCATCAACGTAAGAATCGCGGTTGGGCCCCTTCGGCGGTTGAGCACACTTGATATTGCGGCAATGCACACGGCTCTCGGAACGCACAAACACACACACACACACACACACAGAGGGAGATAGAGAGAGAGAGAGAGAAACAGAACCGAGCTGCCGCAACAACGAAACGGAACGCACAAACCCACAAACGTTTTCTCCTCGCGTACACGTTTTTCCGTGCAGTGGGTGACTCACACACGTGCTCGAACCGCGACATGCATGCACTATGAATGCGCACGCGTTGAACATATAGCCACAACAGAGCGTGGTTACGCGCACAATAACCGAACACAGAGGGAAGAGAGAAAGAGAGATGAAGAATAAAAAGAAGAAGCAGAAGTAGAATAAGAATAAGAATGACTAACAATAATAATAATAATAATAATAATAAAAAGAAGAAGGAGAAGAAGAAGAAGAAGTAGAAAAAGAGAGAATAAGAATAAGAAGAAGTGATAAAAAGAGAGAACAAGAAGAACAACAAGGAAGAACAAAATAATTTAGAAAACGACAGAGTCGGAGAAGAAAGAAGAAGAAGAAGAAGAACGGATAATAAGACTAAAAAAAGAAGAAGATAAGAGGAGATAAGAATAACAACAATCACAAAAATACGGATAAAGGGAAGAAGAAGAAGAAGAAGAAGCAAGAACAAGTCTGAGAAAAAAAAAGAAAAACAAATAATTTGGAAAAAGACGGTCGTGGATGAGGAAGAGGAGGAACAACGGAGAACAAGAATACGAACAAGAGATAGAGAGAGACCCACTTAGGGTGGCCAGATCGGCCCCTGATTCGGCCGAAGCTCGGGGCCGATACTACCGATGCTCGCAAACATTATTGGCCCAATGTCGGTCCGTGGCCTGGATGATAACACCGGTCCGATTATCGCGCCCGTGCATAGGCCCGATGCTCGCTGCCAATATTGGCCTGATTGTGAATCACAGAATTGGCCAAAGTTCGTCCCGAATGATCGGCCATAGTTCGGCCCGACTGATCAGCCATACTCCGGCCAAGCCCAAGTGAAAAAATAATGTATAGTCTATATATAAACTATATTATTCCTTGTACAACTTTATGGAAGTTTCTTCAGTTTCTGTAACGGTGAGTCGGAACCACCCGGGAGAACCCTGAAATAAACACCGAAAAATTGTTGCCCACGCCGGGATTCGAACCCGGGACCCTCGGGTCGGGAACCGGGCACGTAACCAACTCGGCCACTGCGTCTTCTGTTGTACGTTATGGTTATACTAACGCTTTGTGGACAACTCGCTAGCTGACAAATAAAAAGTGGTGGGGGCCCATGGTGTGTCAACCCACTGATCTGAAATATAAACTATTTCAAAAAACATCAGAGACGAGGATCGGCTAAACATTGGCCGAAGATCTACACCGAAGGTAGGCAATGCATTGTGGCGCGAGCATCGGCCGAGTATTGGCACATTCATCATCGGCCCGAGAATCATAACCCGATAGTCGGCCGAGTATTGGCACATTAATCATCGGCCCGAGAATCATAACCCGATAGTCGGCCGGAAATCGGTCTAGGCTCGGCTTACCGAGATTCGGCATACCGATAGTGGCCCGAATGTTGGCCGCATCCGTTGACTCGGCAAATCCTACGTGGGGAGAGAGAGAGAACCATAAGAACGATAAGAAGAAGAAGAGAAATTAAAAGCAATTTGAAAAACGACAGAGTCGAAGAAGAACAAATAATAAGAATGAGAAGGAAAATATAAGAAGAGAAGAAGAAGAAGAAGAAGAAGAAGAAGAAGAAGAAGAAGAAGAAGAGACAACAATGAGAAAAAGATGGACAAGTGAAACCAGAATAAGCGAGAACAAGAAGTACAACAAAAAAACGAAAAAACCAAATGATTTCCAAAAAGACGGTCGGTGAAGAAGAAGAAGAAGAAGAAGAAGAAGAAGAAGAAGAAGAAGAAGAAGAAGAAGAGACAACAATGAGAAAAAGATGGACAAGTAAAACCAGAATAAGCGAGAACAAGAAGTACGAAAAAAAAACGAAAAAACCAAATAATTTCCAAAAAGACGGTCGGTGAAGAAGAAGAAGAAGAAGAAACAAAAATAAATAAAAAAACAGGTCCGACGACCAAAGACGCATATATTTATGCGCGGAACAGGGCCCGGACTTGTTCGTAGCGGGGACTTGCAGCAGCAGCAGCAGCGTCGGTGCCTCATATATATATATATATATATATATATATATATATATATATATATATATATATATATATTGGTAATGCACGTTCTGCCTCTGTGCGAGCCCAACGGAAGAGAATCTGTGACCGAGAGACGGAAAGACCGAGCGACCGAGAGCGAGAGAGAGAGAGAGATGGAGAAGTGGAGGCGTATCGCGCTCGCTCGCCCCCTCCCCTCCGCTCCCCGCCCGCCCCACCCTCCTCCCCGCGTGGGCCGCGCGGACCGAGTGTTACTCGCGCGCGAGCGCGTTGTATTCAACACCCGCGAGAGAAAGAGTTAGCCGCCGCGCTTATACGAGAAGAATGGAGTAGTGTCGTTTGCGTTGTCCTCATAGCCGGTCGCGGGTTTATAATCCTCTCCCTCATCTGTTTTATCGTGCGGGCGGGGAGCGGAGGGGAGGGGGTGGGGGGGTGACTTCTCGTCGCGAGATCTCGCCCCGAGTTATCTCGCACGGTTTTGGAGACTGTGCGGTACTACTGCGAGACTATTGTCGGTATACGCGACATCCTCGCGAGTTTTAACAATTTGTCAGTGTGTGTGTGTGTGTGTGTTTTTTTTTTCATTTTAGAATTTTTTGGTTTTTTTTTGTTCCTGTTCGACGAACCAGAAGAGTGTCCAACGTATCGCGAGTTGGAGGTGGGACAGTTATATGTGCGTATATATTTGTGTAATCACATGTGTATTTATATGTGTATATGTGTATTTTTTTTATATATATATGTGTATATTATATACGTGAGTATATTGGTTTATTCGTGAAAACAATTTTAAACGTGGGCGTGTATATAACGTTACACGGTCCATAATATCTGGAATATTTTTCCGAATGGCAGAACGTTATGGTCTCCGTGGGAAAAAAATCGTCCGAAAAGCGATGGAACTTCCGTTGATGAGTGTATCCATCGTGCCTCGGATCGATATTCGAGAATTTTAATTGATAGCAAAATCATTTTGCAAAATATATATACATATTGTAATACGGAGCAAGACGTACCGAATTACCGGATTGAGAAACCCTCCTTCCCCCAATGTGGTCGATGATTTTTTTTTTTTTTGGATCCTACGACTAATTTTTTTTTTTTTAAGTGTATTTTAAATGGGGAACTTCACCCGGTCTGGGGCGGTGATTAGAATTTGACCAGGAAGTTCGCGATGGGCTTGAAATTTTTGAAATTTTTTTTCCGATCGATCGAGCCTCCGGCAAAGTCAACATTCGGACGCGATCCAAATAAGAACCACCCATATATATGTATATATATGTATGTATATGGAAAAATGTCATGAGCCCCATTTTGTCATCCACGTATCACGATAATTCGCGTGATCTTTGATCTTGATCCCGGTGGCTGAAAACGACGAACGCCCAGCTCCAATACACAACTCTAGACGTGACCGACCACACACAAACAACCAACCACACACACACACACACACACACACACACACACATGCACGTAGATTTTCCGTGACACGTTGGGAAGTCCCCGATGGACTATTATCAGACCGCGTTGCGCGCTTCTTCGTGATTCTATTCTTCTTTTGTTTTTTTCTTTCTTCTTCCTCGGCATCTTCGTCACCCCCCCCCCCCCCCGCCCCTCACTGCACCGCCGCCCTCTCCTCTCATCGACCCCCTTGCAGTGCATCGCAATTCGCGCACGCATCTCTTCACCCTCGGGCCACTGACTGAAAAAAAAAAGAATTGAAAAAAAAAGTAAGATAAACAGAATTTCTCGTGAAACCGATAATACGTTTGTACGTATAGAGTTTCGCGAGTTCTCGAACGAGGGGTCTCGATGTGAATGCACCACGGACTTTTGATTGCGGTATAACAAAACTGTTTTCCCATCGTTTTGTTGAGGAATCGACGAATGGGATATATTTTTATAAAAATGTCAGAAATTTTTTTTTAATTTTGAGGAACAATTGTTGTCGTTGGAATAATGATACATGAATTATTTTCAAATTTTTTTCACTGAACAATTCGCGTAGTTACAAATTTGAATTCACTGGTGTGAATTTTTTGTTTGTTCGTTTGTTTGTTTTTTTTTTTTCTGTTCTTTCTTATTAATCAAGGTATTACTGGATGGATAACGAAGAATGTCAGAAATTCTTGAAAATTTGAGGAATATCATAGTTCTCGTTGGAACAATAATACATAAATTATTCTAGATTTTTTTAACTGAATAATTTATAATCGTTATAAATTTATGAATTTATTGGCCATTCAACACGGTGGTTCATGATGGGAAAACAGGTTCCACAGACGTTAAATGGTTGCAAAACGAATGAAACTCAGTTCCAGTAAATTAAGAAATTATTATTATCATCGAGATTTATAATCAAGCGATCGATCACGCTGAGTTTCAAACGAAACGCGACCGCGTAGTTATTGTCGAGAAATTCATTTGAAGCAACGAGTAACATCGCCTTTTTATTAATTGTTAAAGTTGAAACAGGTGTGTACAGTCACTGACAAAAAACCTCAGTCAAGCCACACGCCCATATCGTCGTGATTTCACCTCGAATTATTAATATCAAAAGTGACAAATTAACATCACTCGAGTGTGTTAATTCGTTATCAGTTTAGCCATTTGCGAGGCTAAAAATGTAAGACAAGGTGTCTGGATTGGTGAAATCCACCAATCGTCCATTTTGGAACGAATTTTTGCAGAATCGTTCCTCCATTATCATTACCTAAACTAGGAATTTTTTTTTTTCATTTTAAATGTTACTTTTGTGGGTTTGATTTTTCAAACCTGTTTTTCGTTGTATTGTGTTTTTTTTTCTTCTTTTCTTTTGTTTTCTGTTTTTCTATCGCGCGTTCGTGTGCGTTTGCGTGTACACATTGGTACGTGTCAATGTACGTGTATATGTGTGTGCATATATATATATATATATATATATATATATGTGTGTGTGTGTGTGGTTATGTGAGTATGGGCGCGCGGGCTCGTTGTCCGACCGGAAACGCTCCGACGCCTCGTCGTTTAACATTCGAGGAGCGCGAGAAGCTGCTCCGTACCCTCTCCGGACTCCGAAACTCAATGCCCTCCCCGTGTGCGCGCATATCACCCACCGCCAACACCCAACTTTGTCCTTCGGACGATCCGTTTGCCCGTGAATATACATATATGTAGTCGCGATTCACACCGTCGCCGGAAGTCGTCGTCGGACCATCTCGTCGACGATGATAAACACGACGAAAGAAATGAGAAAAAAAATTAATAAAAACGCATTTACGCGGTGAAGAAAGAACATTTTTTTTAAAGAAAATTGTTTGAAAAAGAAAAATTTGAAACTTGCAATTTTTGGCTTGGCTCTGAATCGAGGATGGTAAACGAACGATTCCTCAATGAGGAAGCGTGTTCTTTTATTTTCTATTTTTTGGATCTGAATCGAAAGTAGTGAACGAACGATTCCTCTATGAGGAAGCTTTTTTTTTTTTCTTCATCTGAATCGAAGGTAGCGAATGAAGATTTCTCTATGAGGAAGCATGTTTTGTTACTTTCTATTTTTTGACTGAAAAAAAAAAAAAAATTTCCACCGTCACACAGCTTCCTTTATGAGGAAGCAAAATGAAAAAGAATCGTAGTGACGTGATCGTCAGAAACGTCTTTTTTGTTCTTTCTTTCTTTCTTTCTTTCTTTTTCTCTTTCTTTTTCTTTTTTTTTTTTATTCTAGCCCGCTCTATATTTGTACTAATTCACTCATCAAGCGATTGCATTGAATGCGCTGGTGCATGAAAGCTTGCGGGTGATGCAGCAGCAGCAGCAGCAGCAACAACAGGCAGCAGCGGCATCGGTATACCAACGACGACGGCACCGTTGGCTCTCTGAATAATTCACGCAACCGCGCACTACCCGACTGGCCTTGATTCAGTGAATCGCGATCCAACGGATCTTGATCGACGTGCGAATCTCTTCCCGCGTGTGAATCCCATTAGCTATATATATTTACTATAAATATACATACACACATGTATATATATATATATATATATATATATATATATATATATATATATATATATATATATATATGTATTGGGGTGGTTCTTATTTGTCCTAAATGATTCTAGCCCATGAAAAGAAATACAAAATAAATGAAAAATATATTTGTATAAAAATATGGAATTAAAAAAAAAAAAAAACTAGAGTTTTGAAACAATATAGAATTTTTTTTAAAAACGTAAAAAATTAAGCAAATGCAGAATTAAAAAAAATATATAATTAAAAAAAAACAAATGTAGAAATATATAAAAAAATTTATGATATTAAAAAAATATAGAATTTAGATAAATATAGAATTGAAAAAAAAATATATAGAACTTTGAAAAAAAATATGGGATAAAAAAAATGTACTTATACGTAATAAAAAAAAAAAAGTAGACGCGTATGGCGGCAGTGACGCGGACGGTTGAATGGAGTCGGGACAAAGATACGAAGGAGGCTGAGAACCAGCAATCCGATTACACGTATAACAGCGATTAGCTCGTGGCCGTGTGTGACGCAACGCATCACGCATGCCGCGTGCGCGCGCGCGGCCACGTACGTCGCGAGGCTACGCTGACCGTTTAATTCCATTAACAATGTGTGTACACCCGTTCAACCGACCGCGTCACCGAAAATATATTCATTAGCGCAAAAAAAAAAAAAAAAAAAAAAAATTACTCAGAAGAAAGAAAAAAATGGGGGAAAAAAAATTAACAAAAAATAAATATAAACGAGTTGTCGAGTTAAATAGCTTTGCGTAACGCGACAACGTATATATATATATATATATATATATATATATGTATATATACAAGTCTTCCGATGACTCTGGCAGTTCAAACATTTGAAGTCGATACTGTCAGAAAATAACTGGCAAAATTTCATGTTGTACAAAATCACCATAATAACAATTATTTTTTATTTTTTTTATCATGGTGATGTTATACAAAATTTTGAGGTTAGGAGTTTGGAAAATTTTATCCATGTAGCAACATGCTTGTAAACAAATATCTAAAAAATTTCAAGATTTTACAAACATATTTAGTCCCACGGTAAAATAGTAACTGCAAACGCAGAAAAATCCCATGTATTTTAAATGGAAAACTTCAACCCCCGTGGTCAA
The DNA here is from genome assembly GCA_963662125.1 of Diplazon laetatorius. Classification (NCBI taxonomy): domain Eukaryota; kingdom Metazoa; phylum Arthropoda; class Insecta; order Hymenoptera; family Ichneumonidae; genus Diplazon; species Diplazon laetatorius. Next base: position 6,610,858 of record OY759165.1, on the reverse strand, counting down.
GGGTTAAACATTTTTCAAAAAATCTGAAAAAAAATTACAGCGTTACTTTCCACGTGTTTCGAACCGATTTAGGGGGCGGAAAGGGTAGAATTAATTTTTACCCCAAATAACGACCACCCTAACATATATATATATATATATATATATACCGGTCCCAGGGATAAATGTCAATGAACGAGTGTGATTTAAAAAAACCAATAAGAAAAAGAAACCCACCCACATGGGCTCCCTCGTCTGTCCTTCATTTTTGCAAACAGACTATTTCGAAGGAGAACAAGAAGAAAGATGAAGAACAAGTTGAAAACGAAAAAAAAAAAAAAAAAAAAACGTTAACGTAGAAAAGCAAAATAATAATAAAAAAAAATAATATCCGACACTCTTGGAGTCGTGAAACGTCCGGTTTGATGGGTTTCGGTTTGCGGAGTACCGAGAGTCCGGAGGGGGAGACGATTTGTCGTCACGCAGGACACTCGGCCGAATGTCGGGGAGTTAATGGAAGAAGCATTAAACAAATCTCCGGTCCGTAGTCCATGTGGTTCGCGTGTGTGTGTATGTATGTGTGTATGTGTTGTCTCGTCCGACGATAGTTTTGTGACGACGGTGGAGCGGTGGTGGTGTGTCGCCGGTCAAAGAGGGTGGCGAAGGAGGGGGCGGCGGCGGGGAGAAGGAAGAGACGGAAGAAGGGGAAGAAGGGGGTTGGACGATGATGGTCTCGCAAGTTCGCAGAGGCGATAACTCGACGTACAGTAGAAACGGAAATAGACGGTCGTGGCCCTTTCTCCCGTCTCTCTTTCTCTCATTTTATTTATTTATTATTATTATTTTTTCTTTCATTTTTTTTCTTCTCTCTTTCGTTGTGGCTCTAAATGCTCACACGCACGTTGACACTTTCTCTCTCTCTCTCTCTCTCTCTCTCTCTCTCTCTCTCTCTCTCTCTCTCTCTCTCTCTCTCTCTCTCTCTCTCTCTCTCTCTCTCGGTCTATTTTTCTTTTTTTCTCTTGCTCTCTCTTTCTATTTCTTTTTCGTTCTCTGTTTATTTTCCTATCTTGCTGTCTCTTTTTTTCCTCTCTTGCTCTCTCTTTTTTTTTCTCTCTTTCTCTCTTCCTCGCTCTCCCTTTCTTTTTCTCTCTCGTTCTCTCTTTCTTCTCCTATTCTTGCTCTCTCTCTTTCTTTTTCTCTCTCGTTCTCTCTTTCTTATCCTATTCTTGCTCTCTCTCACTCTCTTCTTTTTCTCTTTCGCTCTCACTCTGTTTCTCTCTCACTCTCGCTTTCTCTCTCTCTTTTTTTTTCTCTCTCTGTCTCTCTCGCTCTCTCGCTTTCGCGACTCTCGCGGCCATTTGTTCGGGCCTCGATAATAAGCGAGTCCGCCGAGTTTATGCCGTTCGTTTATGCCTAGCCGAGCAGCGTTGGTGCGTCCATCGCGGCGACGCTTTATTAGCATCACGACGGAGGTCCGACAGAGAGAGAGAGAGAGAGAGAGAGAGAGAGAGAGAGAGAGAGAGAGAGAGAGAGAGAGAGTGAGTGAGATGGTGAGATGAAGTGTTGGTCGGGTACCACCGATGCTTGGCGTTTGGTGTGCTGCATCCGAGTCACGGAAGCGCATGCAGCTCAAAGAACCCCTCACGCACACACACACACACACACGCACGAAGAAACACACACGTACACACACCCCCGTCCCCCGTTCTCGGCGAGTCTCAATTATTCGAGTTAAACGCGATGCACAACCCGCAGCACGCGTGCGCAACCGGCTCGTTGTGTTCGTGTTCAACGTTCAAATCCTTTCCCACGTTTTACAATAGCTTCCGATTGAAATACAGTACGTTCGATAAAAAAGGAGGGTGGGGGGGGGGGGGCGGGCACCCCAGACGATCCAACGTGTAATGCGGGATCTTGGACAACGAGTCGGTAACGAACAAATTTTTGTCAACAGGAAGTTAAGTTTTAGTAGTAACAACATCTATATTTAACGATATTCGATGATTATGAATTTCTCTGGCATTCAAAAAAGCAGTTATGATCGAGATTTCTCAGATTGTCGTACTCTTGGGCTGGGATTGTATGTGCGATGCATCCTCAAACATGGCCGGGGGAGGGGGGGGGGGGGTCATTGTGACCCGTGTGAACGGTGGGTTATTTCTAGAACGGTGACCTCGATGGCTTGCAATTAATTTTCTTTATTTTTCAATGATTTCGACGTGGAGGACCGTTAGGGAAAATCGACGACAACGGGGCAGGTGGAGAAGGGCAAGAGAGAGAGAGAGAGAGAGAGTGAGATAATTCGACTCGAAATCGTATTTGATCCGACATGCTCGACGACGCGGCATTAAACGGAAACACCGGATTTATAAATAGATACTTCCGTCATTGAACGAGGATGACTGTGTGCGTCGTATATCCTGGGTTGGAATTTGTCGGAGCCCCGCATACGAGTCTCTCCGCACGCACCCCTCTCCCCCCTTTTACCGCCCCCCTCCCTCCGTCCGCGGTGCTCGCGCGAAAATCGTAGGAAACGAGTCGCATAGACCGCATTATCATTCTATCTCTCTTTCTCTCTCTCTATCTCTCTCTCTGATACACACGTACCAGGTGTCCCATTTTGAGAGTAAGGTTAATTCGGTAAAAAAGAAGCATGTTTTTAAGGTTTTTTTTCTTTTCTGGCGATAAAAATAGTGTAAATTTGTTCAATACGTTTTCATAAAATGATACAACATTCTCACAATGTTTTCCCAAATTTTCATTACGAAATATTGAAAATCAAGCGGGTTGACGGTGAATCTCCGGAGGCGCCTCGAAATAATATGTTGCTTTGCGGCAACTTTATCATAACTCGCGAAAGAATCATATCCGAAACAAAAAAATAATAAAAATGCATTCGTTGAGGGAGATGTTTCTCGAGGTAATCACGAGGGGGATTTTTTTTGTTTTTTTTTTTTTTGGTTTTTGATTCTTTTGCATCTGGAAGCAAAAAAAAACCGATTTTCGCTATAAAAATCAGCTAATTTCTTGCTGTAATTAATGATTATTTAAAAAAAAAAGCTCTCGACAATACCCGGTGAATTGTGTGAAAAACTAGTGTGTGCAAAATGTCAAAAAACGATTGGTCCAGTGGATTTTGGGTTATCGTGAACACGGACTTGAAAAATGTCAAATTTCAGAAAAACGCTTTGAAATTTTGCTGCTCCAATCGACTTAAAAATTCTGACACAATATTCTTTAGATATTATGCATTCAGTTGAAAAAAAATAAAAAATAAAAATGATGCAAAAAATGAAAAAATGTTAATTGGATCGTTTTTTTTTTCTCGTGGAAACCTGAGCTATCGATCAAAATGGGACACCCGGTATGTGTGTGTGTGTGTGTGGCATTGTGATTTGTGGCTCGATATTATTATGACAAGACTGTGGATCGCCGTTGGTCACGAGATTGTCGAGACCACTCGGACCAACGTACGGACAAGCCGTGGTCCTGGATTGCGGTAACCCCTCCCCCCCCCCTCCACCCCCTCACCCCTCGAGAGAGTTAACCATCGGTTCGCCCCGGTGTGTCCGAAACCACCTACGCGGAACCTGTTGGTCATCCACCCACGCGCACATCTCTCTCTCTCTCTCTCTCTCTCTCTCTCTCTCTCTCTCTCTCTCTCTCTCTCTCTCTCTCTCTCTCTCTCTCTCTCTCTCTCTCTCTCTCTCTCTCTCTCTCTCTCGCTCTCTCTCTCTCTCTCGAGTGCTCGGCAAACGTTGACTATCCGACCGTGTACCTATCACCGCGCATTCATTCAACATTGCTTCTCGACTATTTTCGTCGATTTTTATTATTATTATTTTTTTTTCTAATTCTCGTTTTTTTTTGTTCTCCCTTGTTTACTTTGAACAAAAATCCATTTGCATTTTTTTATTTCTTCCATCGCTCTCGGTCGTAGAACGTCGAGGCAGATATGCGACCTTCGACGTTTTTTTTTTCCCACGATCAAAAACAAATTATTCGTCTCTTTTGTTTATTTTCGTTTTTGTTCGAATTATAATTTTTGTTTTATCATTATTTAATTATTATTGAAAATTTCATCATCATAATTTTTGTAAATTATGATTGAAAAATGATAATTCGTTGGCGAGCTGGGAAAAAATGATTTTATTGCTTGTTAGAAAAATAACAAAAAAAAAAAAAGAATAACAAAAAAATTTGCTCCAATTGACTTCAAATTTTAATTATATTCTAACTATATTCTTGAAATGTCTAACTATAAGAAAATACAATTACAGAATGACTAGGAAACCTTATCATGTACGTGCCCGACACGATACTTGACTTCCATATTATATTTTCTTCTCACGAATTTTCTAATTATGCGCTTTATTTGTTCTCGCACGTACTGAACGTCGAATTTATGGCAAAAAAAAAAAGAAAACAAAAACATCCCTTTTTCTTGGTTAGACCGTGTCATTCGCGTTTATCGAAAGCCGATGAGAAATTGCATCGTAAATGAACGATAATATCACGTGTGCTTATGGGAAGCCGTTGATTTATTTATCTATTTATTTATTTTTTTGATTTGCCGTACAGATGAGCCACGGTCCAGATGCAGATCTTGGGATGACGTAGCTCCCCAACCCACGAGAATGGAGACCACGACGATCGGGCAGCAACATGCCAAGCAGCAACATCCGAGTCTCGAGGTTACGAGATCCAACAACTCGGGACAGTCGGCGAGGAGCGAGGATTCATGGTGTTCCGGTGCTTCCGATCACGATCTATCGTCCGACGACGAGAGCGAGAAGAGCAACGTCAGTGTCAAGTGAGTCGATGCCGTAATCGATGTGATGCTAATTTATTCTTCGTTGTATATATATATATATATATATATATATATATATATATATATATATATATATATATATATATATATATATATATATATATATATATATATATATATATATATATATATATATATATATACATCATGCATAAATATATATTCAAGAGTGTGATTAATATTTTACGAATTATCAAAATTAAATGTTTTTTTTTTCTTGTCTAATTATTATCATGATTATAATGATCATGATCATCATCATTATCATTCGCGGATCGTGCATTAACGTTTTTAGACGTCTAAAAAATATTTATTATTATTATTATTATTATTTTCCATCTATGGTAAATTAGCGATTCTTGGTATCTAAAAATAATAATTATTAGATATGATTATTATTATTATTATTATTATTATTATTATTATTATTATTATTATTATTATTACTATTATTATTAATACAAAAACTTCGTATTTATTCGGACAAAAACAAAAATCATGTCAACGTCCATATGTGATATTCGTAAATTCGAGATAATCTAAAAAATCGTCAACTCTGGGCCAACCGTATTATCATCATTATCACGACTGGGTCCGTTGTTGCGTAAACGATTTTTCTTCTTCTTCTTCTTCTTCATCTTCTTCTTCTTCTTCTTCTTCTTCTCAATTTTTTTTATCTTCCCAACCGAAGAAAACTTTCACCGCATCCCTGAGCCAAAGAGCTGGTACAAAATCCTGGACTTTTACGAATAGTAAATCACCACGATTTGTAACGCAGACATATATACATATATATATGTATTACGCATAGTTATTGTCACTCACGTAACGAAAATAAAATAATTCAACAAATGAAAAAAAAATAAAAATAAAACAAAATTCGTTTTTTTTTTGCAGAAGCAGTTGCCAGTTGAGAAACACGTTGCACAAGGCCAGAACTCTTTGCGACAAGTGGAGACCGCAAAACATGAGACTCGGCAATTCGGAGAGTCTAGATACGTCCGGAGGTCAGGGTAGACTTTCGCGTTGGTTCAGCATAAGAAGAGGTTCGACGCATCAGTACGACGTCGATACGTCCGACACCGTGTCCCTGACCAGTCCGATAAAGGCTACGCAGATGCCGCAATTGTGCGAGGTAATAAACAAGCGACGGACAACAATAAACCAATGCGAGGGAATAATTTTGTCACGTTGCAAAACATTTCTAAAAAAACATTTTTTATTATTATTATTATTTTTTTTGATTTTTTTACATTCATCAATGTGAACCAATTGATCGCCAAATTTCAATTTAACATGTTTTACAAATAATCCAATAGTTGTTGTCTTTTATTTGAGATTTTTGAGTTGTCGAAACACGATGTGAAAGAAAAAATTCATGAAATCTGACTTTTTTTATTACGCAAAAAAAATCCGTGAAAAATTTAATTTTCGACATATGATAAAAAATCTTACGCCGTTTTAATCTAGGGATATTGTATCTGTTGGAAAAAAATCGAGCTTTTGTGGACTTTGAAAAAAATTATATTTATTTTGAAGTTTGAACTCAAGACTCTTGGTCGATGATGAAAAATCGGAAAAAATGTGTTTTTTTTATTTATTTTTTTCATTTTTATAACGTGGTATTCGTGGGATTACAGGTGGAAGAGGAAAACGGGGCGATGGTACAATTTCAGTGCATGCATCAACGTAGACAAGCGCCACCCAGTTTACCACCCGCACCGTCCAATCTCACGGCCCAACAACTCAAGAGACGTCACATTGTCGCGGCCATCGTACTCTCGGAAAACAGCTACGTAGCCACGCTTCAGAGGCTCGTCAATGTGAGTCTCATATCATACGTTTTTTTTTTTTATTTTCTTCTCAACGTTTCGCATTATCATTCACATTTTTATTCATTGTTTTTTTTCTTTCTTTTCTAATCAATTCAAGAAGAAAAAGAGGGGAAAAAACGTAAACTCAACTGTTTGTAAAATGTCACCCAGAAAAATTAATTCGATTCTAAAGAATTATTTCGATTGAAAAATTATTTCACTGGAAAATAAAAAACCAATTCGATTTTTTTTCAAATAATTCGATCCGAAGATTGAAATATTTTCTCAGAATTGAAAAAAAAAAAAAAAAGATCATCATTTCGTTCATTGTAAAATTTTCTTTACTGAAATTCAAAATTGCTGAGTTAAATTTTACCCATTGTGATAATATAATTTGTTCGGAAAATAATTATTTGATTCCCAAAGAAATAACTCGACTCAAAATAATTATTTGCATAATCACGAATTTTGATTATTTATTAGAAAATAATGTCAGTCGAAAAGATTCATTCGATCGAACACGACAATTTGTTTCGAAATAATCCCCCGGATTTTTTTAGAAAATGTAATTCGATTTAAAAAAATTTAAAAAAAAATAAAAAAAAATGTATTCAATAATATAATAATAATAATAATATTTTATTTATAAAAATAATATAAAATTTGTCTGAAAAAAAAACAGTCATTGAAAATAATAATAATAATAATAATAATAATAATAATAATAATCGTTAAAACAATTTATTCCAGGATTACAAGAAACCTCTGGAAGAATCTTCACCGCCGATTCTCAGTCAGACGAAGATAGCAACGTTGTTTCATCGTTTGCCGGAGATACTTCAGTGTCACACGTTGTTCAGAATAGCACTTGCGGAATGCGTGAGATCGTGGGACAAGGACGAAAAACTCGGCGACGTGTTTGTCGCGAGTTTCAGCAAAGCCATTGTCCTCGACATATACAGCGGTTTCATAAACAATTTTTCCGTAGCCATGGATCTCGCTAAACAGGAATCAAAGAGAAAGACTGCGCTTGCCGACTTCTTCAAGGTACGATAGTTATTACCCGCACGAGACGTTTCGGCGAAATATTTATCTCATCAATCTATAATCCTTATTCATCGGCTCGATCGAATAGTGATAATCATGTTGAAAAATTGCGTCTTGAAGATCGATTGTTAATTTATTTTGTTTTTTTTTTCATTGCTTCATGCAGGTAAAGCAAATCAGTGCTCACGACAGGCTGTCCTTCTTCGGTCTGATGGTCAAACCCGTTCAGAGGTTTCCCCAGTTCATTCTATTCCTGCAAGTGAGTTATCGTTATCGTTGTTACCATTTTTTTTTTTTTATATTTAAACACAAAAAATATATTTTTTTAAGTAATTATTTTTTTTTTCTAATAACAAGCTTTGCGCTATTGGCCACTGTAATATTTTTTTATTTAAGATCTCATGAGACTGGAAAACAAATGCACCCTACGTTAATTTTGGAAAAAATTAGGTTTCTGCTGCTTTTTTTTTTAGTAATGATGATTCTTGTTTGAATAAAAACTACATGAATTATTTCCGAATTTTTTCACAAAAGAATTGAGTAATTATGAATTTGTGAATTTACCGGAATTTTACACGGTTTATGGGAAAACAGGTTGTGCAGCATTTCAATCGATTTGTCAATTTTGTGACCGAGAGAAAAAACCCGAAGAACCCAAAAAAAAAAATATTGTAGAGGACAAAACAAAAAGTAGAAACAATTGTTATGAATTCAGGTTTTCAAGAGTCTACTTTGACACGAGTTGTTTTTCCAAACGAGTTGTTCATGAACGACAGCCCGACATTGTAAAATAATAATTACCACCCTTTCGATCTTCAGGATCTGTTGAAACACACGCCGCAGGGACATCACGACAGAATGTCGTTGCAACTGGCGTTAACTCAGCTCGAAAGTCTCGCGGAAATGTTGAACGAGCGTAAACGCGAGGCCGAACAGTTTCAAGCTTTCAAAGAAATGTTGAGACACGTGTCTGGAAAATTGGCTCATCGACCTTTGTCGTCGTCGTCGCGTTATCTCATACGCGAGGACAACGTCACGCAACTGGTGAGTACGCAAAAAATAAAATAATATTTAAAAAATTTGTCCGACAAATTTGTAACAATTTCTTTTTTTTTTTTTTTTTTTGAAACATCGAAAAGAAAAAATCGACAACGATGAATCGCAATGGTCTCGTGTGAATGGGTGAAACAATTGTTTCAATTGTTTCAATTAATCTGTTTCAGGAATTCAATCAGAGTGGAATGATCACGAAATCTAAACGACGAAGATTGCTTTTGTTGAACGATTTGGTGGTTTGCGTATCGGTTGCGCCAAGATCGGCGGAGGATTTCACGGGTAGCGAGAGACTGACTCTCAAATGGACGTATCCGGTGTCCGACATTGAGGTGACGATAATTCATTTGGGTGAAAAAAATAATTTATTTGGGTGTAAAAAAATAATTTATATGTTTTATTTATCTTTTATTTTTTTTTATTCTCATCAATCAACCCGAGTTTCATCTGCACGACTTTTTCGTCCATTACGTTCTCTTTTCTTCGTTTTCGTATCATCGTTGATACACGTCTTTCATGTTTTTTTTTCTTCTTCTTTTCTAATTTTTTCTGTGAAGAAACAACACGCGTGAAGAAAATTTTCGGTAATATCGTTGCAGATACAAGACACCAGCACCTCGCCAACCCTGAGCCGTCTGCTCACCGCCGGTTTGAACAAAGGCGGCAGTTTGAGATCCGAGAGAAGCGGCGAAGGCGGTCAGGCCGGAGCGGACAGTCTCTGCGTGGAAATGAACGATCTTATGCACGATTACGAAGTAATGTCACGGATAAGCGACCTCGTTGGACAATTGAAAGGCACCTACGAGGTAAATTTACCTTCCGCCTGATGTATAAATCTCGTTGAGAAAACGACCCCCGCCTCCCCCATTTTGGGCAAACGTCGAAATTGATAACGAACCAATGCATCGAACGTACAGAATTCCGAACGCCGAACAAAATCGCGCGATTTCACACATTTCCCCGACTTTCGAGCTTTCCCCACGCGTAAACCATCGATGTCAGATGCATGTCGTCGGGGACTTTTTTGTAGGTAATTCAATTCTCTACAACATCGGTCATGTGAACTTTTGGTCTACATAACGTTGTTTAGCCGACGTACGAACAAGAACATAAAAATTCATTGATTATCTTTTCAAAATTGTTTCAATTCTTTTCCAGACCCTCGACAATTACAACATCTCCATTTTAAGTGACTTCGATAGTACGCATTGCTTAATTTTCGTCCTCGAAAGTTTTCGTTCATCCGAAAAATGCATTGCAACTGAAAAAAAAAAAAAAAATTAAAAATGTTCATGTGTTAATCAAAATCAAAATCAAAATTAAGTGTCAATACAGCAAAATTCGAAATCCGACCAGTGCTTTACAACTGGAAAAAAAGCTCTCTTTTCGATAAACCAAATGGAATATTAACCCGATATGTAAAAAAAAAAAAAATTAACGGGGAAAAAACAGAAACAAAGGATTTTCAATTTTTTTTAACCTCAGGATCCAATGAATTTTATGAAAAATTTCTTGAACATAGTTCAATACGTGAGAAACGTGGTGTAAAATTTTTGAGCTTGCCTTTCGACTTTGTTCACTGGCAATTAAATCTGTAGTTACGCCGTGATCGGTTCATTTTTTTTTTTTTATTATTAATTCCATTAATTAACGTTTATTAATTAACGTCATACATTGATAAACGTGAATAAATCAACTATATACGTGATCTAAATTCTGTACGTTCGAAGCCCTGCCCGTTCTGAATTTCGCGTTTCATTCCAATTTCATTTAATTTTCATTTCCAATCTGAAAATTGATCGTTTCGACCATCAAAGAAACCCACACACACACACACACAAATAAACACATATTCCAATTCTGTCACAGGGAATGACGCCAGAATCGACAAAACAAATTCTCCAATCGATCCAATCGTCGATCCAACAAAAAGACGAGGACATGGTATGGGCCGACAGTTGTTGCCTCCAATTATCCACGAAACAGGGCCAGATGTACACCTTTCAAACGGAAAATCCATTGGTGAAAAAAGATTGGATAACGGAACTGCGTCTTGCCCAATTGGCCCTTGATCCGAACAATTCGCCATCGTGGGAAGTTCCGGAACAGGAACAACGTCCATCGACGAAAATGCCGTTGTTCGTGAGTTCGCAAACGGTTTATCGTTCGCAATATCAATCGGAAGTACGTTGCGGTTGTTACTACACCACGCAAAATCCACGTCCGACTAGAAGACGCGGACGTAATCAGAGTTATCTGTGGATATGCACGGGCGACGGTGTTTCGTCTCACGTGACGGTTTTCGGACAATCCACGACGGCCACGTCGACGTCATTGAAACAGGTGTCGGCTTTTGATCTCGTGGAGACTCGGGTGGCGGCTGTGGAATTTGTTAAAGGCGTGACGAACGAAACAACGTCGACGACAACAACAACTACGTCGACGACATTGGCCGGTGATTTATTGTGGATGGGCACGGATTCGCGTAAAATAATCGTTTACGCAGCCGCCGAACCCGAGAAACAAGAAGAATTGGGCAGTTACGCGGTAACCGGCCCAGTCGTGCAAATAAAATTTCATTGTGACAACGTTTTCGTGGCTCTTGGCACGGGTTCGTTGCTCATGTACAAAAGACAATACGACGGCACTTGGTCGTTGCGCGAACCCGTTGTCATAACACTCGGACACGATTCCGTGTCCTGTCTCATGCCCATAAACGCTTCGGTCTACGCCGCGTGTGGCAAAAAAGTTTGGGTACTAAACGCCACGTCCGGCGATATAACGAAAAATTTCAGTGCTCAACACGAACACGTGGGCAATGTAAAACTCATGGCACACTCGGGCGTAGGTCTTTGGGTTGCTCTGAAAAATTCCAGCACCGTTTGTCTGTATCACACGGAAACTTTCAAACATCTGCAGGACATAAATATAGCGTCGAACGTTTTGAGAGTAACGAAAACGCAAAATTCCGGAACGACGAAAAATTGTTGCGGTGACAATTTGAACAACAATCAATCGACGATAACTGTCACGGCTCTGATGGCTTGCAAAGGATTGTTGTGGGTGGGTACGAACGTGGGAATTAGTTTGACGATACCTTTGCCCAGATTGGAAGGCGTTCCCATTATCAGCGGACGGGTTAATATTTCTTATCACGCGCATTTCGGTCCAATTACGTTTTTATTGGCCATACAGAGTACGAAGAATCAAAATTCCACGTGTGTGAAGATCGATGATAATGATGACGATAATAATGTGCAATTGCGGGCGAAAGACGTTGATCACAATCAACGTCAACGGGATCGCGCGAGTTTGGATTCATCGTTGTCTTACAACGTTGGAAAATTGAAACAACAACTCGCCGGCAGTCCGATTATGTTGAGACGCAAACGCACCAAGGAAAACGATTACAGGGGATCGAAAACTTTGCCCAGGGGTTTGGGTTGTGGGGGCGGTTTGTTGTCCACGTCGATAACGAGCTCGCAGAGTTCGGGAGAAAATTGCGACGTTTACGGTTTGTACGGTGAATTGATGTACGTTAAGGAGGATTACGACAACGATAACAATTCGGGCATAGATCCGATTTACGAGACTCTAAGACGCAGCGATCCGGAATTGGGAGCCATACCGAACAAAGTGAGCACGTTGGATCGTCGATTGAAAATGAAAATAACACGACCGAGATCGTTGGATCTTTCGAATTGGTCGGTGGATTCACACGCGAGTTCTTTGTACACGTCGTCGGGTTCGGAGGAAAATTTGTCGATGAAAGCCGGTAAATTGTCGAGAAACAGCAGCAACGCCAGTAGAAACGGACCTTACGACAATCCAATTGCATCCATTGGGAATAATCGTGGGACTGCGATTGATTCGACGGTGACGAATGGACAGAATAAAAAATTGCAGAGCATGAAGAAGATGAATAAATCGACTTTGCAAACGGAACAACCTAAACGCACGGTATTGACGTTGATGGGGGGACGTGGTTATGTTAATTGGCGACAACACAATGCGACGAATGTGGGGGACAAGAACAGTCCGAAATCAACGTCCGTCGTCAAAGATCCGAACAGCAACGACGCACACATTGTTTTGTGGGAAATGAAATTATGATGTCGCGGATTTTTCGTACGATTTTTTACTACGACGATTATTATGATTATTATGATGATTGATTTGACAATATTGTATTGTGTAGTTTTTTCGTGCGTTAGATGTCGATTGGTGCTCACGTACTCGCGTACCTATCTACCCGATTACCTACCGTGTTTATAATGTATAAACGATCTATTAGGAATCTCAGTTCAAGTTTATAAAAAAAAAAAACAAACAAAAAAGAACAAAAAAACAAATATTAAGAAGAAAAAATAAGAAATGAAGAATGTGAATGAGAAGAAGCTTACCAGATTACGTAGTTGTAATATGTATTATAATTTTAAGCGAAAAAAAAAAAAAAGAATCGTGCCTTCACGTCACTCGGTCTAGATGACACAATCGGAGATGAGATTAAATTGTTAATGAATTTTGAGGAGGAATGTGGGGGGCGGTGAGGGGTGATTTAGAGAGAGCTTTAATCAAAGTTTCCTTATTTTTTTTTTGTTTTTTTGTTTTCGACTCGTTCGATTTTTTAAAATCTGTTTTTTTTTTTTTTTTTTTTTTTTTTTTTTTTTTTTTTTTTTTTCGACACCGAAACATGAACAATTTCCAACGCTGTTATCAATCACCAATGAGATCGATCGTGTGCGAGTGGAGTGAGGAGTTGGTGTGAAAATGGTTGAAAAAAAAAAAAAAAAATTTCGGAACAATCCCAAAACGTTTGCGGAACAAAAAGTATTATTGTAAAAGCGTTTTGCCACCCATTGTAACTCTTTCGATCTGTCGAAACATTATTATTTTTTTCTTATTGCGATTTTTCGTTTTTTGTTTTTCTTAAAATTATTTATCATTTTGTTTTTTGTTGAGTTTTTTTTTTGTTCTTTTCACTTCTCGAGGATCATCTCTCTGGGAGTGGGAGGAGGAGGGAGGAGAGAACGGGATCTCAGAGCGATTGTTCGACATATGTAAACGTATACATATATATATATATATATATATATATATATATATAAATATATATATATAAATCATTCCTTTAATCGATTGGAGCTCGACAACGCGTCGCAATATTCGAATATATTTTTTTGTTTTCAAGAAGAACCCCAGTCGTGGGATTTTTTTTTTGGTTTTTCAATTATTTTTTTTTCAAGCGCATGAGTTGCCTCGGGCTCCAAAGTTTCATCTGTAAATTTTCTGTTTCGCCCTTTTGCCGACAATTCGCCACGTCTTCACGTGTCGTCACGTGGCGTATTCGACGAGTCAAACTAAGCGTTCGATATATAAAAAAAAATTGAAAAAATAAAAAGAACGTTTCATCGGGCCATACTAGGGATAAACTTTATTGAAGAATGTTTCTACCTTTTACATTTTACAAATGTTTTCGAGATATTGCAAACGTTGTTTTTTAAAATTTTTTTTTTATTCCTTGTCTTTCTTTTCTTTTTGGTGGACACGTTGATGATTTATTTTTTCTTCGATGAGAACAAAAAAATTAAAAAAAGATATTATTGTATAATATAAAGCCGCAACACATATTTCTAATGTGATAAGATTTGAAATTTTAAACACGAGTTGCCCCAGTGATAGAATATTTACGGAGGGTTGTCGTTGTTTATCATCGTAAATTTACGACGAAGTGATAAGTATAACGTTTTGCGCACAAAATAGTTCAAGACATTTGTTCAATTAAAACCGAAGACAAATTTTATATAACTTCGGCCTAGTTTATATTTTGTACACAATCCGTTTTTTTTTCTTTCGCGCAATAATGAATGAAGAATTTTCAATTATCTCAATTCTTTACGTTTTTTTTTTTTTTTTTTTTTTTTTTTTTTTTTTTTTTTTGTATTTATATTAACGAATAGATTGTAAAACGAGCTCATCGTAATCGAGTATCGATATTTATTATTTAAATCGTTCGAGGAGCTACCTTGTCGTAATTATTTTTTTTATTTTTTCGATGCTATATTTTTTCCCAACTGTTTTTTTTCCTTCGTTTTTAACGTAGCGCAATGTTTCGGAGAAGAAATAGCTCGATTCGTAATACCAAATGCCGTCAGGACACCGAGGAACGGGAGAGATTTTTTTTTTTTTTTTTTTTTTCAATATTCATAAAAAACCGATTTAGTTGTGGCAATAATTATTATCTTTTTTTTTTAATTAGCGAAGAAATGTTCAATTATTGTTATTCGATGGATCGTTCATGTTGAGAAATAGATGAAGAACGAAAAAAAAAATTGTGAGAGCTATAAAAACTGTTATGTAAATCGTGAATTGAAGATTGTATCGTGCCTGAGTTATTTGGAAGAAGAAAAATGATGTATTATAATTTTTCCGAAGTTCTGTTGAATAACAATTGTACTGATCTGTGAAAACGGAATTATTGTTTATTCATTATTTAAACAAAAAAATTTTTTTTCCACTCATCCCCGCCGAAACTGTTCAATCAATTTTTCAAAGATTCGAATCAACAAACGTAGAAAATAATAAAATATCGATGATAATGAGAATAATAATAATGATTAATAATCACGGATACTTCGATTTATTCACAAGATGTCGATAATACAGAAAATAATTTCGGTGAAACGATAATCAAGCACGTCCAAAACTCGTAATAAACTGCACACGTAAAAATGCACATTTCCATCCTATCGACTGTCTGGAAAGATATAGAAAAAAAAATTGTTATATCCAACGTATCGGTTGCGACGAAATGAACATTGCAAATCGTAGCTAACTTCAGTTGGTAGTGCATGTAATTTGTATATATCACGATATCAATGATTCGGTTTGGTGTCATCATTTGGGCGGATGAATTATCCTCTATGAGTTATCAAATTTGAACAAGAAAAAAGAAAACAACGTACCAGCTCGCGATAATAAATCTCTTTGCATGTCCATGGAGCCAACTGCATATTTCCATCTTATCGACTGTCTGGAAAGATATAGAAAAAAAAATTGTTATATTCAACGTATCGGTTGCGACGAAATGAACATTGCAAATCGTAGCTAGCTTCAGTTGGTAGTGCATGTAATTTGTATATATCACGATATCAATGATTCGGTTTGGTGTCATCATTTTGGCGGATGAATTATCCTCTATAAGTTATCAAATTTGAACAAGAAAAAAGAAAACAACGTACCAGCTCGCGATAATAAATCTCTTTGCATGTCCATGGAGCCAACTGCATATTTCCATCCTATCGACTGTCTGGAAAGATATAGAAAAAAAAATTGTTATATCAAACGTATCGGTTGCGACGAAATGAACATTGCAAATCGTAGCTAGCTTCAGTTGGTAGTGCATGTAATTTGTATATATCACGTTATCAATGATTCGGTTTGGTATCATCATTTAAATATTGTAAAAGTTGGCTGTATTGAAAATTTCAATTACTTTGCCCAAACAATTGCGAGGATAAAAAAAATAATTGTAAAAAAAAAAAAACTCGTACTAGACTGTGCTCCAAAAAATTACTTACAAGATGAGACATCCACGTGGCAATTCCCCGTCATGTCCGGATTGAATTCTGCCTTTCCACGACGTCGCAGCCTCAAACTATCACAAAAAAAACAAACATATACAATCAACAGAGTCGTAGAGTCGAAAAATATCGTCTTCGGATCGACACAAGCTGCCGATGCCAACGGATGTGTATATAAAAAACAAAATGCCGGTACTTACGCGTCTCCATGCTTCCCCGGTCGCCCCATTCGTCCATCCAACGAAACCCGATGTCTTCACAGTATTTCAACGTCTTTATCATTATCATTCGAATTCACAAGTCAAATATATCTTTGTTCGATCACGAGGATCTCGAATTCTTCGGGAAATGATTATCATGTTGAACGAACGATCGATCGACGAACGATTCATCCTCGTCGACGTACGGAAGCACAAGAACTGCCATAAACGAAACACGTCGAGCAATCGAGCAAACTGAAAGAAAAATCAAATTGGCGCCCGGCCAGAGGGCGCCAGTTGCTCACTGTTATATCGGCGAAAACTTTGGCCATGAAGGAGGCGATGGACGACATCTTCGAGTGCAAGAGAGACAGCGCCATCGGCGCTTGCTGCGGAGCGAGAGAGAAGGAGAGACTTTTTGTCATCCATCGTTCAAGCACGCGAAGCCATGCCAAACTCGGCGTCACCGGCTTCTCTTTGTGACGTCACGGCGGAGGGGGGAGGCTATTCATTCGAAACGTTGACGAATGTCCGTGTACGGAGTGGGGATACGAGAGAAAGAGAATCGGTTGGGGCAGGGGGGGGGGGGGCAAGTCTCAAAGCGCGAGCTAACCAATAGCGCACGACCGTACCAAGAATCATCGACTACGCTGGACTACGCTATGTAGGTTGGAATTATAGGTAGTAAAGAATCGTCATTCCGAGCACATACACACAGTACAAGCGTGCACTTTGAGGTTGGATGTAAACACATTCACGCCTTTCAAGCAATATCTCAAAGAAATTGATTCACAGGACGTTTTTTTGTTTCTCTTTTGTTTTTATAATTGTAGTGTGTTTGTTTGTTTTTTTCTTTTTTTCGAAGTGACTCACACGTACGTACGAGATAGTTTAATAAAGTGTATTTTCTTGCGATCGTGCGGATCGTAAAAATTCGTCTGTGTTCGGCCCCCCTCGGCCCGATGAGATCGAGAGTGTGCGTCCCCTCCCCTCCGGCCCCTCATCGCTCACCGCTGTCCGGATAAAACGCCGCCGCTGAAGGTTGACAACCACTGCAAAGTTTCGCGATATTCGTGGACTATTTAATACGGCAAATTGTTTGGCATTTATGATTGTTCTTTGCGAAATTTCGATCAACGAATATCGTCGTCCATCGCATCGGTGATTTCTGTAATCAATAAAGAGATAAAAGAAAACGAAAAAAAAAAAAAAAACAATAACAAACAAACAAAGAAATTTGGCTATACGTATGTGTATGTGTGAAAATAGGATTGGTCACGAAATTGCTAGTTGTAAAAATTGTGTGTGTGTGTTTTTTTTTATTTTCTTATTAGTAATTTTATACCAATAAAAATTATACAATGGTCATTTTATTTATTCTACCGTAAAAGCAACAACAACAATGGTTGAATTTCGTATGAATTTTTTTCTTCTTTCGTTCCAATTCGTTGTTTGCTGTTGTTGAGTTTGCCTTCTTTTTTTTTCTCATCGAATTTTAATCGACATAGTTTGTTTGTTCCTCCAATTTACTCGAGACGATTAATTTGCGTATTTTTTTATTTTTATTTATTTGTTTGTCTTGTTTTCTTATTCTTCATCCATCGTTTTTTATATTTTGCAAATTTTCGTTTTCTTATTTGTCTCCACAGTCGGGCCACGAATCATCTCGTTTGAGCAACGTTCCACATTCGAAATTCACGAGAAAGTAAGATGGCTCAGACCACAACCATCGAGACAATCACCATCACAAGGCCGCTTAAGGTGAGAGATTTTTTTTTACTAATTAAAAATATAAAACATATGAAACAATGAAAAGAAATTGAATAAAAAAATGACCTAAAGAGAAAAAAATAATTTAAAAGAGATATATATGTTTATATGTCATATTATTTGCGAACGCGCATGACGATCGCGCATGCGTGATGGCCGAACAAACTCGTGTGCGCCGTCACCTTTGACCCGCGCGCACCCCCAAACGTCACACGAGTTCGTCCGCCCCCCGCTCACACGTCACGCGTACAATCAACCCTCGCCAGTCGCGAGAGGCCATTGTCGATGTCTCACGGTTCTCCCGCTTCGTCCTTCTCAACAATTAATTGAATAAGGAACAAAAAAAAAAAAAACAAACAAAAATTTCATCAAACTCCAAAACAAGTTTATCGTCCGTTTATCAATTTTTCATACCCAAGTGTGTTACGAAACGGATGATCTATTTACGACATCATTTTCGCATTTCGATGTGAACCCCAATTGTTTTTTTTTTATATACATATTTGTTTCCTTCTTAGACCTTTTTCATTGGTAAATGCATTTAATGGCAATATATTGCATTATTTTCCATTAGTACATTTTTTTCGGTTTTTTTAGCGACATTTTTGGCTCACCCTTTATTATTTTGTCAGTATATCAATTAAATATATATATATACACACAGAGATTGCAATAAATATTATATAGGCCATCAACCGAGGTCCTTCAGTTTTCTTTTCCTGTTAATTGTTAATTTCTTTTCAATCTATTTAAAAAAAAAAAAAAAAAAAAACAATTTTTCATTAATTAATAAATTCCATCGTAATACGTACTTTGGATCGATCGACAGTCGTGTCAAGTCTCTCTCGCTCTTCTCGTCTTCCGGTCCCGGCCAGTTTCTCCTTCTTTTCTTTTTTTTTTGTGTTATTTATTTTTTATTTTATTTTTTGTCTCGTGAAATCCCATTCCGGCTGGTTTCTTCTTAATTTCTCCTTCCGTCACCCCTTCGTTATTCCCATTTTGTTGTTTCGTGAAAAAAAAAATTCGCGACGTAATTCTTCGATTTCGAAATTTCGTTGAGTGATAAGAACAAATTCGGATCGTTGAAATCGTGTGGGGGGGGGGGGGGGGGTGAGTTTGTGCTCATCGAGCCTCTTGGTGAAGTCGGATCTGCGAAGTGTGGGAGGAGGAACAATCGAGGGAGAAACCTGGGCGAGGAGCACCAGCACAATCAGCCTCCCTCGTAGCTCACTCGAGCGACTCCCTCGAGAAACCTACCCTACCCTACCCCACCCCCGCCCCTCTCTCATGCCTCCACCGGAAAGCTTTCCTCGACCGAAGATGGCTGACACGACCCACGACCTCGCACATCCAAATTTATAACTCGACAATTTTCACAAATTTTCTGCATCAACGTGAAGAAAAAAGATAAAAGACATTATTATTTTTTTTTTTTTTTCGTATTTCGTCGATTGACGAATGAACGAATGAAATTTCGTTCAATGGACCCGAGGCTCATCGACGATCCATCGATCGGCTGAAACGAGGACAAATCGGACAGCGGAATAAAAAAAAAGGAAAAGAAAAAGAAAAACGAGCGAAATCTTGATATCGAAAGAGAGAGAGAGAGAGAGAGAGAGAGAGAAAGAGAGTCTATCGATGTTATACGTCCGGGTGTACGACGTTCCTTAAACGAATCCGCGTTTCTCATCGGACATATAAATATAGTGCGGTAACACGTTTTTTTTTTTTTGGTTATTGTTGGTTTTTTTCGTCGTTGGTGTTTTGTGAAGTGATAGAAACAATTGTAATCATGATCATGTACACCGTGGCCGACGATCACATGGGAGACAACGAGATCGCTCAGGTAGATCCCCCGTCTCGAGCCTGGAAGTCTTTACTGGGGTCCAAACGTACCCCACGCGAACTTTGAAAAAAAAAACGAGCTTTTTGGTGGTTTTTTTTTCGTTTAAGACGTTAATTATTGTTTGTTTTATGTCGCAGGTGATTGCCTTCATATGTGGGGTCATAGTTGTGATACTGATGATAATGGGCCTGACGTCGAGCGATTGGCTCATGGCCCGGGGCTGGACCCAAGGTTTGTTCAAACACTGCCTCGAGGAAGGTGCACCGACCCCATTGCCGTTCAACATGCCAAAGGTCGAAGCCGGTTGTTACCAAGTCAGAGACGCTGGTACGTCGTGTTCCACAATTCTCTCTTTTTTTTCTTTTTTTCTTTTTTTTTTTTTTCAAGAAAAATCTCGAACGCGTTTATCGTTATTCGTTTCTCGCAATTTTGCTTCCTCCAAGTTAAACGCAAGTGAAACGGTTCAAACATTTTCTTTTCCATCGGGTTTTTCGATTTTGTTTTCCGTTTTTCGAGATTGTAAAATTTCGTGAAAATCCAATCCACGCTTTGAAATTCGAGAAAACATAAAAAAACAATCACCGATGATCTGATCAATATTGAAATGTCAAAAACAGAGCTGCGAGGACTTTCTTTTATCCGTCGTTGTATTTTTTATAACGAATAAATCCCTCAAACTTGCTATTTCAAAATTTTCATCGTAAATTATAAATGCTGAGTTTTCATTAATGAATTTTGTCCACATCTTTCGAATGACATTTTCCGAAACAGCGATGGACCGAAAGGGTTAATAAAGAACCCAGAGATTTTGAAAATATTGAAAACGCTTCCTCATAGATGACCTTCGTACATAATCGATCATTCGAAGGAAGCAAATTTCAAGTTTCAACTTGTGGCTTGTTTGTTTGTTAGTTTTTTAATTGTTTTTTATCAATTAAATTATTATTAATTTATGCGCAGGATACATAAAAGCGGCAGCGGCTCTATGCGTCGTTTGTCTGATCGCCGATATCGCTGCGACGTTGTTCACGGGTCTTGGATTGCGATCGAAGGATCATCGGGACAAGCACAGATGCTACAGGGTCGCGGTTTTCTGCATGGGATTGGCACGTGAGTAGTCGGGACAAATTTTTTTTTCTTATCTTCCCCGACGAGTTGCGGTCGGTCGTGAGCGTTTATTCGATGGAACAAATTATTTGGCCTTTGTTGAAAAATTATTTGCAAAACATAAAAAATTGTTGATACCTTACCTCGCCCTTGAGGGAACCGTAAAGGTTTGAAACTGGGCCAACGAGTCTGGCTTGAAAAAATGCACAACTCTCAGAAAAATCAATTCGAAAAATAAAATAAGAAAAAAAAATCATTTCTCGAAGTTCGTTTTTTTTTTTTTTTTTTAAATTGAGAAGAAACGCGATCTGTGGTAGATTTGATAAACTTTAATTCGAGCTGTCGATGACAAAAATATTTGGAAAGCCGTTCCTCGAGATATCGTGGAAATAAGGTCGAAAAACGGTCCTCCGAGATGAACAAATTTTGACATTTTATTTCGAGGGAATAAAAGAAAAATAAATAAAAACACGCCGAATATCGAGATAATCCATTTTTTTCGCTCGTTCGTCAAAAAGTTGTGTATTCATTTTTACGAAACAAATTTCGAATACTCATGCCAAAATATATGAAAATACATCAATTTATATTCAATCATTGATTTATATATTTTTTTTTTTCACTTTGCAGTTGTCGCCCTTCTCATAGCTCTGGTTATATATCCAGTTTTCTTCGCGGCTGAGCTCAATCTCGGTGAGTAATTGCGAAATAATTTTCGTTCACGATTATTAAACGCGAATAATTCGTTTCGTTGCGATAACAATTTTTTTTTTTTTTTTTGTCCAATTATTCGTCGCCGACGAACAGGAAATCGTGACGTTTGGGAATTCGGTTGGGCTTACGGGGTCGGTTGGGGCGCAGCGATATTTTTGTTCGGCGGTGCGGTTCTATTGATGTGCGACAAAGAGAGCGAGGAGCTTTATTACAAGGAACGTAAAATCGTGAGGGACGACATGGGAGCCGGTGGCGGAGTCGGCGGCGGTGGCGGTTCGATGATCGGCGTGGGTCATCACACCGGAAGACGTATTCAACATGCCTAGTCGCATTGTACCCTGCCCGACCTCATTCCCTAGTTTCGAACAATTTTTTCATCTTATTTTTTTTTCCTTCATTTTTTCACATTTTTTATTTTTTTTTTCATTTTTATTATTTCGTATCGTTCGTCCCTAACTTCCATCCCACCATCCATCCTCTTCCGTTTCTCTCGTTGACCAAGGCTCTTGATATTTTTTTACACGACGAGCGAATGACTTTTTATAAGACGAGACGAAAAAAAAAAAAAATTAAATTAAATAAATGAATTCAGAACAAAAAAAAAAGGAGAAAAAACGGAATAACAATCATGTAGCCAATGTTGGACGGTAAATGACGATGGGACTGATTAGTTTTTGATAACCACCAAAACCGCTATTGCAAACAAAAAATTTTTTTTTGAAAAATTAAACGCCAACCGGAAATTAAAAGAAATAAATGATTTTGGGGACCATTGGACCATTGGACATAATTTTCGTTCGTTCATCATCTTCGTTGTTCGACGTTGTTTGCCACATTTCTATAATCAATTACCAGAGAGACGTAAGTTGGCATTATGCTGAACAATTTTTTATTCTCGAATGACCGAAAGAAAAAAAAAACGCGAAAAAAAAATAACAAAGAAAGAAATAAATAATAAAGGAGGAAAAAGATGAATAATCTAGCAACGAGTTAATCGAAAAACAAAAACCAAAAACAATGACAACAACAACATCAACAAAAAAAACGAACAAGATGAAAAAATTTAGCTTCTACTGTCCAAAGTATATGGAACATGATGAGAAATGTATTTTTTTAAACGGGAAACGAAAAAAAAAAAAATAATATGATAATAATAATAATAATGAATATCGCTCTCTGTCTATTCCACGACTGACTGTCTCGACGATTATTCATCTTCCCGATCGATCATTTTGTTTCTCCTTTTGTCTCTAATTCTCGATCTCCCTCCCTCCCCCCTTCCTGGGCCTTCCTGTCCTCGATGAATTTTCCGATGCAAAAAAAAATCAAACGATTATCATCGCCGTTTCTTTCTTTTTGTTTTTTATAACCCACTGAATAACGGACATACCGACTGCAAAAGAAAAAAAAAGAAGAAAAACAAACAACGTGTCTAAAATTCACTTTTGGGTACAACTTAAGATGTAATATTTTGGATATATTTACCTGTATTTCGATACGACGTGACTTATCGTGTTTTCTTTTTTTGTACAACGATTGTTTAGTGAGAATATTGTTATTTCGTTAAACGGCAGGCTACAAACACCAATTAGACAGTTTGGTACAATTTTGTCCGAATGACAAATGTGTCGCTCTCACTTTCACTGTTTCTCTTTCTCTCTCTCTCTCTCTCTCTCTCTGTCCATTCATCACGACGAGTAGAATCTCCGAATGACACGATTTCATGGGATCGATATTTGTCATAATTTTGTTAGTTAATTAATTTTTCAAAATTTCTTTAAAATTTTTTTTTTTCAATTTTGTATGAATGACGAGGAATAATATTTGGGGTGCAGCTCGGGCAGGTTATAATCATCCAATGCGTCACATGCATCGTACACACACGCGTATGTATATAATATATAGCCACGATTATTACTAATATTATTATTCGTATTTTTATTTGTTTTCTATTTTTTTTTTCCTATTTTTTTCAAATATCGGCACGTAGTGTCGATTGATAATTGAAAAAAAAATGACAAAAACCATAAAACACAGATTGTTCAACCCTTCGCTCCTCATACTGTATTTCCGTGAAACCGTCCTCACACTGTGCCCTAAAAGTTGACGTTTCCATCGTAAAAGCATTTGAAAAATCTGAAAAAAAAAAAAAAATAAAATCCAGAACACGACTCGAGGATTCATTTCCAATGGTTGTTCGAAAAGTTCATTGCACATTTATTTGTTCATAACTGTTTGAATTTTACAAGATATTTAAGTAAAAAAAAATTTAACATTCGTTTGACAAAATATTTTTCCAGTGTGAGGAGCGAGGATTAACGACGAGATTAATATAATCGCGTGGAACGCAGACATAAACGTGATGGGAAAAAAAAATAATAATAATACTGCACTCGCGACGCAGGCGTACTTTGAAAAAAAAAAAAACAAAAAACACAGAGATAATTAAAATGACGAATAAGAATAAAATATAATGAAATAAAATAAAATAATTATGTAGATTTATGATACAATAGTTATGCTTTTGCAGACTATGCGATAGTTAGTGAATATATCATAGATTTAAATGATAATTGCACAATTTTCGTTTTCGAGACGAAATTACGATAGATCATCGTCAAACGACAAGCATCCGATGTAAACTTCGTCGACATTTATTTTTTACGATCATCGATACACGTACAAATTTTTTTCATTTTTATCATATTTTGAGAATAAAATATTATTTTATTTTGATTTAATATTTTTTTATTTCTTTTTCGAATTTTCTCATTTTTATCGTCGTGTTTCCTCGATGAATGGCAAAACATTTTCATTAAAATAATAATAATAATAATAATGATAATGATAATTGTAATCACACGACGAAATTTGTTGAATTCGTTCGAATCTAAATTTCATAAACATGTTATTTTTCAGATATAACGAAGAGCAATATAAGATATTATATTATGAAAATTAATTGAAACTGTTCGACAAATTAATCGGGGAAATTAATTATTCTTACTTTGTATTGGGAAGTTTGAAAAAAAAAAAAAAAAAAAAAAAAATCTGATGAGAACAAAATGACTAAAAAATAAAAAAACGTTACACGCGTTCGGTCTATTTGCGTTGAAAAACAAAAAGAGACGAAACTAAAGAAGGTTGTCCTGAATGGTTTGTGAAATATCTCGACGAGAGACGAAATTCTCGGATCTGCATTTACGAAAAAAATACCATTTCTCAACATTTTCATATCGGATAGTAAAAAACACATATCACACTCACACACAAACACACATACATGCGTAAAAGCGTGCTCGCTCGCTCGCTCGTTCGTTTATTGTGAAGAAAAAAAAATAAGAAGATATATGACACATATATGAAATACAAAAAAAAAAAAAGAAGAAGAAGAAGAAGAAATAAGAAACGAAATCCCCGAAAATACGAGAAAATGTAGAATAATTAGTACGGGTCGTGTATCACACAGTAGAATTGTTTGTACTGCATCATTCATCGATGTGAAACATATCACAGTATTGTACGAAAGAAAAGAAAGCGAAGAAAAAAGAAAGAAAGGAAAACAAACGATCATATGATAAAATAAAGAATAAAATATTATACATGTATACATAAAAATTTTTCGAAATTATAATTTTTTTTTCATTCACCGGATGATCGTCCGTCGATTAATGGTCAAGGGTAACGCGAAGGTCATGGCGGTCGAATTGAAATGTGAAAATTTTGTGTGTGAAATTCGAATGTGAAAATTTTGTATATTTTTTTCGCGCGGAAAAACGCGTTGACGGAAGGACAAAGCTGCGAGTGACATCTGTGGGCGGGACGGGAAAGTGGAGAAAGACTCCTCGATAACGTAGGAGTCTTGAATATATTTTTTTTCCCCGAGCGATTGGCATTATCGTCCGACGGTAAGTAGAAATTCCAAGCGCAATATATAAAACCCCCCCATAAAAAACCAGTCGCGACTTTGAACCATCGTAGCTCCGTGAAAAATCAATCTACCGACTTTTTTCTCACAGCCATTGTCGAAGCTCATGAAATTCCGCGTCGAATGAGCCTTGGTCGAGTGAGAATTTGAACTTCTTCAATCCCAAATTATCGACGGAGGAAAACAAAAAAATAATCATTTCGATTTTGACAGAATTTCGTACCTCAACTTTGACCCTCGGTCGGAGCTGGAAAATTTTTCTCAAAAATCTGGAAAAAAATTTCAAAAACCATCAACGACACATCAGCTGTCGATCCGTCGTCGAAGAATTGAAAAATCTCAACGGGTTCTCGAGATATAAATTCATTTGTACGAGCGTGCAGAATCCACACGGAAGCTTTGACCAATTTGTGTGCCAAGTACTTATCCACGTAAATACGACAAATCGTTTATCCCCGGTGACTACAAAGAATGAAAAAATTACAAAACAAAAGTCCTCGGCACACGAATATTAAATGTAAATTCGTATAATCCACCTCACCACCGCGAACAAATATAACCAAGATAAGACGAATAAAAGCAACTCGACAAAGTTTACGTCATCGGACAATCGTCTGCCATGATTTATTACGCGGTCCTCGAGCGATGACACATGACAGTTTCGAACCATCATATCACCACGTTGCTCGCGTTCGCTCGAACAATCAAATGACAAACGAAATGTCCAATCAATCATCGAAAATACCATAATCACCATTTTTTTTTCATCTTCGTTTTCTTATTCGAAAAAAAATTGAAAAAAATAAAAAAAAAAATTCTCGAAACCGTTTGTCAAATGCTGTTCGCGATTGCGCAATTTTCCACGTCTTCGAAATGCCATTTCTCAAGCCGATGAAAATCAGCTCGACAAAATTGCGAACCGACGCGTCAATGAGAAACGGTTTGAGACACGCAATTTTCACGCCTAGTCGTGAAAATACGAAAAAACGTTACACGGGCGAGTGGCGAAACGACAAGAAGCACGGAAAGGGCACGGAATTCGATCCGTACGCAGAATAAATTTCCTTTTGGTAATTCCACCCAAGAACGGTACACTGGGGTAACTCGTTACCCCACCCCTCAAATAATTTTCAATCGATATATATTTACGCACATATATATATTCTAGATACACACATATATGAGCGATTCCACGTGACTTCAGCCACTCAAAAAAAAAATTTTCCACAAATAATTTTAAAAAATTGAGCTATTTTTTTGCAATATATTCACCGAGTGCGGATTTTTAAAAAAATTTTTTGACGGTTTTATCGTTAATTGAAGTTTTTTTGTATTTTTCCATTCAAATGGCTGTATCTTTGGCAGGGTTTGACGTATTTACATTTGTAAAAAACGAAAATGTGCGTCTTCTAAAGGCCTTTCAGAAAAAAATTACTTTAGATTCTATTGAGCAAGTTGCACGTCCGTTTTAGGGCAAAATATGCAAAAATATTTTTTTTCTCAAAAAATGCATTTTTAATTTTTTTTTTCAAAATTTCCCCAAATTCTGAATACGAAAAAAGAATTTTTGGTATTTTTTATATCGTGGGACCGGCAATCGGTAATGCGTAATTTTACCGATTTCATTAATAGATTTTTTTCAGTTTGATTTTTTTTTTTTTTTTTCATGGGCTCCAGTCACTTTACGCGAGTTCAGGAGCCTCCTTGAAAGAGAAATTAATGATAATCAATGCTCGTTGAATCGCGTAAAGCGAAAAAATCAAACTGAAAAAAATCTATTAATGAAATCGGTAAAATTACGCATTACCGATTGCCGGTCCCACGATATAAAAAATACCAAAAATTCTTTTTTCGTATTCAGAATTTGGGGAAATTTTGAAAAAAAAAATTAAAAATGCATTTTTTGAGAAAAAAAATATTTTTGCATATTTTGCCCTGAAACGGACGTGCAACTTGCTTAATAGGATCTAAAGTAATTTTTTTTCTGAAAGGCCTTAAAAAGACGCACATTTTCGTTTTTTACAAATGTAAATACGTCAAACCCTGCCAAAGATACAGCCATTTGAATGGAAAAATACAAAAAAACTTCAATTAACGATAAAACCGTCAAAAATTTTTTTTAAAAATCCGCACTCGGTGAATATATTGCAAAAAAATAGCTCAATTTTTTAAAATTATTTGTGGAAATTTTTTTTTTTGAGTGGCTGAAGTCACGTGGAATCGCTCATATATATATTTTATGAAACTTTGATGTACCGGAAAAAAAAAAAACAGAAAAAATAGTAATAAAATGAAACAAAAAAAAATTTCAGTCACAACTCGTTTATTTACGAGGGCGATTGGTCAAACGGATCGAAGCACGGATACGGAGTTTTATCAAAAATCATGAAAAACAATCGTTGTCGAAAAATTTACGCGGGTCATTGGTCGAGAGGCGAGAAACAAGGTCGCGGAATTTATTGGTACGATAACGGCGATTACTACGACGGTGAATTTTTCGATGACCTGCGACAGGGATTTGGCCGAATGTGGATGAGCGACGGTGGATTTTATGAGGGCACATGGAAGAACGATGTTTTCCATGGACGAGGAATTCTCCATCTAGGTCTAACGACATTTATTCTTCATTTATCAAGAGGCGCGGTAGCGTCTCGAGACAAGTACATTGACCTATTCAGTTACCTACCTTACCGGCCATCCCTCGACTCGAGACGCGACTGCACTCTCTTATTCTGTGAACCGAGCTAACTATAACCCCACTTTAAAATATTTTTATAGATAGACGGCGCTATTCATAAATGTTTAAGTGCAGTTCCATGCGTAATTTTTTTATATTACGATTGGAACCGACACCAGTGCTGTAGGTGCTGTTATGCGGAAGATGTCGAATTATTTTCATGATTAAAATCATGCTTCCGACGTTTTTCGCCAAAATCGTTTTCAGAGCTGTCGCACACTTTCCAGTAGTCATAGCTTGTCAGATCAGACGCGTCCATTCGCCGACATATCGCTGTCATCGCAGTCTTCACAGGTTACAATCACTGAGGACCAGCCAGCCTGCCTGTCGAGATCAGCTGACATGAGAGCGATACAGATAGAGAACGAGCTTCAAAATAAAAACGATCGAATATGACAGTTCGCGGTGTTTTTGAAGAATTAACCAAAAACCACGTATGATATATGAAACTGATAACGAATTATTCAAAACGCATTCGTTTGTCGGCTGTAGTAAGATGAAACGTTTTTATCAAGTTTATATATTCTCTTTGCAAAAAGTAGTTAAATCCCAACAAAAAGCCCAATGGGTAAAATAATTGAGACAAGTACATTTACGCGAGCGCGCTCCAACAAAAAGGTGTAAGATCAACTGGAAACATTAAACGCATGTATTCGCATCAAGATGATTTTTAAATTTAAACATTCCAATTTTTTTAAAATCACAGCAGTACTTGGCGAGTTTTTTTTTCAAAGTCAAGACAGATATTTAATTATTCAATAATAATGTAAAGCTATAGTCTGTCTATTTTTACTAAATAAAGTTACATCTTCTATCATTGGATAGTAGCTGTAACATATTAACTCGCCAAGTACTGCTGTGATTTTAAAAAAATTGGAATGTTTAAATTTAAAAATCATCTTGATGCGAATACATGCGTTTAATGTTTCCAGTTGATCTTATACCTTTTTGTTGGAGCGCGCTCGCGTAAATGTACTTGTCTCAATTATTTTACCCATTGGGCTTTTTGTTGGGATTAAGTTAGTATATCCTACATACTGTAAGAGTCAAAGCAAGCTTGAGATATGTACCATCTACTGATTGAGGTACGTAGTACTTTGATGTGGCAACGTCGCGTGTTATGATGTCGATCAGAGAGAGAGAGGGAGAGAGAAGATGGGAAACAAACGCGCAACGTTGCCATGTCTACTGGATCACGACCAACTCCTCGTATAAACTTTATTTTTCCGATGTTTAATTTGCTTATTATTATCACCACAGTCTCCCGATCTCTACTGTCAAGTGCCCAAAATGTCGTTCGAATATTCAACTTGCAGCTCAAGTGTTTTCATTAAATATCTGACGAGGACTTTTTTTATTGTATCAAAATTGAGCGTGATTGTCCATAAGGCTCCGTGTTAAACGTGTGACAAATAAAAAACGTGTTGATATCATTTTTTCTCGCGCTCCGGAAAGCCATGAAAATTTAACCGAACCTTTTTCTCATCGATACCTATAAGTATGCCAAGTTTCATGAAAATCTGACGAGGAACTCTCTTAACGAGGGTACTTAAGGTACCTTGAGTGGGTGATCTGTGTATAGATTGTCGGAAAAATTGAATTCAAGTTACGATCTACCCCCTTTTACCTCTGGCCCCGGTCTCCCCTAATCGCAATCTCATTGGCAAAGAAAAAACAAAAATAAAATAAATAAAAAAATTACACCCACGCTCATAAACCTTTTTGAATTTTTCACAGCCAATGGAAATCATTTCGACGGTAATTTCGCACGCGGCAAGAAGCACGGCCCGGGACATTACCATCACACGACAACCGGACAGTTTCAGGATGGATGCTGGTCAAACGACACGTGTCAATGTAGCACGATAGAAGATACTTATTCGCGTCAATCGGCCATCAAACCCACGTCCTATCCCATCCCAATTTTTCAAGGACATCAATGATTTATCCATCACCAAAAAAAAAAAAAACAAAACAAAACAACTAAAGTCTCCGCCGCCGATTAAAAATCTTCCAACATACAAATGTAAAAATATATCTATAAATATATATATTTTTCCAAATATTTGTTTTGCACGTCGTCAACGTAATTTCCGTCATTATCGGCACACCTACCGTCGAGGGGGAGGGAGGGGACAGAGTGTGTCCATGGTCCTGCGAAATAAATCGAATTCCATGAGTTTGTTTTTTATTCATCAAATAATTTCATTCGCTCGACATTTTTTTTTCCATCCCGTAGAAACGTACAAACAAATTCGTTAAAATACATTTCCCCCATCGTCCATCGATTCATCCTTTCTTACTATCATTATTATCATTATTTTTATTATTCATTTATTTATTTTTTGAATCCCTTTATCGAGCACTGTTGAGTCGGAAATTCGGGCGCTGTAACGAATGCGCATTTCCGCTCTGCATCATTCGCATTTCACGGATGTAACACATACATAAATATATATATATATATATTTATGTGTTAGATCATGATATATGATAAATCTCGTGTAGAATACAATCTCTAGCTATACGGATTTTTGATGTTGTTTCTTCGTCCAACACGAAACAAACGTTTCACGCTAAGATAAACGGAAATACAATTCAAAACTCGATGTGTTTGGGTCGCGGATCTCTTTTTTTTTTTTTTTCGCCTTTTTCTCATCGTCGAATGTTCTACATTCTGTTTGTTTGTTTGATTTTTTTTTGTTTATCTGTCAAAATCAGCCTTTGATCGAATCGTTCGACGTAAGTCTCCTGCGAGGGTGGAGGGGAGGAGGGGGGAGGCTCGGACGCGTTCAATGGACGCACATTTAATTCGGTTTCACGCACTTTGATCGAAATCTTTGTCGTAGGAAACTCACTACTCGCCACACACACACACACACACACACACACACACACACACACTCGTCGATAATTCTTCGTAATCGTTATTACAACACCAAAAAAAAAAAACAAAAAAAAAAAAAAGAGTCAACGAGATTGATCTTAATTGCTTAATTCGAACGATTTCATCGACACGAATTTTAAACGACTCTGAGTTTAATCTCGTGGTCGTTTCTCATCGCGTTTTCTCACCCCCAAAAAATCTCCACCCTCGCTACATTCCCATAATCATAATCATCATCGTGTATAAATATACATATATTTATATTTATTTATATACACACACACACACACACACATATATGTATATAAATAATTTGATAATTAAGTCACAATGCGTGATAAGGAATGTATTCACGTATCAAATATCGTTATTTTCTATTATTTATTTTTATTTTATTTATTTATTTTTTAATTTTTATTTTATTTTTTTCGTCCATTTCCCAGAGGACTTCGAAAATCTCGTTGCACGACCCGTCCAGACATCGCAGCAATTCCATCGATCATCGTTGAATTACTCCGTGTTTTAATTATTTATTTATTTATTTATTTTTTTTTTTTCATTTTATTTCTTTTATTTATTTCCATTTTTTGTCATTATTATGATTTATAATTATGAATTTTTTTTTTTTTTGCGTTCTTTTCGCAAATTTTTGACATTCAAACAATGTGGGTGCTTCCCTGTAGCAACAAATTTCCATTTCTTCCTTCAACGTCCGTCGATTCGATTTGTTCCTTGAGCATCTCGAGTTCGCGTATACCGGATACGGTTACCTCGTACTTGTGCGCGACCAAACTTCGATAAAAGTGTATGGCAAAAGCGAGAAATATAATGAGAACGGGTATAAGTACGATGCAAGCCGACCAAGCTGCGACTTTGGAAAAATCGTAAAATTTCACCCAACACAATATCGCTATTTCCAGGAGAAACAATATGAGACCGAGGAGGGTGGAAAAGGCCCACGCGACCTCGATGTACCAGTGCAAACGTTCGTGGGGTGATTCGTGAACGAGACTTATGCTGTGAAGATTGCACACGGCTTCGATGTTCGGCAATATGCACGTTGATATCATGAGGGCCAACATGTGAACGGCCACGAGTAATGTTGTGCAAACCGCGAATGCTATCAACATTTCTGGAGGAACTTTTGTGTCGGAATTCAGTTGGACCTCGACCATTGCCACCTGCGACGACATAATTAATCATTTTTTTTCATAGTATTTTCGTTTCATTTCATTTTATTCAATTTTATATAATTTTGTATGATTTTTTTCGTTTACTTAATTATAAATTTTTTTTTTCCAATTTTTATTTGCAATTAAATAATAATGATTATCATAGAATGTTGTTACTATGCTGAATGACGAGTAAGGAGCAAGGTGAGATTGAAGGGGAACAGATGTGCAACAAACGAATGAGGAATGAAGTGAATTTCAAAAAATAAATGAAAAACTGAATTTATAAGGAGTTAAAAACAATGATTTTTTTCATTACTTCGAAGAAAAGTAAAAAAATTCAAATAAATTGTTTAAATGAAATTCGAATTGATCAATTGTTTGAGAAGGAAGAGTTTCTCGACAAATGATTTTTTACTTATCATTAAAATGTGTTGTTGTTTGAATATAAATTTCGCGTTTGTTTTTCTTCTTTCATTTTCATTGTGATAAAATACTAATAATGATGATAAATGATATTATTCAAAATAAGATTGTGTCGTCCAAAAATGAAATGTCTTATTTTTCAATGGAGTTACAATTAAGTACATAATCAAATAATATTATCGAAAAATAAAATTTCATATCATTTAGAATAAAATTCCTTATGTTTTTTTTTCTCATTCCAATTCTAATAAATAGATTTGGAAAAAATAAATAAATGAATAAAATTTCATCGTTTAGAATAAAATTCCTTATGCTTTTTTTTCATTGCAATTCTAACAAATAGATTTTAAAAAATAAAATAAAACAAATTCCATTATTTGCAACAAAATGATAATTTCGAATATATATATATATGTATAAAAAAGCTGCGATTTTCGATCTTACCATGGCAAATCCGGACAGCAGGGCCGAAGTTTTGCTCGAGGCTTTGAGTTTGGCCCGGCTGAGCTGCAATTTTCGCCAGGACAAGTATCCCGGCGTGTGAAGCCCATCACCCGATTGCGACATCTTCGACTGTTGAAACGACGTCGGAAACACACAAATACAGAAAAAGAGCGAGAGCGACAGACAGAAAGGGCAGAAAGAGCAAGAGAGAGAGAGAGAGAGAAAGAAAAAAGCGAGAAAGATAGTGAAATAAATAAATATAAATTTCAGAACAAAAAATTAATTTCGTAATAACGCAGAAAAAAAAAATTGATCATCGTGTGCGCATGCGCCGCGAGCATCGTGCGCGCATGCGCCGTCGACGAAGACCAGTCGCGGGAATTGCGTCGTTGCACAATTGAACACAGAGGGTACAGAGAGCAAGTGGCCACAGCACAGACACAGATTTATTAAAAGATTCGACGGTTATTAAAACGCGTGTCGCACGCAAATGTAATCCCACGGATGGACGATTGAACAGCGATGAGAGCTGAGTTCATTTGGCATTCAATTTCGCGGGTGGTGAATTGTTTAAACATTTGCAACAATCGACGATAAGGTCGAGGCAGCCTCCCATGATCGTTATCGAGCCCCACCCCCACCCCTCACGCGACTCAGCATTGGATTAAGGGCGGGGTAACTTATTACAATTTTTTTTTGCATTTTTTTAAAAATATATTTAACTTTTATATATTTTTTTGCATTTTTTTGAATATTTTTTTCAACAAACTAACGATTGTCCCTTTTTTTTACAATTTTCTTTCTCACTCGTGAAAATGTCGTAACGCGCAAAATCACAAATTCGTCCAAATTATTATTATTATTATTATTATTATTATTATTATTATTATTATTATTATTATTATTATTATTATTATTATTATTATTATTATTATTATTATTGTTATTTTTATTATTTTTTTTTCGGGACGAGCCGAAGACGCTCGAGTCTATTAATAAGCCGCGAAAGCGTGCCGTCCGATTGACAGAGCCCAGTGTTTGCATGGGTTACGAAATTTCAATTGTCAAAACGAATAAAACGTACCGAACGACGGTGCCAACGACAGAACCCGTATGCTTAATCTCTCGTATCTCGATGGGCCAACAAAAAACCAACGGCAAACACGCTGAACCAAACAAAATAACCATATTTTGTTATTCGAGGGAAAGAAAGTTAAAAAAATGAAAAAAATTAAGTAAATTAATAAAAAAAAAATAGAAAAAAAAACCAAAACCATTTGACACGATTGTAAAGCCAAAGCCGACTCTAGGACTAAACTCAACGATGCAACGACTGCGATTTAAAAATATATATATATTTAAAAGAAAAAGAAAAATAATGATAATAATAATTAAATAAGTTAAATAAACGTAAATTTGAAAAAAAAATAATAATAATGAGACGATAAATCCGGATGAACATTGAGATATTTTTCAGAGGCGCAAAAGCTCGATACAAACACTGGCCAATGCGTGAAAAGCGAGGAGACAAGATTGATGCGGATTTTTATGATTATGGAAATAATAATTTGAATTAATTTTCAAATTTTTAATTCGCGGGATCGACGGGAATTTCGATGAATATCGTACATAGGAAACGATATGTATCGTGGTTGGAAACAAAAAAATAAAATCGCGATAGGAAAATTTGAGCAGCAGGAATTAATTGTTTGGAAAAAAAATCCAGCGCTATCGATTGATTTTTATTTTTTATTATTATTATTTTTTTTGTTTTTTTTTTTTTTCGAGTGTTTAGTTTTTATTTTATTTTTTTTTCAGATGGAGTATAAACTGACCTGGCAATTTGGAAATCGTTTGTGGAAGCACGGACCGTTGGTGTGTTGATAATGCGATCTCGATTGCGACAGTATCAGCGGCAGGTGGGACGAGGGAGGATGTCCGACGTCCGCACCGAACACTGAGTTTCGTCCAGTGCTCGTCGACCATACAGACATTAGGCCCGGATTTTATTCAGCCCAGACTATCACGCTGCAACAGATCATAATCGAACAACGATATTTCATTAATTTCATTTGTACATAAATAATTGTTCATACATAATAATTTAATTGAAATTAAAAAATTCATATTTTTTGTACTATTTTGATAATTTGTATTCTAAATTTTTTTTTACCGCAAAAGAAAAAATTGTTTGACTCGATCGATTATTTAAGTATTTAATGAATGTGTTTTTGAATTTTTTTGTCATCAAATTAATATATATATATATTTATAAAATATGAATGGCTCGATGGATTTTGCCCAAATTCGACACGAAACATCTTTTGACGATATTCCAACTTCGTGCCAAATTTGAGTCCGTTATCTAGAAAATTGCGCCAGCCAGAGAGCGTGAACCGATTTTTTTACACCTTTCAAAATTTCTCAAAACGAAAGCTTTCCATGGATTTTTTTTTTTTTCAAATTCAGTAACGAACGATCTCCTCATAGTCGTTTAACATTCTACTGAATTTGGGCTCGATATCTCGAAAATTGTGGGAGCCAGAGACTGATAATAAATTTTTGAATTTTTTTTTGAAATCGCGTAGAAACAAAAGAACTATATCGGATTTTAAAAAAATTGAATCATGCTATGCGCCTTGAACCCTATACACGTGAGAAAAATTTCAGCTTGATTCTGAACGTGATTTTCAGATGTTTTTGGGACATTTAGAGGACTTTGCGAACATCTCGAAAAAAAAATGCCATTAAAACAAAGCTTGGTCTGTGAGGAAGCAAAAATGGTTAATGTTGCGGAAAATTGGATTTCGATGTATTTGCTTTGCAGAGTTTGACGACATTTCCGCGTGAATTACGTCTATCGTTTACCTCTCTCTCTCTCTCTCTCTCTCTCTCTCTCTCTCTTTCTTTCTTTCTCTCTGTCTCTCTCCCTCTCTCCCTCTCTCTCTCTCTCTTTCAAGCGGCAACGAGATGATCATTAGCGAGCGATAGGGGGACACACACAGCCGGTATTCGAAGCTTTCGTTTGTGGGTCAGGGTGACGAAAGTAACGCATGGATAATCGCGATGATGACGAGACTGACGTTTGTCTCTCTCTCTCTCTCTCTATATATATCTCTCTCTCTCTCTCTATCTCTCTGCGTGTGTGTGTTTGTATGAGTTTTCAGGCTCGAAGGTTCCATACGCATTCAACCTCGAAGGTTTCACATATGTACATTTTTCTCACAAGCCAAATCGTCCATCTCGCTCTTCACTCATAACAATTATGAATAAATTCCGACAATTTTTTTTGCCCCGAACAATAATTCGTATCATATATAAATATTCGTATTCTTATTAATTTGACATTATCACAAATCACGTAAATTCACGAATATTTTTTTTTCCCCGCACAAACACCGAAATTTTCCGCCAGTCTCGAAATATCTCGACGGATAAATTATATATTTCTGGTTCGTTGGAAAATTCGTTTTCAAGGGATGCAGCCGGTGATGCAACGAAACGCATCTTCAACGCCCGAACATTTCAAAATATGTGTGAAGAAACAAAAATCTTGAACCATGAAAAAAAAAAGGAAAAAAAAGGAAAAAAAAATTCTGGAATATTCACAAACGGAAGGAAAAGAAGAAAAAAAAGTAGTTGAGTAGCACACACGTTCGGCACGCACATGATAGGATTCCATATTTGTATTCTGTGGTATAGCCATTGACGAAATATGCAATCTCCACGAAACGCGTTGACGCAAACTTTTCATTTTCATATATTTTTCGTTAACCATCATTTGCGCTACGGTGTTCGTTATAATTTTTCATCGAATGTACCGATCGAAAGCTACGTTCTGGATTTTTTTTTCCGATTTTTCGAATTGATAGTTTGGAAATTAGACGGAGGGGGAGGCAGACACTCCGATGTCGACTTTGAAAGCGAATATCTCGTGACTGAAGGGTTGAAATGAAATAGGTCTCGGAATATTTTCAATTGCATTTGAGGTGACCCATTGAAAGACACCCCGCCGCTCGATGGGAGCGAAAAAAAAAATTTGAGTTTACTTTTTAATCTGTGGGAGAGGGGTCAATATTTTTCAATAGGATTCCTGAAACTTTCACGGAACTCTGAAAAAGAAAGAAATAAGGAAAAAATGTTCGATGCGTTTTGAACAAAGCGTTATTATAGCGACGCTAGTGTTATGTAAAGGTCGCGGCCGTCGGCCGGAAATCGCAAAACATTATCAACAACTCGGACGAGATAAATCACGTTTCTCCGTCCATGGTTCTTATTATTATATATTTTTATTTTTGCTTCCTCATAAAGGAAGCTTTGTGACGGTGGGAAAATTTTTTTTCGAGATCTTCATGTCACCATGTTCAGAATGTTCCAAAACGTCGAGAAAACACATTTGGAGAAAATGTCCGGATGTATGTATGTGTGTGTGTGTGTGTGTGTGTGTGTGTAATGGCCTCCCAAAATTCAAACTTGCATAACTCGAGAACGGTTTGAGCTACAGCCCCTAAATTTTGCAGACATGTGCAGATGCGTAATCACTTCTTTGACTATAATTTTCGAAATGATTGAAGCTGCGACTCAGATTTTATGTCGTTTTCAAATTCCCAAAAAAAGGGCGTTATCACTCTAGCGATCGCAAATTTTGAGATACTCGTCTAAATAGTTCTTGACAAAGAGATACGTACCCAAGGTTATATAGTTGGTATTGCATTTGGGCCAAATCCATCAATAAGTTTTGATTTTATGATATTTTGAATTTTTCAAAAAATCAAATTTGTCGCCATAACTTTTGTGAACTTTGACCAATCAAGCTCAAACTTCACAAAAGTATAGAAAATCATTCAGCCGTGGTGTATCTCAAATTTGGCGAAGATCAGTTGGATGGTTCGGTTTTGACAGGAATTCAAGTTTTTCGATCGTAGGTAGTGAACGAAGAATCCTTCATGAGGAAGCCAAAACGAAAATGCTTCCTCATAGCGCTCCCATAAGCATCACATTGCTTCCTCATAAAGGATTCTTCGCTCACTACCTAAGATTCCGAGGAAGCAAATTGCAATGCTCAACTTGCAGCTTGCTTAAAATTATGAGGAAGCAATTTGCAAGTTTCAACTTGCAGCTTTTTTTTCTGTTTTTATTATTATTTTTATTTTTTTTTTCATTTTTTGTTGTTGACTCTCCTCGTTTCTTCTTCGTATCTACATCGTTTGGTTTTTACGAGAAACTCGTGAAATAATTACAACCGCGATTAACGTCGTCCGGGAAACGTGTGTGTCGATTGCGTCGCGGTCGTGTGTGTGTGTGTGTGTGTGGTTTTGTGTTATCGTAATTAGCGAAAGAATTATCGAAGGGATTCCGCTTCGACGAACTTAACGACTCTCTGTCGGAGTCACTGACAAATTGGGTGGTAAACACGACAGAGCGTGATTCCGGAATTAATATTTCATTCAACCCCTTTGGCCTTTTATCAGCCATTTAAATTTATCGACAAATATAGTTTGCGAATTTCACGATGATAATTATTATACTCAACGGGGAATCTTCAATTGATCATTTTTTTTCAATTTTATCATCCTAATTTTAGAAAAGAAATTGAAAAAAAAAAAAATTCATTCCATCGAAAAGAATTATTTTTTTTGATAAATCCATGCCTTAAAATTTTCATATTCTTCTTCACTCATTCACGAACGAATTCAATGAAATCATGAAAACAATTGACAAAAACCGAAAAAAAAAGAAGCAAAAAAATGTAATTGACGGGAATTCGCGACGGCGGGGATTCGATTAATTTTATGTTTGATTAATTGTTCTCAGGGCGATCGAGGTGCCGCGTGTGGGCTTGAAGATCAAGCGTATAAAATCGATGCGCGCCCGGACTTCGTCGCATCCAAATGCAATAATAGAACGCCGGACGACAAATCGCGATCCAATTCGATGCTCCGATTGCAATTTTTCGTTTTTGTTTTTGTTTGTTTTTTTTTCCACTCTTCCATTCAAGAAAGAGTGGAAAACAACAGGAGTGTTCGACATTTCTTTTCGATACCTATCACGTTTGAACCGATTCACCGATTTTCGATGCGCCTCGACGACGACGACGTCTTTTGGACCCGCGTACACGTAAAAACACGTTGACA
The DNA here is from genome assembly GCA_963662125.1 of Diplazon laetatorius. Lineage (NCBI taxonomy): Eukaryota > Metazoa > Arthropoda > Insecta > Hymenoptera > Ichneumonidae > Diplazon > Diplazon laetatorius. The sequence goes on along the minus strand of OY759165.1, from coordinate 6,571,183 downwards.
GAGCCAAAAAAACCGTGTCCGACTCTCGGCGCCTCGAATAAAACACGTTTTATTTGGAACGAGGACATTGTGAACACGTCCGAGATCCGTTTCCACACAGAGAAATCCGTACCGCGTTGCAAAATCCAAGTCCACAAGCGATTTTTAACGAAATAACCAAAATTTAATCAAACGTAAACAAAAATAAAATAAAATGCAAAAACAAAAAGAAAAATAAATTTTGATTCTGCGCTCGAAGAAAATTATATTGCGGCAGACGCAAATGTCGAAATTTAATTTAACTGATCCATCGAATAAAAAGTGCTAAGCCCGATCGATTTTTAGGGAAATAAAAAATAAAGAAAAAAAAACGTTAAAAAAAAAAATAATAATAATAAAATCCAAATGAAACAAACTTTTCTAAATTAAAAAACATTAATTTAAAAAAACGATACGCACAAACGATATTAATCGTCAATAATAATAACATCAACAACAACAACATTAATAATAATAATAATAATAATAATAATAATAATAATAATAATAATAATAATAATAATAATATAAAAAAGAATTTCACCATTTTTCACGAGTCGGTCGACCGATCGACGAGAGACTCACGCGCATCCTTTTTTTTTTTCGTCCTTCGACACGCTCGTACGTAAATATTTTACCGATCAATCGTCGCACGAAACTTTTCGAAAAATCAAAACTTAACGAAAAAAATTTCCATCCGTAAAATTTTTTTCTTCCACAATTTTCCAAAATTTTCACTGCATCGCATTTCACAAATGAATTCACATGCACGCATGCGCACGCGCGTGTCCGTGTGTCGCGCGGTGTTTCGTCGAGTGTAATAAAACTCGTGAATAAGGCGGATCGCACATCGCACGGCTCGACGACAGCGTGCGAAATGCTGCGAGCACCGATAGTCTGTCGGTCCCCGCGGTGGTAACCCATACGTCAGCCGGATAACAAATGTTGATCACGGTTAACCCCGAGCGGCGGAGCGCCACATGCCGAGCAAAACCGAACACGAACGAATCGGTTTAACGAAGCCGACCATATCTCGGACTCGTGTAAAACGCGTTCGAGCCGGTTTCTCACGCACGGCCCAGTTAAATACTCCGCAACTCGGACGTTTTTCGGACACCAAAAGACACCCCACTGAAATTTTTCACCCCCACCCCCCGGGAACCCACGAAAAAGGGGGCTGGAAAACCTTGTAATCGTCGTATTTCGGAAAACCAATGTCGCGATCGAAAAATGTGTGAAACAAAAGTTGTTGGGAATAAAAAAATGCATAAAAAGTTGTATCAGACCCGAACCCGTATTTTCGCAAATATAGGCCCAGGAACTATGTGAATGTTCGGGGTTGACGGAAAATCGCGTTACTGGCCCTTATTTGCAAAAATACGGCGTTGGGCTTGATACAACTTTTTGTTTATTTTTTTATTCCGAACAATTTTTGTTCGAAACATTTTTCGATGGTGACATTAGTTTTCGAAATATATACTGATTCTGAACCAAAATTTTCTGGTTTCTACCGCCGAAAAAATGTTCAACGTTGCAGAATGAGAACCGCTGCTGCTGGTTCGCGTGTCTGCGCAGACGCGTGTGGCTAACGTAACGGGTGTGCTCGAAGTCCGACGGGGAAAGACCTTGAAAACCGCGAATAGACCGTTTCGCAATAAAATCAAGTGTCCCTAAAATTTCTTTCTTTTGTTTCTTTTTACGACGACGTAAAATTGGCGCCCGGTTGATTGAAGAATTCAAAGTTCTTCGACGGAATAGACGGCCTATGACCGATCGCAGGGTTGGGATTTCGGAATATTGTCGCGGCCAAGCACAGTGGGACCAAACACTGTTTTTCCGTCAATAAGGTTATGTTTCCAGTAATACATTTTTCATGAAATTTGTCAGTCGTTTTTTTTTTTTTTCGTGTGTCAAAATGGTGATTTTTTTTTTTTGCTTTTCCGAACAAAATGGAAACTTGCTGCCACGTTACATATTTCAATTTCAACAAATACATTAATTTCAATCGCGATAGCGGACAATTTTGTAAAATTACAAAAATCAATGTGAACAAAATAAAAATAAACTTTTACACGACTATCATCGTGGTTGAATAAAATGGTTTGAATTTTATGAAATTTTTTTCGAGTGCCAACCACTGCCAGTCCACCAAAGTGGAACGCGTAGGCACCTTCAAGTTCAAGGCAATATATATATGAACATTTACATGCATAACAATATATAGACGTAGTTGAAGCAAACGTACCGCGATATAATAATATAACTCGCGACTGTCTCGCCCGATTTAATACTGTCTCGTCGTTTGCGAAATGCAAACGGTTATACAATAATTTTTTTGTGAGCTTCCGTCTCATTTGTGCGATGCCGGCCGGTTAAAAAATAAATTATATATATATATATATATATATTTCAATTTTGACTAAATAAAAAGTAGTCGAGTACAGTGTTTGTTGCAATTTTGATCGAATCTTTTTAATCTGTGGGAGAGGTGTCAATATATATATATATATATATATATATATATATATATATATATATATATATATATATATATATATATATATATATATATTTTAGTGTTATCATTTCTGTTTCTCCGGACCCCTAAAAATAAAAATGCTTTCTCACACAAGAATCTTCGTTCCCTACGTAAGATTTCCGAGAAAACAAATTGCAAGTTTCAACTTGCAACTTGCTTTATTCTTTAAAAAAATATATATATATATATATATATATTCTTCAACAAAAGACCTTCGTGCGCGAGCCTAACGTCTCCAGTTGCGTGACGAGACAATTTTTTTTTTTTTTTTTCCGTTTCCAACGAAACCAAACGCGCATACCAAAAGCTCGTAACTAACTGCAAATTATCGTGAAACAACCGGCCCCGGTTGTCGTCGATTGTGTCAGTGAGTCCAGTGAGCGATTGCGCAACGCCAAAATATAACAACATATAACCAATCATGTAGCCAAGGTCAATCATAGCGAAAATAATTATCACAGTGTTATGAAATTTTGAATAAATGTGAAACACACTTTTCAGAGCTACGAAAAAAAAAAAAAAATAGAGAGAGTCTGATAAATCACAAAATCGAATAACACAATATGTGCATTGATTTTCGAACAAAACGATGCATTAATTACCGTAGCAAAGCGATACTCACGAAAAAAAAAAAACCAACTCCCTATCGAGAGACCGACGTGAGTTCTATGCAATTTCCTTCGTTAATGTGATCTTCGATGTAAAAACAATTCGGACGAGATGCGTTTTCTTCGTTCGAGTCCACGGGGGCACGTTTGTTCCATAAAATCAAAACAAGAGACGCAGAAAGAAAGTGAAAAGAAAAAATAAAGCGATAGACACAGATAGAGAGAGAAGAAAAATTAAAATCATGGACACGGAGATGAGACAAAAAAAAGCGAGAGACAGAGCGAGAGAGATGAGAAACATTGAAGCGAGAGACACAGAGAGAAGACGAATAAAAGTGAGAGGGATGGAGACAGAAAGAGAGAGAGAGAAAAGAAAAATTAAAGCGATATGCAGAGAAAGAAAGAGAGAGAGAGAGAGAGAGAGAGAGAGAGAGAGAGAGAGAGAGAGAGAAAGAAAGATTATTTGCTAAAAGACAGCGCGATTCGAAGGGTAGTCGCGATAGGGGTAGGAGCGAAGATGGTCACCCATAAAATAAAAAAACCGTAATTCAAATATATACTTTTTATTTCGAATCGTCGCAACGAAAATAATTGTCAAAATTAAAAAAAAATCAATGAATTTAAGTCTTTCCGTGCGTACGCCGTCCAAACAACGCCACATACGCCAAAAGTTCATGGGAACAATTTTGCGGAGAATGAAATTTTCTACAAAAAAGTTTCCCGGGTCATGTGTCCCATCATCGATGGTTTAGGCGTGGGTGAAGCTCGAAGGTCGGACGATGTGGTAAATCGCGGGCGCGCGCGCGACTCTTTTGAGTTTTGCGAAATTCTGCGTACGTTATAAAAACATTGGGCGTTCGAATGATTTGAACGATTTTCGAACATCGATCGTTACGAATTTAGACCCGTCGGTGCATCGACATGAGCGCACTCGATATTCCCGGTACGGAGGGTCCCGGTGAAAGCCGGTGAAAGTGATAAATCTCTTTTTTTTTTTTTCGTGTGTGTGGGTTTTCTTGTGGAAAATTTTATATCTTGCGTCACACGACCGCCATTCGTCGGCCAATTGACGGAGAATAATATATTTTCACGGGTTTAGACTTTTCCGAACGAACGAACGAAATGTTTTGATTTTTTTTTAATTATTATTATTTTTTTTAATCGTCGAACGGTTATCGACCGCGCGAACCGTTTTTTTGTGCGTTATGCCGATGCGATGATGCTCGCGTCAAGCCGCATCGATTTAAACTGACGTGCGTGGTACCTTGGGTTTTATTTTTTCTTCTTCTTTTTTTTTTTTTTTTAACTCTCTTCCTCTCTTCCCGTCTCTCTCTCTCTCCGCCTCTTTCTCTCTTTCTCTCTCCCCACCTCTCTTACGGTCAAGCTTTTTTCCCTCCACATTGCGACGTGGACTCTACGACGATGTTGCACCAGATATGCATCGTAACGAAGATATTGTTGCACCCATGAATCTCGAAAAAATTCAAAATATCGCGCCTGGGTTTTTAATTGATTTATTCTATTTTTTTTGGAATTTTAAAGAAAAGAAAAGCAATTTTTTTTCCCGTTTGTTTAATTGTGAGGGGAAGAATGAATTTTGGTTTGAATTGGACGGTGATTTGGCGTACGAATATTCTTCATTTTTTTTTTTTTTAAGTTTTTGATTTTTTTCGTCTTCTTCTTTTTCTTATTCTTGTTCTGTTTATATTTATGATAACGTTTGCGTGGCTCATTGGGATTCGACGCTTTGGAGTTTCCGTACCGACGGAAAAATAATAGCCGGGGGAAATGTGAAGTTCGCGGAACGTCCGCCAGTTGTCGTTGGGATTGTCGTTACGGAGGCATCGAGAACAATTTTACCTTTTACCGGCCAAAGTCGAACGGTTTTGTCGTTCGGAAAAATATGCACGATGCACCGAGTCGGTCTCGCATATATTTCTTCATATCATTTTTTTTAATATACTTTCAACGTCGTGAATGCAAACGTTTTTATTTTTTTTTTTATATTTCGAATTTATTTATTCGCGCATTCGAATGTAACAGAAGTTGTTCAATTTGGTGTCAATTAAGTTTGATTGATGAACAAAATTGTTCGATTCAATTAATCGATTTCTTCGAAGATTAGAAAAAAATTTAAGGTGATGTGCTTGATAAATTATGCAATCGTATTGTAAAGTTGAGTATCGTAAAAATTCATCCGATTGAATTATCCAATTAAATTTATTTAATCACTCAAGGTGACTGAGTCACCTAAAAAATTGGAATTTTTTTTTCTTCGTCACACGATCAATCCAAATTCAAAATCGATTTTAACCAAATCATTTTTCCGAATTTTGTTTTATCGTTTAAAAATCGATTTGTTAAAAAAAAAAAAACAAGGATGCAAAGTAGAACTCTGCTCATGGCTTGCTCTTCATTTTACACATTTGCGAAAGATTATTCCTCTATGAGAAACTTTGCGTCGATCATTTTTCGATTCCTCACAGAGGAATCTTTGTCAAATGTGTAAAATGATGAGAAATCCATGAACAAGGGTCTGCTTTACATCTTGATAATTTATAAAACGATGAAACAATTATGAGTAAGCAATGTGCAAGGCTTCAACTTTGCATGCTTGTTTTTTAATATATAAAAAAATCCGCTCGTAAATAAGTATCGAGTCCGGAATTATTGATATATGGGAAATTCCATGTCAAATCTAAGAAAATTCAAAATCGTATTAAAAATCTGAACGTCTGTTAATTCGATTTGAGAATTTCTGCATTCAATTGCAAGATATTTCGCGACAATGATAATATTTATTTATTTATTTATTTATTTATTTATTTATTTATTTATTTATTTATTTATTTATTTATTTATTTATTTATTTATTTATTTATTCATTTATTCATTTATTCATTTATTTATTCATTTATTTATTTATTTATTTATTTAAACAACGACAGACGCACGCGCGTATTTACGGACGTCGAGGACGAACTATCAGTTCTCTCTCTCTCTCCCCCCCCCCTCTCTTTCTCTCTCTCTCTCTCTCTCTCGAGGTGGCGATTGGAACTCGTCCGAACTCCATCGTCACGCACCTTCGTTACCGCAAAAACTTTTCCATCAACGTTTCCTGCCAACACACGAAACACATTCGAAAATTATTATATCGGTGGTGGGGCAGCACACACACACACACACACACACACACACACTACACACATTGCGTCGATCGTCCGGGGTTTCGGTGTCTTCGTGCTTGAGATTGTCCTATCGCGCGTTGGACGACTGTCCGGCGGAATGAGTTTAGTGAGCATCGAGCCTTCGCGCGTGCCGAAACCAAACGGAATCCCGTGGACACCCGACGAGTCCTCGGACGTCTCCAAGTCCCAGGACGATCCTTCAAGATTTTGAAAAAAAAAAAAAAAAAAAAAAAAAAAAAAAAAAAAAAAACAGAAAAAGAAAGAAAAAAAAGAACAAATCGCGGGTTGGACAAAAACAAAAAAAAACAACTTCGTACATTCGCGGCTCGCGCAATTTTTTTTTTCTCGATAAAAATAATAATCATAATATTTATAAAATTAAATTAATTACTTGAAGATTTGGAAAAAAATAGATAATTAAAAAAAAAAAAAAAAAACAATTCCAAGCCGATCCGTAATGTCGGGTTTGAAGCTTCAGGACGACGAGCGTTTCGCACTCGGCAAAGTAAGTCATTATTCGATGCAACGTCCATTAGATCGACGATAAAAATGTCAATGGCGATGGAAAAAACATTTTTTTGCAAAAATTATTTTCGCGACATTTCATCGTTTTTCGATTATTTTCCAGTTGATGCGTTTTTTTTTTCTTTCCTCGATTATTGATAATGATCAAGATTGAGGCTCATACGTTATTTCGTTTGAGCTGAAATCTGGCAATTCTTTATAATTACATATACATGTGTTTTTTTTCCTTTTTTTTTTTTCATATTAGAATTTTATTTTCATTTAATTTGTCGATCCATCGTCGTCATTGGTAAATAAATATCATTCAATTGAAATTCGGTGGCTAATCTTTTTCTTTTTTTTTGTCTTTTTTGTTTTTTCTTTTTCTTTTTTTTTTTCGTAAACGATGTTGAACGATGGATTAGCTTTGTGGGCCAAGTTTTATCGAATGGAAAGCGGGTTATTGAACTGCGGAACGTAGCGACGATCGAGGTCAATCGGCAACAAGAAATTCCACTCGACGTTTAGACGTTTTTTTTATTTTCTTCTTTCTTTCTTTCTTTTTTTTTTCATTATTTAAATTTAATTTCACGTGTTGTTTTTTTTTTTTTTTCGTTCGTTCTGTCACGTCGCCCAATATTTCTTCGTTGATTCATTCAAACGTCATTTACGATTTCAATCCACAATGACCAAGTCGTAATAACAACAGAATTTATTTATTTATCAATGTGTTGTTGTTTTTTTTTTTTTTTTTCATTGCAACGGAGTAATAAGAAGAAGAAGAAAAAAATTTACGACACCTTTTCCGTAACGTCGATCGGTCAAATGATTCGATGAAAATGAAAAAAAAAAAAAAAAACAATAATTTTCATCGTCGATATTAATCGTATGCAACAGAGTAGTCATTACGGATGATAACGCTACACTGACATTCTCAAGTATCTTGACGCATGTCCGTTCGTTGTGTAAAAAAGAAAAATAGAAAAAAAAATACAAAATGATGTAAAAAGTAAACAACCTTGAGATGATCTGTCGCAATAACGACCAATACGAATAAAAGTGTGCATGGAATTTCGGACTTTGGTTCACAACTAGCATTTTCTCTCTCTCTCTCTCTCTCTCTCTCTCTCTCTCTGTCTCTCGCAATAGTGTTGATTTGTCGGTTCACAAGCGTCGAATAGTTGATCAATTTATCACGGCAATTTGACACTGAAACATCCATCAGTTGGGCTCGTAAAAATTATTATTTTTCCCTGTTCGAATGAAAAACGATGTCACGATATAGTTTACAAAACGTAAAAACGTAAATTCACAATGTTTTCGTCGCCACACGAAAAACTTATCCTTCAGAATTCATTTTACATTCATTTACATTCACGGAATGTATTCTGCCTCATTTTTTGCTTCCTCATAAAGGAAGCTTTGTGACGGTGGGAAAAATTTTTTTCGAGATCTTCATGTCACCATGTTCAGAATGTTCCAAAACGTCGAGAAAACACATTTGGAGAAAATGTCCGGATGTATGTATGTGTGTGTGTGTGTGTGTGTATGTGTGTAATGGCCTCCCAAAATTCAAACTTGCATAACTCGAGAACGGTTTGAGCTACGGCCCCCAAATTTTGCAGACATGTGCAGCTCCGTAATCACTTCTTTGACTATAATTTTCGAAATGATTGAAGCTGCGACTCTATGCGATTTTATGTCGTTTTCAAATTCCCAAAAAAAGGGCGTTATCACTCTAGCGATCGCAAATTTTGAGATACTCGTCTAAATAGTTATTGACAAAGAGATACGTACCCAAGGTTAGTTGGTATTGCATTTGGGCCAAATCCATCAATAAGTTTTCATTTTATGATATTTTGAATTTTTCCAAAAATCAAATTCGTCGCTATAACTTTTGTGAACTTTGACCAATCAAGCTCAAACTTCACAAAAGTATAGAAAATCATTCAGCCGTGCTGTATCTCAAATTTGGCGAAGATCAGTTGGATGGTTCGGTTTTGACAGGAATTCAAGTTTTTCGATCGTAGGTAGTAGAACGAAGAATCCTTTATGAGGAAGCCAAAACAAAAATGCTTCCTCATAGCGCTCCCATAAGCATCACATTGCTTCCTCATAAAGGATTCTTCGTTCACTACCTACGATTCAGAGGAAGCAAATTCCAATGCTCAACTTGCAGCTTTTTTATTTTTTACTGTGATTCTGTGAATTCTATTGAATGTTCTAACTAATTCTATTGGATCTATTGATTCTGTTGATTTTATTGATTTGATTTCTGTTGATTTTATTGAAATTATTTATCGACTGTTGATTTTTATTAAAATTATGAAAGCTAATGACTGTAAAAAATTTCCAAATTTTCTTGATAATTTGACACGCGTGTGTCATACATCGTTAATAGTGACGACGATTTCGTGTTTTTATTTCCACCTCGATTGCTCGAGGCCAAAGGCCTTGACGGGGGAAACCACGACAAAATATCGTCGACGCAGCCTTGTTGTACTACGTTGTCGTCGTGTTTGACTTCTGATATACGCAAACCACATCTTCGTTCACGAAGTTTCGATGCCCACGATAATTTTCATCGAATAAATCCAAACACGAATTTCCATAATCGCGCCAAGCTTGTCGTTAAAATCGGAGGACGTCGGGTTTGGACCGGGATTTCCGACACAGTTTGCCGGTTGCTATCGTCGTGATAACTTCGTCCTTTTCACGACTTGGATTTGAATTTTTTTTTCTTTATTTTTTTTATTTTGAAAATCCAATTTTTCAATATCGATCGTGCGCGAGTTTTTGTCTTTCGCCAATGGGATATATCTCGTCATCTCTGATAAGAGTAATCACGGACTGATAACGCAACATTATCGTCTAATTCTTTTCCTCAAACCGAAAAAAAAACATATAATTATCGACTCACCTCGTATAAACTGTATTTTCCCGATATTTATTTGCTTATTATTATCATCACAGTCTCCCCGATCTCTACTGCCAAGTGCCCGATATGTTGTCCGAATATTCAACTTGCGGCTCAAGTGTTTTCATTAAAATCTGACGAGGACTTTTTGTATTGTATCAAAATTGAGCGTGATTGTCCATAAGGCTCCGTGTTAAACGTGTGACAAATAAAAAACGTGTTGATATCATTTTTTCTCGCGCTCCGGAAAGCCATAAAAATTTAACCGAACCTTTTTCTCATCGATACCTATAAGTATGCCAAGTTTCATGAAAATCTGACGAGGAACTCTCTTATGGAGGGTTACTACCTTAATTCAAAAAATAAATAAGTTAATAAATATAATAATTTTACTCGACACCAATGTGCATACCGTCTCTTTCATGAATTCACGATACTGGAGACAAGCAAAAAAAACAAAGAATAAAAAGAAATTTCGAAAAGTAAGAAAAAGAATTCATTACCGTGATCAGTCAAAAAAATTCGCCCCTCCCCCCCCCCCCCGTTTTTTTTTATTTGCTATGACTTTCACCGGTTTTCAAGCGGGTTGTGGGTTTTACGTAAGTTCACACGGGCGATCAGGCACGCTTTCTATGATCGATGGTACAAGCGCCGTTACGACGCGGGTCACGATATTCGCTCGTCGTTTATCGGTTTAATCGATTTTTGTTTGTTGAAATATATTAGATCCACGATCAATATTAATAAATCTAATTCAACGATTTTATTCGAAATTTCATTGAAAATTTTAATTGGCATACTTATAGGTATCGATAAGAAAAAGGTTCGGTTAAATTTTCATGGCTTTGCGGATCGCGAGAAAAAATGATATCAACACGTTTTTTATTTGTCACACGTTTAACACGGAGCCTTATGGACAATCACGCTCAATTTTGATACAATACAAAAAGTCCTCGTCAGATTTTAATGAAAACACTTGAGCTGCAAGTTGAATATTCCGGACGACATTTTGGGCACTTGACAGTAGAGATCGGGAGACTGTGATGATAATAATTAAGCAAATAAACATCGGGAAAATAAAGTTTATACGAGGAGTTGGTCGTGATCCAGTAGACATGGCAACGTTGCGCGTTTGTTTCCCATCTTCTCTCTCCCTCTCTCTCTCTCTCTCTCTCTCTCTGATCGACATCATAACACGCGACGTTGTCACATCAAAGTACTACGTACCTCAATCAGTATATGGTACATATCTCAAGCTTGCTTTGACTCTTACAGTATGTGGGATACTATACCTTAAAAAAAAAAAAAAATTAAAAAAATCTCTCGTCGCGGTTGTAACAGCATCAGCATCGAGAGAGAAACACACACGTGCGTGTGCGATATATACGTTCTCTCGTGCGGGAAATTTGTGCAATCGACGAGCGTGACGTCTTCACTTCGGATCGTCCGTTTGTTACGATAGAATAATAATAATATATATATATACATATGTATGTATGTATATTTATTTTTCTTTATTTCATCGTAACAAACGAATCGTACGTTTGCGGTCGTGCCACTGACACGGTTTTTACATCTGGCTGAAGATTCACGCGACGAGGAGCAGCGCATCTCACCGTTCGCTCTCGGCCGTTGCGGCGAGACTCTAATGTCGAAATGTTAATAACGTTTTCCACCGAGAAAATATCACGGACTCGAGTCGGGATCATTGAAGACGAAAAAAAAAAAACAACAAAAAGACGAAGAAGAAGAAGATGGGGACGGAAAAAAAAAAAAAAAAAAAACACATAGCGTATCGCACGTGGATAATCGACTCTCGAGGCCGGTCTCGAGAGTCTCCCGAGCAGCCCCCACATCTTTCTTTCCTTTCACCTCCGCATTTTTTTTATTTTTTTTTTTTATTTTTTTTTTTCAATTTTTTTAAACGTTAAAAAAACACCCGTTAAGCTTTTGCTTCCTCATAGCGAAGATTGTGTGACGTTTGAGACTTGTTTTTATCGGCACTTTGGTGTCAACATTTTTTAGAATGTTCTTAAACTGCCGGAAAACTCGGTCTTTGTTTTTTTTTTTTTTTTGTATTTGTATTTTTGAAATAATTTTTTATTCCGATTAATTTGTTTATTATTGTCTTTGGGTTTTTCTCACCGATTTGTCTTTCGTTTAAGTTCAGACGGAGCGTGCGGGATGTTCTGCAACCCCATCACGACGATCGGTTTCTCGTCCGATGGCTCAGAGGTAATTAGATTATTATTATTATTATTATTATTTCATTTTATTTCATTTTATTTTATTATTATTATTATATTTCATTTTCAACGTTTCATTAATCTTTGAGAGAGAAAGAGAGAGAGAGAGAGATGCTATATACCATTTGATATATCGACGATTGTGAAGATCAACAATTTGATGATTTGTTATCGTGAATTATTTGTTGTTGTTTGTTTTTTTTTGCAGCAAGAAAGTGGGACCCCGCTGCTGCGGAGAAGATGCTTCGCGAGGTGAGTATCGATTGAACACCGTTTTGACAGTCCAAGAGACGCGAGCATGAATTTTAGTTTATTATTATTATTATTATCATTTTTTTTTTCATAAAAAATAATTTTTAAAAATCGATTTTCCATCGAAAATCGATAAAAAGACTTTGAAAAAAAGATTTTAGATTCAGTAGGTTAATAGCTATAGCGCATATCATACGATTTTTGATTTTTTCAAAAATAACCAAATGCCGGCCATTTAAAAAGAAACTACGAAAAAGCACGGTTTTTTCATAGTTTTTTGCAAAAAAAAAAAAAAGAAAAATAAATAAATAAATAATTCAACTGAAAATCCCAAAAATCTATAGCTATAGCCATAAGGAACATCTGTTAACATTTTTGTAAGATATCGCTTCAATAGTTTCGGAGATTTTATCAACATAAGCCGTCTAAAAACTTTATTTTGAGAAAAACGCGTTTAAAGTTTTTTTTTTTTAACGAAAAATCCTGAAAAAATCTTCGCTGAAAAGTACACTCAGACTGCTCAGATAATTATCAAATTTCAGTATCAATACATTTGAAGTATGCATACTTTCGATTTTTTGAAAATTCTAATGAGAAAAGTCAAATTTTTTTGCAAATTCCAATTAGGGTGAGACACCCCTTTGAAAAACCGAGACTCGACCGATCGAATTAAAAAAAAAAAATGGTCGATCGATTGATTTTTTTCAGTCGTTGGAATGGAGAAAACAGTGGGACGTTGATACCCTCGAACAATGGGAACCGCCCCAATTGCTGACCGATCATTTGCCACACGGTTTGTGCGGTTACGACAAGGACGGTGCACCGGTTGCCATCGTGCCCTTCGCCGGTCTCGATCTTTACGGTATTCTTCACGTATTTCCACGCAGAGACATGATAAGAATAACGATAAAACATCTGGAGGGTTACATGAGAATGTGCGAGGAACAAGCGAGGAAGCACGGTCCTGCGGCCGGTCAAGTCGTCGTTATATTCGACATGGAGGACTTTAATCTGCGACAGTACATGTGGAGACCCGGTTGGTCCTTGGTTTTCCTTCCTCAATGCCACAAACGCGAGGCAAATCGGTTGCAAAACCCGTTCTGTGCTTCTTTTTTTTTTTTTTGTCTTCTCTTCTTTTTTATTTCCAATTTTTATCCTCGTTTTTTCTTCGTTTTTTTTTTTTCAAGCCGGCGAGGTCGTCATCACTCTCATACAAATGTACGAAGCCAATTATCCGGAAATTCTCAAGACTTGCTTCATCATAAACGGTAATCGATATTCCATCGTTCGTGATATTGAAAGTTGAAATTAATTTTTTTTTTTTTTTCAATTTTTTTTTTTTATCAAACTTCCAAATGGAATATTTAGGGTCAAAGGTCACAACACTTGCCCGAGGCAAGATTTGACAGTCTTTTGAGGTGCGAATTCCGACCATTGGCAACCTTTGTAAACACTTCGGGAATTGTCCGAATCTTATACTTTGAATTATAGCATTTTTCAATTTTCATTTTTGATGAACAATTTTTTTTTTTTTTTAAATAAAAAAAACGCCACGAATTAATTCCAACTTGAAATAATATCGCAAACGAGCGAATAGAACTGCTCGTCGTGTATTTAAAACGAAATGTTTGATAATTTTCGTTTTGTTTGTTTTGTTTTTCGGCCGTTGGCCCCTGAAGCCCCGAAGGTATTCGCTCTCGCTTTTTCGATAGCCAAAAAATTCATGAACGAGTACACGCTTTCGAAGATACAAATTTACAAAGCCGATCCGACGAGATGGAAGTCGGAAATTTTGAAAATCGTGGCCAAGGATCAACTGCCGGAACATTTTGGCGGCACCCTCAAGGATCCCGATGGAAATTCACGTCTCGCCACGAAGGTTTCGAAATGTTTTTGATATCAAATTTTCAAATAACAAAATTTGAAAAAAAAAAAAAATTTTTTTTTTTCAATTCCCGATAAATATTTAAATGAAGAATTTATTCGTTTGTTTATTTTTTCTTGTACTCACAGATTTGTCAGGGTGGTAAAGTACCGAAGGAAAAATACGTGAAAAATGCGGATAAAGACAAGATCAGCGAAGAGTTTACCACGGTTACCGTGCGAAAGGGCGAAAAGCACAAGATTGACTTGAAGTCGGAAAAAGTGGGTTCCGTACTGAGTTGGGAATTCAAATCGGAAGGTCACGATATTAAATTTGGGATCGTGAGGAAAGACGACGATGGGAGTACGACGGAGGTCGTACCCATTCACCGGGTGGCCGCTCATCAGTTGGATGAAATTGGTCTTCTCACTTGCGACGTTATCACCACTTGTTCGTATTATTATTATTATTATTATTATTATTATTATTATTATTATTATTATTACTTTTTTGCTTTCTCATTGAGGAATCTTTTCGTTTTTTTTTTACCGTTCCAGATTCCGTGGTGTTCGACAACAGTTACAGTCTTCTGAGAAGCAAGAAGGTTCACTATTCGATCAGAGTGACCGAACCCACGGAGGATCTCAACAAATTGGCTCTCACCGAAGCGTGACACCGAAACGCTACAAGTTTCTCACCCGATCTGTTTGTCTCGGTCTTCCGGCTAACCGACGTTCGATCGCCTTGCCAGGATGTCGCGGTCGATTATTCGCACATTTTTGTACACAATTATTATTTGTAAATATATATATTTTTTTTAATCGGAGCGCACGCTCGACATCTTCATTCGCGGCGCATTATACGTATACACAAAATTTTGGAATGTACTTGGAGACGATTGCGGCTTAAGTTCGGTCGATCGAACCGACTCTTTGTAAATAACGAAGAAATACAAAAAAAAATTCGATCGTCGCTATTCAATCGTCTTTGTCGTTGATCATCATCTCGATGAGCTCGACGTCCAGACAATGATCGCCTTCCAAACGTTTTTGGGTGTCCCACAGCGCGAGCGTAGGCAAAACGTTTAGCTTGGTGCAAGGATTAGTGCGAAACGGACACGCGCGATCCTTCCAGCTACAATAAATGGAAATATTCAAAGAGCGCTCTGTTATTTAATCGACGAGTTTCGAGTACAAAACTCACAAGGCTCGATCGCCGACTTCGACGTGTACGAAGGGCATGGTTTCCGGCGCAGATTTCAGGCCCTTCTCGATGAACGGTTCGGCTGTGAAAAACAAAACAAAACAATATAATCAAAACTTCGATACTCGTTACGGGCCGCACGACGATCGATCGGCGAATGCATGGAAAGCGCTGATGAAACATACCTTCCACGCAGTCGGAGCACCAACTCTGACCGTTATCGAGTTTACTTCCGCTGTACAGCACAAGAACATTGTTCGCACCTTTGTTGTCATCAAACTTTTTCATAAATTCCAAAAAGTTTTCATAACCTTCAACGTGATGTCTCACCACCATTTTCACAAG
The DNA here is from genome assembly GCA_963662125.1 of Diplazon laetatorius. Taxonomy (NCBI): domain Eukaryota; kingdom Metazoa; phylum Arthropoda; class Insecta; order Hymenoptera; family Ichneumonidae; genus Diplazon; species Diplazon laetatorius. The sequence goes on along the minus strand of OY759165.1, from coordinate 6,555,499 downwards.
CACGAGATAAGCCGGTTTATTATTTTTGCACAAGCCGAAATGTGATACGAGCGAAGAATCGTCGATGGTTAAGAAGCGTGGTTCGAAACGATATACAATGGCGTTAATTGATTCTCGATCTTTGTTCAGCCACAAAGCATCAAAAAATATTTTCGTCGAACGGTGAAAAAATCAATTGACAAATATTTCATCTGCATTATCGAACGATGGTAACGCACGATATAAGCTTCATAACCTGACTACTCGATGGCACGTACATACAAACAAAGCGTCTGACGAGAAGTTTCCGTACATTCACCGTATTTTGTTTTTTTTTTTTTTTTTCATCTGCCACTATCACAAATTACAAGAAACGATGAAAATAGCAATAACGGGACCGACGACGGCGAACATAACCTCAAAATGACATTTAAAAATAATCAAGCTTACCAATTTCTTGTTTTCCTCAGATGGCCGAAACTTGCCACGGACTCATTCTTCTCCGCAGGTCTCGAATTGTAGTTAAAAAAAAAAAAAAAAAGTGACACAACGAAATTCGTCACACACTGACGCTGCAGTTTGCACAAACGCACGTATTAGTTGCGTGAGATGTCAATACCGTTTGTCAACACGAAAAATACGTTGAAAAATGATGGTTGAACGACGATGTGTGATCATTAATTTTGCCGCCGTATATTGTCGCGATCAGGTGATCTCCATTTCCCAATAATTTTAACGCACGGTCCTCTTGACACGACTGCGACGGTAAACCGTGTTACGTGATTGGTCGCGTCTGGTCGAGTACTGTCGATACGGGCAATGCGGGACTCTGAACTCATCTCTGTCCTACACTTGTCTACGCGTATCTGGTAGTCGCTCCCTCTCTCTCTCTGTCTCGCCGAACGTTACGACCAATCGCCAAGCGTCGTCGGTCGAGCATCACACTTATCGAGAAAGCAAGATTTACATGAAACCGCCAGGTTCTGTGTTAGATTTTGTCACGAAAATTTCAGTGTCCACTTCTGGTTGTAGCTGGTGCGCTGGTTTGTCCCTGTGATCGAATACATGAGACACTCCAGATCAAGCCCCGCCCTCATCGTGATCTCTCTCGCGCTTTCTCCGTCGGGCTATAACGTTCGCCTACTTGCACCAATGCGGCCTATCGCCCCTAGCACGAGTAAGAGAGAGAGAGAGAGAGAGAGACAGCGTGAACAGGATAGTTGCGCGAGAAAGAGTGAGCTAGCACATGGTCCCCAGTGCGAGTCAGAGGAAGATAACGTATGAGATAGCAGATAGTTCCCGGCGTGAGAAGTTGGGCGGAGCAAAGCCAGATTACGGTGTAACGGAGGGCGTAGCAGCGCCACAACTCGCGGTGTTCGGGGGCGAAAGTTCGATCTTTCCCCGAATGCTCGGGCCATCGGCTTCCACAAGACCTGCGGTTTCATGTAAATCTTTTCTTTATTTTTTTGTTCCCCGCACGTATACACAACCGCCCCTCCCGTCGCGGCCACCAATACAGTGGTACTCTTGTCCGTGCGTGCACACGGTGACGCGTCGATCGGTGTTGTGTTGGTGTTGGTGACGACCGATCGAGCAGCAGCATCATCAGCAGCAGCAATCCCTCTCTGCTTCGGAGTACACGATCGAGGCGTTTTTGTTACGCGATTAAAAGCGACAATATTGTCGTCGTGTTTTTTTTGTGCGCGCGTGTGTGTGTGTGTGTGTGTGCCCGCTGTGTTGTAACAATAACCTCGAACTTGTGACGAACGTAGATTCGTAAAGATAAATAAAATTTTTGTTTTTCTTTCCACGGTTCACGAACGACCTTGCCGAGACGCTTTTGACGCTCGTGTCGTTTAGCTTTCCATGTGACGAGACCGACTCGCTTGTAAGAAATGGCAGCGGTCTTCGACATCGAGCTGCACGACGTGGATACCATCGACGCGGAAGATTCCGATGACGATATCATAGAAATCGGCGAGGTACGTTCGATAATAAACGCTTACGGACTAAACTTACCCGACCTCTGACGAAAATATATGTTGTTTTTTTTTTTTCTATTTCATTCGAACTACAACAATCCACGTTTTTGTTTCGTTTGTTTCGTTTTTAGGGTGAATACGACACGAATCCAAACGTCAATGAAATAATCGAGTGAGTATCGCTTGTTGTGTCTTTCTAACCTCGCCGTTTTTTTTTTATTTATTTTTCTTTCAAGTACGATGTATTTCTCACAATGCAATAGATGTGTATGTGCATGTGTATACATGTTATACATACATGTATGTGTATGTGTTGGTCCTTGCATCGTCTCGGATTGGGATTGAGCAAGATGGAATAACATTGTGAAATTGGTTACTCGGACTATGGGCTGGTAACGTTACGTTTGAAACGGCGTTGAGGTTACGTTCTACATCGGTTTCGGTTGACACAAGCACGATTGCGAAAGCGCTGTCCTCCGTTGCTGAGGATCGAGATAGTCACGGTCGATAGTAGCACGGCGCCGAAACGAGAATTGTCCGAAACGAATGATAAAAAAATTTGTCCAGGGCCGACGGAGTCGAAGCCGTTCCCATATCGGAGCAGGATGTAAATCGCGGCAGAGAGCGGGCGGGCCCGCAAGATTTCGAACTGTGCAAAGTCATTGGTAAAGGCGGATACGGAAAGGTGTTCCAGGTGCGAAAGGTGACCGGCAACGACGCCGGAACCATATTTGCCATGAAGGTTGGTATCGACGAATTAGAGTCTACGCGAGAGAGAGAACGCGTCGAGCATTGTTTGAAATAATTTTGCGAGTATCGCGTTAGGTGCTGAGAAAAGCTTCGATCATAAGAAATCAAAAAGACACGGCTCATACCAAAGCGGAGAGAAACATTTTGGAAGCGGTTAAGGTGAATATTTTGTCACATCGGCATTGCGACGATCGAAAAAAAGATTGTTGATTATTATTATTATTATTATTATTATTATTTTTCATCCAACGATTTTTGTTGTATTCATAATTTTAGCATCCCTTCATCGTCGATCTCATGTACGCCTTTCAAACCGGCGGAAAGTTATACCTCATTCTGGAATACATGTGCGGCGGCGAACTCTTTCGTCATTTGAACGACGAAGGAATTTTTTTGGAAGAAACCGCGTGGTAAAATATGAAATTTTTGGGTTTTCCACTTTTTGATCAATGACGAATGGTAAATTTAAATTGTCCGACAATGTTTGTACGATGAAATATGAATATAATTGTTGAAATTTCGATAGCTTTTATTTGTCGGAGATTATTCTGGCGCTTCAGCACCTTCATCTTCAGGGTATAATATACCGTGACCTCAAACCCGAGAATATATTGCTCGACGCGGACGGTCACATAAAACTCACGGATTTTGGATTGTGCAAGGAACACATACAGGACGGATCGGTGACTCACACGTTTTGCGGCACGATTGAGTACATGTGAGAGCTCCATCAAATATGTTTATCGAGGTCCTATTGGACAGACCGTCTGGCAAAAAATTAGTCCAAAATGATCGAATTGTGGATTTCCATTATTATTCCAATATTATTATTTCAAGAATTTCTGACATTTTTTTTTTTTTATATCCATAAATTGGTTAAACGACCGATAAACCATGCAAATGACTGGATCAACTCGCGATTGTGTTTCGTGACGTCTCACAGGGCTCCGGAAATTTTGACCCGAAGCGGACACGGCAAAGCCGTCGATTGGTGGAGCCTCGGAACTCTGATGTACGACATGCTCACGGGTTCGGTAAGCAAAATTCATAAAATTTTTCTATTCCATCTATCATTGCACGTACGAACGATCGATTAACATTATACAAAAAAATGTTTCTATCACGAACGTACAGCCACCATTCACCTCCAACACTCGCAAAAGGACCATAGAGAAGATTCTCATGTGCAAATTGAATCTTCCACCGTATTTGACACCGGACGCGCGTGATTTACTGCGCAAACTGCTCAAAGTTTGTACACAATATAATCAAGACAGATATTTCATATAAGGGCGCTTCGATTTAAATTGACAATTTTTCTTTTCTCGATCGCAATATTTTTATGTGTTATTTTTATTTGATGTATATCAAACAATTGTTCTGGGTTTTATTCTTTTTTTTTATTCATCAATTATTTTATTTCGCGTTTATTTTTCGCAGAGACAAGTGCCCCAGAGACTGGGTTCCGCACCCTCGGACGCGGAACAGATAAAGAATCATAATTTTTTCAAACACATCAATTGGCAAGACGTGATATCGCGAAAACTCGAACCACCGTTCAGGCCGAAACTATCGAGCGAGGACGACGTTTCGCAGTTTGACAAAAAATTTACTACATCGGCTCCAGTGGATTCCCCACCCGAATACACTCTCAGCGAATCTGCGAATCTCGTTTTTCAGGTTTGTTCGTTCTTTAAGAAAATTATCATTATTTTTGGTTTTTCATTCATTGATTTATTCGACGTCCAGGCGAGTAATTGTGGTACACGCTACATTTTTATGTCCAGAATCGTAATGATACAATGTTTTGACTCGGCAATGGGCCAAAATGTACCTTAAAATGTTTCCAACAGATGAAAAAAAAAAAAAAAAAAAAAAAAACGGTACAGGGCAAAAAAAAAACTTATTGATTAATTTTTATCAGCGATCACAAAACTTGTTATTTAAGTCTATGTAACTCCGTAGAAAAAAATTATTTTTTTTTTTTTGCGAAAATCATTACACACCTTTTGACGGATGTTCTCAAGACGCTTGAATTTGGATTTTAGACGAAACGCATTAGAAAAAAAAGGCGATTTTCGTACCACAATCATCCGCCTTGATTTATTATTATTATTATTATTATTATTATTATTATTATTATTATTATTATTATTATTATTATTATTATTATTATATTTGTTGTGTCTGTTTTTTTTTTTCGTCTTCAGGGTTTCACGTACGTCGCGCCAAGCATACTCGAGGATATGTACGGCGCGCCTCACGTGGTCCGTGCCCGAAGTCCACGAAGAAGTCACATTAGAAGTTTTTCACCGCGTGGCAATCACTTCAATCATCATCACCACCATCACCATCATCATCATCATCCCAGGTAAGCCGGAGTGGTCCCCTCTCTCGTCTCACAACGCAGTCTCGATGTATTTCGCAACGAGTTGCCAAAAAAAAAAAAAAAAAATGAAAGAAACAAAAACCCTTCCCCCCGAAAAAAAAATCAAAAAAAAAAAAAAATACTCGTTCGTGTGCATCCGTAGGCACAACGGCGTGGGACACAACAGCATAGAGGACGCTGAGATGATAGAGATAGTCTAAAAAACGCAATGGTTGCAATTTTTCTCACGAAAAAAAGAAACAAAGAAAAACGAAAAAAAATTGCAAGTTACTTTTCGACCTGGCTGTCGGGGCTTCCGGACAGACGGACAGACGCACGCACACACACACACACACAGAAAGAGAGAGAGAGAGAGAGAGAGAGAAACACGCGGGCACTGTGCTTGAGAAAGTGAGAGCGAAATAATGTGATCAACGAGAGAGACGACGACGACGAAAACGACGACGACGATGAAAAACACAAAAGTTTGCCGATCGACGAGAAAAAGGAGATTAACGAACGGGACGGGAGGGTCAGAGGGGGATGGAGAGGAAATAATGCGCGATGTTGCGAATGCCCGATGGCTAATCTTAGTTTTTTCTTTTTTTTGTAAACATTTTTTTTTTTAAACTTGTTCGACTTAAAAATTTGATCGTCATTATTATTTTTTTTCTTCGATATTTTTTACGTTCTTCCTTTCAAACGATTTACACGAAATGAAGAATTACGTGATGAATATTTTTTTTTGTCTTCTTTTTTTTCGATTATGTTGAAAACAGAATTTGCGAGGAATTTTTTGCGACAGCACCGAGGACGGGATGACGATGGTCGGAACGCGTCGTTAGGAGGCCTAAAAAAAAAAAAAGAAATTGACGCGAGACGGGGACTGGGAGATGAAACATTTCTCCGTCCATGGTTTCACATAAAATTATTATTATTATTATTATCGATAGTTTTTTCTTTAATTGTATTAAAATCTTTTCTTTTTTTTCTTTTTTTTTCTTCCAATTTTCTTTTTATCATCATTTGTTTCTTTAGTATGGCTAGATAATTTATGATAAACTATTACCCATCTACTATTACCGCCAACTACTATTACTACTACAACTAATGATAATCGTACGATCACGACTATTACCAGGATCTTCAGCCTTCTTCATACATTTACTTGTACAATTGATTTAATACGACGCTCATATCGGGTCAACTCGATTTATAAAAAAAAAAAGAAAAACAAAAAAAACAAGAAAAAAACTTTTTTCTTCTTTTTATTATTTTTATTGTCCATTTATTTATCGATTATCAGTTACTCATTAGCCGTTTCACGTTTGTATGATATGTATATATTTATATATATATATATATATATATATGTGTACTAACCGCATGCGTGCCCCAGAGATTCGTAAAATGGGACGCGAACACAGGATAACACAGTCACACACACACATACACACCCTGCAACAGCACCGATGAGAGCGTGACTCTCTTTTTTCTTTTTATTTTATTTTATTTTATTTTTTTTTAAAGAAAACTCGACAAAAATTTGATTGTGCCGATTATTTGACAATTTCGAGACCGAATGTTTATGACAACAATTCGACTCGCAAACAAAAATAGATGAAAATAAAAAAATGAAAAATAAATAATAATAAATAAAAAAAAACAAAAAAAAACAAAAAAAAAAAGATGCCCAAGTGTTCAAACGTGATCGTCGTCTAGTTCGTTGGCTAACTACGATTATCGGAATAATCTCTTTTACATAAGAAAGAATTTGAAAGAAAAAAAAAAAAAAAAAAAAAAAAAAAAAAAAAAAAAAAAAAAAAAATAAGAAATAGAAAAAAAATGAAAAAAAAAAATTATATACAATAAGAAAATAGAAGTTTTTCTAAAACTTTATCTCCATGGTCGAGACGTGCTTAAAACGATTATAACCTAACGGCTAAGTAACAATCCAATGTACCGCGTATATTAGTAAGAAAATTATTGGGGGTGGTGGCGGCGGGGGTCGGGGTGTAATTCTCTCGTTTCGAGAATTAGTGCCTAATGTTTACCCGTTCGGAAGATGATGGAGAAAGAAGATGATTAAATTTAGAAAAAGAAAGGAAGATGAAAAAAAAAAAGTCACAAAGATTCGAGAACACACGTATGGTTCCGCGTCGACGTTGTACTTGACTCAAATTATATTTTCAAGTCGTACGACGTTCGCCGAATTTTTGGTCGAATAACGCGAGGAACAAGGAAAAGGGGAGATTTTTTCGACCTCCGATACCCATTTTTTTTTTTTAATTATTTTTTTTTTGTCGTGGCACAATTTACCGAGCGATGTTCGATCGAACGTGTTTCAATTGCAATTGAAAACGAGGAGACGAAAAAATAAAGAAAATAATAAACGGTGAAAAAAAATATATCTTGCTGTATTATGTGGGATTAAAAATTCGAGGTTCGGGTATGCGTAGAGCTATATAATGAAACGTAGTTTATCGTCGTGTAATCGGACGATTTAGCGAGGCAAAGACGGTGAGAAAAAAAGAGAAAGAGGAAGAGAGAGAGAGAGAGAGAGAGAGAGAGAGAGAGAGAGAGAGAGAGAGAGAGAGAGAGAGAGAGAGAGAGAAGATAAAAAATGAAAATCATAGTTGAGTCGAGTAAATTTATGGATACGTAGTTCTTTATCGATTGTACGGAAACGCAAAGTGTGTGAGTGAGAGAGAGAGAGAGAAAGAGAGAGATTAGAAAAAAAAAAAAGTCATTGAATTGGACAATTGATATCGCGACCGAATAAACATGATGATCCAGAATTTTTCTATTGCCATTATTTTCTCGTGACGTGTAAATTTTTATTCGTACGATTATTGTTGCAATAAGAGTAAAAAAAATTGAAGCCAAGTAAACATTTTTTAAATAATAATAATAATAATAATAATAATAATAATATTAATAATCTTGGTGTGTATAATCCAGTCCAGTCGAAAGAAGAGGAGTTTGATCGGAATGAAAGAAAATGAAAAAACGCGCATCATAGGCATCGATGAAAAAAAAAAAAAAGGGAAAAAGACACGAAGAAAAAATCGATGCGATGCAATTAGTGAATATCGCAGAAGACTGATGCCGCGTATGATTCAGCAATAAGGCATCGAACTTAATCAGCGTTGTGTCGTAAACCTGTGTTTGCGTGGATGAAGGTGCGAAAGTGGTATATGTATGTGTTGCCGTGCTAAATGAAACGATAGTTTTTTTTTTTTTTTTTTTTTTTGTTAATTTAAAGAAATAAAAAATGTTAAAAATAGAAAGAAAAAGAAAACATCTTTTTAACGACGATAGTTCTGGTATTGCAAAACATTCACTGCCAACAATGATAATCATTAACATAACAATGATAATAATAATTCTTCTTTCGTTTTTTTCTTTTTTTTGGTTCTCATTTGTTTCAGTAATTCTACTTTTCTATGCTATATTACAAATGTCTGCTGATCTTTTTTTTCTTTCAATTGTTTGCGCATATCAGAGACAGTTGTCATGCAAAGATATCATATTTATACATATATGCAAATAAAAAATAAAAAAAGCAATGCATGTATATCAGAGCGGTACTTGACAAGGGTAATTTTTTAAATAAAAATTGCGCAACTCTCACATGGGTTCCAAATAAATGATGAAAAAAATCCCGAGGAATTTTAATTAAAAAAAAAAAAAAAACTCCAAAATTGTTTGGAACCTATTTTGGAGTTTACCCAATTTAAATTTAAGAATACTTCTTGCTGAGGACCACTCTAATGTATATATATATGTGTGTCGCTTATGCTTCCAATTAGATGATAAAACTATATTATCATTATTATTATTATTATTATTATTATTATTATTATTTTTACGACCAACAAGTCGTCGACGCTATTTTTTTGCGACACAACGAGCTGTCCCGCCAATAATTGTTACTGCCGGAGCACACACACACGTGTCGTGAGAAACCACGCGGTGTCTTGTAGATGGATGAAATCTTCGTTGTTTCAAACTTATATCTGTGGCGTGTGTGTGAATCAATAACTTTAACCGACTGATTATTGAAAGAAAAAAAAATTGAAAAAACTAACGTAAATTAAGAAGAATCAACAGCAACAACAAAATACAATGAGTGAGATGAGAATGAATATTCAACTTTTGCGACATTTTTTTTTCTTCTTTTCTTTTTCGTTTCCCTCTACATTACCGACCGAACTTTGTGAAACAACTTGTATTTCTTTGATTTTGATATATAAATATATATATATATATATATCTACACACACACATATATATGTATATCTTGCGATGTAACAAGTAGAATACAGAAATATTTTAAATAAATATATCCATATCGCGCGATGTACGAACGATGACGTTGAATGATAAAAAAAATAAAATAATAAATTTAAAAAAATTGATCGAGATTTTTTTTTTTTCAATGGTGTTTACGTTATTGTTTGTAGATGATAATATTCGAATGAGCAAATTTACGATGGAGATTAGTTGGGATAAATGTACATTGAAGGTCTTTTCAGTGTACGCAAATCTGGTACAGCGCAAACCTAGTGGCGAAAATCGAAACTAAACCTTGGGCCTTCTCTCTCTCTGATTTGACGTGAGAGTCGGTAAGAAATCTGCCTTACCTGGACAGCGAAGGTACACAAAAACGCATCCAGTCATTATTTTTTTTTTAAGGTGATGTGCTACTGCTCGGTCGATAACAAAAACTGTAAACCATTGTTCTCGGTCACGATTGATATTCACGACGAAAATCGAGAACGTTTGATTGCATCTTAAGATTCACGAGTCAATCGTTCTCGTATTTTATCCAACTGCTCAATCGTGACGGAGAATAATACGTTTCTAGAATATACAACTATCTCTCTCGCGCGCTCGTGGCAATTTGAAAAGTTGGGGATCGCAACCACAAATGAAGATGGACCACTGCCGACCGTCGGTAATGTCACGAGCAATATTTCCCGCGTTAACACATACGTATGCACGACTCCACATATACATATATACATCGTGTTGTAAAAAGTACGCTGGTATTACGCATATATAAACGTTTCATAGGCAAAAATTTTTCATCGAAATAATTATCACGAATTTGGAAGAAAAATGCTTCGATTATGCAACGAGAAAACTCATCAGGTAGGCAGAACGAAATTTCTGTGACAGAAAAAAAATAAGGTTGAAAAAAAACAAAAAAAAACATTTTGATCACAATCATTGACATGGCTGGTTTGTTGTTTTTTTTTTTTTTTTTCTTCATTTCTTTCAGACCAAATGGAAGTTTGAAGATGTGTTGTAATCTGGAATTTCCGAAATTTCGCGATTATTCGATAAAATCCAATGACGACGCTGGATTGACAAAATTGTTCACGAGTCGTTCCCGGACCATGCGAGCCTCGACGGATGCGATCGGCGGTCGTAAGATGTCCTCCCCGGACGCCCGAAAGTCCAAGTGTCCGCTGGTCGCCGAGCTTTCGTCGCACGTCAAGGAAAATTCCAGAAGCGGAATAGTTTCTTGCCTGACCAGAATAAAAAGCGATCAGAAATGTTTTCAAAGATTGTTGGAAAACGGCGGCTCGGGCTTGCTGGTCGAGCTTCTGAGATATCGCAACGTCAAGGTGTTGGACACGGCGCTGAGCATCCTGGCCAACGCCTGTCTGCAGTCTCACGTCAGAGAAGAGGTATCCGAGCTTGGGTTTTCGTTCGACACTCTTTGACAAACATTCGCAAACTCTCGTATCGACATACGAATGGGAATAAAAATTTCTCCAAAACTATGTCAGGTCTTATGAACATTTCAATGATGCGAAATGAGCTCTTTTGTTCGTTGAAAAAATGTTTAAACTCTTTCGAATCTTCCGCATGGGAAAATGGTTTTGTTTGGATGAGAAAAAATAGTTACCGACGCGCTGACAAAGTTTTTGGATGATTTTGGACCAGATATTCATGAAGTAGTGCACGATTTGCATCCTCAACTAATCATCAAAACTACAAATTGCACAGAATCGTCCAAATTTTTTATACAAATGGAATGTTTATTTTTTTTTTTTAAAGCAGTAAGCAGAGTGTTGAATATTTGTGACAAATCGAAGGATATTGAATTTCTTCATTATCCACTAATTTACAAAGATAATAATTATTCGATTGTCAAAAACTGGAGCTCTGAATATTTAAAAAAAAAATCGATTTGGTTTTCGTCCATCGGAAAAAATTTTTTTTTTTAAATGTAGAAATGAAGGAAACAAAAACTGACCAAGAAGGTGTTGGGGACGCACATTATAGGGCCATTTGTGAGCTTTTGGTCCACACAGCTTTGTTTATCCAGCGTTTGATTATCAAATAACAAAAAAATTCCATAGATTTTTACCTTTCTGTCCAAACGCTGGATAAACAATGTCATACAGACCAATAGTTCACCCAAACAATATTGTAGAGCATTGAATTTCCAATAAAAACGTCAGGGACGTCATATATATCTAACTTATACTATTAGATGTATGCATTAAAAAAAAAAATCGTATTGAATTTAAAATTCAATTCCAATATTTCATTAACGTATATTATATAAAATTTATATAATACAATAAATTTATCAAATGTTATAACAGGTATAAGTTCCAACCATACAGTAACCCAATATATAACACGTACGTCATATATCCCATCTGACCAACCCGCCGAATAATTTTGTGATAAAAAAAAAAAAAAAAATAAAATGTCTTTGTCGCAGTTACAAGGAACGAAGATAGCCCCTTACGTCGTGTGGATCTTGAAAAATTTGCAATCCGGCGAAACGATGCACTGTCGCGCATGTCGATTGATGGGAAATCTATCGGAATCGTTGATCCACGCGAAAGCTCTTTGCGAAGCCGGAGCGATAAACGTTCTCACGGAAACCGTGCGTTCCAAGACAAACGCACAAACTCTGGGAATGGCAGTTCGTGCGATACGAAACATCTGGAACACTCACGACGGCAGTCACGACGAAATAATCGATTGCGAAACCATCAGATCAATCACGTCGTTGCTCGTGCAATCGAAAAAAAAGCTCGTGGAACGGGAAAACGACGTTAAATACGTGGAATTGGGTGAAACTTGTTTGAAAGCTTTGTACGTGTTCGTGACCGACGGTGATTCGCGTACGGGCGAACAGATGCAGGGTGAAAAGGGTCTTCACGGTTATCGTTGCATTGTCGATTATTGTCGCGACAACAACAAATTGGCGATAAAATGTTTGTACAAATTGTGTCGTAATGCGGAACGTCGACCGGATTTGGGATGTTCCGGAGCCATCGAGTGTCTCGTGGAATCCATGAGATCGTTCGGTAATTCGGATTATCGTGATTCAACGAAATCGTCGCGCGACAACACTTGGGAGATCATCGTTTGCATTTGCATGTTTTGTCGCGAGGCTGTGAATCGTGCGAAGATAAAAAATTGTTCGGGATTGGAAATAATTCTCGAACGTTTGGGCGAGACACGCGACGACAGATATCACACGATGTTGCTCAATGCTTTGGCACAATTCATTTGCGACGATCGGAGCATCGATATTATGGTCAAACACGGTTTGATCGATGTTCTCGTGGATAAATTGAAAAAAATGGCTTTGGAATGTAAAATTTCGAACACGGATGGCGATGACGTTCGTAAAAATGGGAAAAAACGCTCGGCCGATGTGCCACCGGGTTTGCAGACCGATGCCAAGTACAATAGAATCAACGAACGATCCGAAAGGTACGAACGATGGGTGAGATGAATTTAAAAAAACCTTGCACATTGCTTCCTCATAATTTTTATAACCTTTTCTAAATTATTGAGATGTAAAGTAGAACCTTGCTCATGGATTTCTTATCATTTGACACATTTGCCAAATATTCATCTATGAGGAACCATGTGTCGATAGATTTTGGCTTCCTCATAGAGGAAGCTTTGGCAAATGCTTAAAATGATAAGAAAGCCATGAGCAAGGTTCTACTTTACATCTCAATAATTTAAAAAAAAAGCTGCAAGTTGAGCATTACAATTTGCTTCCTCTGAATCGTAGGTAGTGAACGAAGAATCCTTTATGAGGAAGCAATGTGATGCTTATGGGAGCGCTATGAGGAAGCATTTTTGTTTTGGCTTCCTCATAAAGGATTCTTCGTTCACTACCTACGATCAAAAAACTTGAATTCCTGTCAAAACCGAACCATCCAATTGATTTTCGCCAAATTTGAGATACAGCACGGCTGAATGATTTTCTATACTTTTGTGAAGTTTGAGCTTGATTGGTCAAAGTTCACAAAAGTTATAGCGACAAATTTGATTTTTGGAAAAATTCAAAATATCATAAAATCAAAACTTATTGATGGATTTGGCCCAAATGCAATACCAACTAACCTTGGGTACGTATCTCTTTGTCAAGAACTATTTAGACGAGTATCTCAAAATTTGCGATCGCTAACGTGATAACGCCCTTTTTTGGGAATTTGAAAACGACATAAAATCTGAGTCGCAGCTTCAATCATTTCGAAAATTATAGTCTAAGAAGTGATCACGGAGCTGCACATGTCTGCAAAATTTGGGGGCTGTAGCTCAAACCGTTCTCGAGTTATGCAAGTTTGAATTTTGGGAGGCCATTACACACATACACACACACACACACACACACATACATACATCCGGATATTTTCTCCAAATGTGTTTCTCGACGTTTTGGAACATTCTGAACATGGTGACATGAAAATGTCGAAAAAAAATTTTCCCACCGTCACAAAGCTTCCTTTATGAGGAAGCAAAACGGTACAAAATTATCAGGAAGCAATGTGCACGGTTCTAATTTGCACCCTTGTTTACTTTTGTGACGTTGAGGGCTCCTTGTGAGTGTGATGTCAGTCGAAATCAATATACATAGGGCGATTCATGTGAAATTTGGAAAATTCTAATTCCCATAAAATCTTAACGTTCTGTTAGATTTTGTTCAAATTCAATACGAAACCTCTGTCGACGATGGTGCAACTTCGTACTAAATTTCAGCCGGATATCTGAAAAATTATGAAAGCTAGAGCGTACTCTAGATTTTTAATCTAGAGTACATGTAGAGTAGAAGACAATTAGAACGTACCACTTTCATTTTTTTTGTACATCGACCGAGATCGTCTTGGTCGTTTGTGATATTGTTCAGTTATTTTTTTATTTCTCTAATTAAAAAAAAAAAAAAAATGGTTATCAGGTTTAGCATGGATTATCCGCGTTACGACTGGAGCCCCGGAAGCACGAGCAACGGTTGCTCGTCACCCGCGAGCACTCCGCCTTTGTCACCGTGCACCGACACGACATCCGACATCGACGAAAACGCCGACGACAATTACAGCCCGATTTGCAGCGACAACGAGTGGCTCGACAATGACGATTCGACCGGTACGTCGTTTATCGAACGATCGAATTTCACTCTCATCGTCGAATCACGATCGTGTCAAAAAGTTTTCGTCCCCGATCAACCTCGAAAACAATTTTGCTTTCGAAAACAATTTTTTTTTCTTTCGAAATAATTTACATTTTTTTCAAACCAAAAAAAAATAATTATGATTATTTACTTTTTTCCTCTTACACAGAGAGAAAGAGAGAGAGAGAACTATTTGACACTGCAAACAATTTTTATCGACATTTTGTTGCTGACATTAAAAAAAAAATAAATAAATAAATAAATTTAAAAAAAATAATAATCACTGATATGTAAAAATGTGAGATACGTTAAAAAAATATGACAAAGTAACGCGACGATTAATGTTTGTCGGCAGATGCTCCGGACGTGACGGAATCGGGACGAGTTCGAGAAAACGTCGAGGTGGATGACGAAGAAACGGTTTTTCCGGAACCCGAAGAACCGGACAATTTCGACGAAAAATACGCCGAAGCGGGGGCCGAGGACGATCAAACGTCGTCGAGCAGTTGCGAGTCCAAAGAACACGCGTCACACGTGTGGACCCTCGCTCTTCTCGGTATGCTTAGCTATTCCAACGAACCCGTGGATGGGCTTTCCGATCCCACGACGATACAGGCCATCGTCGGCTACATCGCAGCCTCGAAGAATCATCGAGCGTCCGTCATACTCGCGAGAATCGTCAGGTAATTAAAAAAAAAAAAAAACAATTCATCAAGCGTCTCTTCTCGCGTGTATACCCACGATGCTTTTTTTCCTTTGTTTTTTTTTTTTCATCATGATTTTCGAGATGATCTTTTGCCCCCCCCCCCCACCGAAGAAAAAACGAAATTAAAATGAAACTAAATGAAATAAAATAAAATAAAAGCACTTACGGAAAAACTGTTAAAATCCGACAAATATTTGTGAAAGCAATGTTCAAGTTAATTTTTTTCCTATTCCATAAAAAGAATTTAACACAATGTGACTGATATTATTAAGGGGACTGAGTCACCTAAAAAATTCGAAAATAAAATTTTTTTTTTCGTGACACGGCCGATCCAAATTGAAAATCGATTTTACCCTTACGAAGTACGTATACTTAGCTATCATTTCAAATTTTTCCATAGCCGTATGAGTTATCTAAATGCTGTGAGATTTTTCACAAAATTTTTCACTTGTCGCAACTTTCGGACCGCACCGATGAACGGATTTTGGATTCCGACGTCTCATTTTGTTCCAAATCGCAGTCGTTCTCGGATGAGTGTAGGAATTTTGGATGCGAGGTAAAACGAATTTATGGTAACCTATTATTCAACCGGTTTTTCAAAAAGTTACAAAAAAATTGTTTTTTTTTTTTCACATTATTGGTCGCCATAATTTCCAGAAAGCAGATAAAAAAAAATCCTACGCTCATCCGAGAATAAGGTCTGTTACGAAGAAAATGAGACGTCAGAATTGAAAATCCATTGAGTCGCAGGGTCCGAAAGCTGCGACAAGTGAAAAATTTTGTGAAAAATCTCACAGCATTTAGATAACTCATACGGCTATGGAAAAATTTGAAATGATAGCTAAGTATACGTACTTCGTAAGGGTAAAATCGATTTTCAATTTGGATCGGCCGTGTCACGGAAAAAAAAATTTAATTTTCCAATTTTTTAGGTGACTCAGTCCCCTTAACACGGTTACACAAGAGGTTACATCGGGAAGCGACGGTGACACGAATTGAAAGAAATTGTTTTCGGTCGGGCTTGATGTACATGGCCACCGCGTGATAGCGCTCGAGATCGACTGAATTACGATCTCGCGCTATTGAAAGAACAAAAAAACGTCGGAAAAAAAACGATCTCCGACCGCTGACGAACTTTTGTCATTGCTTTTTTTGTACTAGGACTTTTTCGTGTGTGTGTGTGTGTTTTTGATCTGTTTACCATAGCAACAGTCGAGAGTCGTCGAATCGCCTACTTTGGCTTCCCCAAACACGCCCCAAAAAGCGAGGAAAACACGGCTGCGTCATATAAAATAGTATATTATGACACTAGTACGAAAAAAAATGTGGTCCGACGAGTGTGAGTTTGCAGAACGAGCCGAACGCGAGTATTGCAATCACACGACTCCAGAAAACGTTTTTTTTTCGTACTAGTGTCGTACGAATTTTATATGTCACAAGGTAACCGTAAATGCGGTTTGAAGCGAACAAAGTGAGCGTAAAACCGCACTTTTACGGACAGCGTGACATAAAATACATTTTCATCGAATGGATGCCCATCCCTGGCCCAGAGCACGAAACAAACAATTCTCAATAAATCTCCGTCTCCATCTAATTCGCAGGAATCAATCGTACTTCGTGCCGCTGTTGCTCCAGGGTTTCGTGTTCGAGGCGCAAACGTTGTACGGCACGGATTTCTACACCCGAGGTCTGTGCGAGGTCGCAAAAACCGGCGGAGCTTTCGGCGAGCTTGCGTCGTTGCTCATACGCGGTCAAGATCATCAAAGATTCATCGTCGCTATTTCCATTCCATTTGTCATCAAAGAACGTGAAAAATTGCGAATATTATTGAACAATCATGGAGCGATGAATCTGATATTTCGCGTACTGAAAGATCCCGAAAATTCGTTGTACGACGAAGCCGTGATGTCGATATGTCGTTTGGCCGAGACATTGGACATCGCTACGCCGGAAATAATTCGCGAAAAATTCACAAAAATCGATGATAAAGTTGCCGAATTTACGACAAATTCAAACGAACAATTGGCAAACGTGAAAAATCATCGAACGGTCGATCGCGAATCATCGAGTTGGGTTACGTTCGAATTGGACGATGGAAGTTGCGTTCGCGCTAGTCGTGCTTGTTTGTGCGAAAAATCCGTTGTTTTTTCGGCAATGCTCGAGGGTTCGTTCAACGAGTCCGGCAAGAGTCGGGTGAGATTGAAAAAAGCCACGAGAGACGGTTTGGCGACTTTGTTGTCGGCCGCCAGTCGTCCGACGGATCGAGTGGACGACGAACGTCCCATCGAAGCCATTTTGGACGCTGTACTTCTTGCCGATCAGTTTCTCATGGCCGAAGTTTCCGAACGTTTGACCGAAATTTCCATCACCCGTTTGAATCACGAGAATTTGAGCAGAGCTTGGAATTGGTCGCGCACAAATTCGTGCGAAGAATTGAAATTTTTTTGCGTTAAAATATTTTTAGCTTCGACCATGACGCGTGATCAACGATTGAAAACTTTTCGAGATTTCACGAGGACAACGTGTTTCGATGGTTTCATCGATGACGTGAGACGCATCGTCGACGCGTCACTCGCGCCTTCGAGATTGTGATTTTTTTTCGTCGTCGAGAACGCGAGCGAGAAATGTGGTTTTTCTTTCTTTCTTTCTTTCTTTTTGCGGAGGTTTTTTTTCTTTCTTTTTTTTTCATCACGTCGACGACATTTGTAAATAATACATATTTGATATACGCGATAACTAGCATCACGTTCGACAATTGTTACTCTTTTCTTCTTTTTTATTATTATTATTTTTCTTTAAAAAAACAAAGAAAATTAATTTATTTGAAAAAAGTGAAGAAATGTTTTTTTTTTTTCGAATCTTCGATCGTGAAATTAATTCGAATTATCGTTTTTTTGCTTGGATCCATCGTGAAGAGGATGAGCAATTCCGACCGGGTGGTTAAGTATTTTACAAACACTTTTGTGATTGGCTTTTTTTTTGTAAAAAGATGAGAAACGTCGAAAAAAACGAAAAAAAAATATTATGCTGTGAAAATAAAAAATTCGTTATTATTGATTGAGTTGAGGAGTTCGTCTTTCCGGAAATGGAAAGAAATGTGAGAATTTGGGATGCTGCATGGAGGATTGATCACGGTTATTCGAAAAAAAAAAAAAGGTATTCGAAAAAAAAATGCATCGATATTTATTGAATGCACATGGCTTGTCACACAGTCATCGTCTTCTTTGCAGTTTCAGTTGTACCGGCTCCGAGGGAACGGATATCATGTGCAGAATCATCTTAACTCGTTCGGCGTTCGGACATTCCAATCGAAAATTTTTCACAATCTGAATGACGAAAGAATTTCGTTGAAATTGAAAAATAAAATAAAAAAAAATTAAAATTAAAATCATCAAACAAATCGTGAAAGAGTCAGCGAAAAAAAAAAATATATATATATATTTTACCTCGCCGAGAGTGAAAATCATTTGAGTTTCGGCCAATTTACGTCCGATGCAACTTCTCGCACCGGACGCAAATGGCAAACTTCCGTGAGGATTTGTCACGAGATCGTAAGCTCCATCCGCGTTTCTCATCCAACGTTCCGGAATAAATTCATTCGGTTGTGGAAAATTTTTTGCGTCTCTGCTGCTCGAGTACACCGACATGATTAACAATTCCTGCGGAAATTCATTTTATCTCAATTTTTTCAATCGAAAAAAAAAAAAAAAAAAAAAAACAATATTCGCATCGATGGAACTTTTTTTGTTTTCTTTTTACAAATTTTCTTTAAATAATTTTCGTTTCCATTTGAGTGATTGAGAAAATGTTTTGTCATCTCTATTGCTCGAGTACACCGACATAATTATCAATTAACTCAACTATATATATATATATATATATATATATATATATATATATATATATATATATATATATATATATATATATATATATATATATATATATATATATATATATATATATATATATCACCTGAATTCTTTCGTACAAACAAAAATATTTTGCAGAATCGATAGAAATTTTTTTATTTGAAAAAAATAGAAAAAAAAAAATAATAAGCAGCAGATTGGGTGAATGAAAAAAGTGATTATCATTGTCATTGAATGGATTACCTGTTTCGGTACGCGATAGCCAGCGATAACGCTTTCGTCGGGTAAGATTCTCGTGAGAAAAGGAGCTATCGGATACAGTCTCATGGTTTCCTTGACAATGGAACGCATAAAACTGTCCGACAAAATTTCCGTCTGATTCAATCCGTTTATTCGTTTCCACAATTTTTCCTGTACCGCGGAATGTTTCGCCAGCAGAAATAGCGACCACTGAGTCGCGAATGCCGTCTGCTCCCCGAATTCCACACGCAAAACCGTAGAATCGTGCGGATTGAAGAAATATATAATAATAATAATAAATAAAACAAACAAATTTTCAAGCAATCGGCTTGTACCCTATTCAATTCAACCGAAGAGTTATGATAGATATAAGCTGATCCCTTGGCAGCTGTAGGCACGAAAAACAACAATTTTACCAAAGATAATCTGTCTTAAATTTAATAAAAGAAGGGAAAAAAAGTTAAAAGTCAAATGAGGGGGATGTAAAACTCAACCTAAAATGCTGGCATCTTTTGCCAGAATTTTTTCTTCTTATTACGCGACATCAGAAGCCTTCTTGAAGGGGAAATTAATGATAATCAATGCTCGTTGAATCGCCTAAGGCGACTGAAGCACACGAAAAAAAAAAAAAAAAAAATTAAACTAAACTAAAAAAAAATAAAATCGGATAATAAAATCGGTAAAATTATGCACTACCAATTACCGATCCTACGATATAAAAAATACCAGAAAATTCTTTTTTCGTATTCAGAATTTGGGTAAATTGTGAAAAAAAATAATTAAAAATGCATTTTTTGACGTAAAAAATATTTTTGCATATTTTGCTCTGAAACGGACGTTCAACTTGCTCAATAAAATCTGAAGTAATTTTTTTCTGGAAGGCCATAAAAAGACGCACATTTTCGTTTTTTTTACAAATGTAAATACGTCGAATCCTGCCAAAGATACAGCCATTTGAATGAAAAAAAAATACAAAAACGATTAATCAACTCAATCAAATAAAAAATTATTCGTGGAAATATATTTTTTTTTTCTACCGGCCGAAGTGATGTGGAATGCCTCATATGTATAATAAAAAGATTACCGTATCACCAGCAGCGATAACGAGATCCGTGACGATTCTCACGAGATCCTCGTCGTCGACGATTCCCTCGTCGATCATCGTCGCCAAAAGCCCATCGCCCTTGAGTCGAGCCATTTCCTCAACCATCGATCTCACGATTTTCAAAGCCTCGTCCGCCACGTCGCAGAATTTTCGCCAAACCGGTAATCGCAGTTTCATCGCGTATTCGGCCGGCAAAAGCGACAGTTTTGCCGTAAGAACGAATACGTTGTGAAGCATCGTCGCGAGATTTTGAATTTCTTCGGACGCGTGAGTCTTGTAATCGTGCCACGACGATCCGGTCAATGTGGCGAGCATAACTGCAATGCAATGCAAAAAAAAAAAACATTTTTTACACCAACTCTGTTAAGGGCACTGAGTCACCTAAAAAATTCGAAAATTAAATTTTTTTTTCCGTGACACGGTCGATCCAAATTGAAAATCGATTTTACCCTTACGAAGTACGTATACTTAGCTATCATTTCAAATTTTTCCATAGCCGTATGAGTTATCTAAATGCTGTGAGATTTTTCACAAAATTTTTCACTTGTCGCAACTTTCAGACCGCACCGATGAACGGATTTTGGATTCCGACGTCTCATTTTGTTCCAAATCGCAGTCATCCTCGGATGAGTGTAGGAATTTTGGATGCGAGGTAAAACGAATTTATGGTAACCTATTATTCAACCGGTTTTTCAAAAAGTTACAAAAAAATTGTTTTTTTTTTCACATTATTGGTCGCCATAATTTCCAGAAAGATAAAAAAAAATCCCACACTCATCCGAGAATGAGGTCTGTTACGAAGAAAATGAGACGTCAGAATTGAAAATCCATTGAGTCGCAGGGTCCGAAAGCTGCGACAAGTGAAAAATTTTGTGAAAAATCTCACAGCATTTAGATAACTCATACGGCTATGGGAAAATTTGAAATGATAGCTAAGTATACGTACTTCGTAAGGGTAAAATCGATTTTCAATTTGGATCGGCCGTGTCACGGAGAAAAAAATTTAATTTTCGAATTTTTTAGGTGACTCAGTCCCCTTAATTGAATCTTCATTTCTTATATTTTTTTTCGTTCGCATAATTATCTTTCATAGCTCAATAATTTTATAACAAAAACCTCATTTTGTCATTTCGAATTATTTTATGGTTTCGATGAAAAAAAAAAAAAAAAAAAAAAGTGACACAAGAGCAAAAATACAAGAGCAAAAAAATGAATAAATTGCAACAATCGTAAATTCGTCGTGAATATTACTACCTTCGATGGACCATCGGTAAAGCCTGATCGGCAGTTCGGGCAAAGCATCGTCGGTGTCCGCAAAACAATTCCACTGTTCGACGAGATCACGCGCAGCTTCGTCGCAAGGTTTGGCAAAGTTTGTCGTCGCATCGGGCACGAGCATCGCTCTGTTCATTATTTTACGAAAATTCGACCATTCTTCTCCGTCCCTGAATCAACATTTAAAAAAAAAAACAAAAACAGAGAAATTATTTTCAATCACGAAAATCATCTTTCGATTTATTTATATATTTCATTTATTTATTTATTTATTTATTTATTTATTTATGTATTTATTTATTCATTTATTTATTTATTTATTCATTTATTTATTTATTTATTCATTTATTTATTCATTTATTTGTATTTTTGGAAAGAATAACTATTCAAAATTATTTCCAGAAAATCTCATTGAGAAATTCGAAAAATTGGCCGAGTCATAGCTAACATTTAGATTTACATGTTAATCAAATGCAAAATCGAATACTGAATGATTTCGTCGTGTTTCAAAATAATCGGATTGGCCTGAAATTTTGCCAGTTGTCACCGTTGATGTATAGTGTCAAATTTAGAAGACGTCGTGAAAATAAAAAAAACTGTTTGGTGTTTAGTTTTTTTTTTTTGACCCTTCGATGGATAATCAGTGCTGACGACCGTGACTCACATGAACAGAAGACCGCGAGGACACTTCCGCATTCGATTGTACAGTCCCCAAGCTTCCGGCAAAAAATGCATGGGCGTTTGTCCTTCCAATCGAAATATCTTGCGAAACGCGTCCGGTGAATTTACAAAAATCGCGGACGTCGGTCCCACACGATGGCGATAAATCGGTCCCAATTTTTCGTGCATCTCGTTCACGTGTTCGTGAAGTCTCGTTGCACGATCGGTGCTCACCAGCGACACCAACGAATCCAACAGACCCGACAGTCTCGTTCTTCTCGTTTCCGGTATCTTTGACCTCACCAAATCCTCGCTCGACGATATTTTCAATTTTTCATCCGACCGCGTAGATCGCAATTTTTCACTTCCATAATTTCTCGAAACAATTACTTTTGACAACAATTTTTCACAATGTTTCACGACTTGTGTGCAATCGTTGATCATCGTTCTTCCGGTGCTCGTTGAAATTGTCAAATTACACAGATATTTCGTTCCCATTTTGGAAATTCGAATTTTTTATTTTCTTCGATTCAAACAATCAATGAAAAAAAATTATATAAAAATGAATAAATGAATAAAAATATGGGAAACTCGTGATTAAATGTTTTTTTTTTACAACAAAATAATTTTATTTCGTTTCTTCACTCGTCGTTCGACATATCACATATTTATTCGATGTTTAAAATAAATGTTTTTTTTTTTTCACTTCGAAACATTTTTCAACGCAATGAAAAATAATTTGTGATAAAATAAATAAGTAAGAAATATATACATATATATATTTCAATACGCACTCGGTGGACAAACGAAAACGAATTCGTAACAACGAAAATTTCGTTAATAAAAAGGACAATCTCAACGCAAAAACAAAAAATTATTTTAAAAATAAATAAAATGAAAAAAAAAAATTTCTGATCCGCACTATTTTCGGTGGACAAAATAATCTCAACGCAAAGCCAAATAAAATAATTTAAAAAACGGAATGACAATAAAACGAATAAATTGAGAAAAAAAACTTGGAACTTTTAATCCGCACTATTTTCTTCGGATAAACGAAAGAAATATATATATATATTTTTTTTTCAAAAACAAAGAAGAAAAAAAATCAAAGTCGGTCGGTGGTTGCTCGACCGATCACGGATTACACTGTGTTCGGCCGGTTGCGGAACTCGAACTCGTGCGGTTGGTCTATGTCGGGTTTGTATTTGCCATCCTGAGTGAGACTTTGCGAGAACGCCACGCAAACCGTTTTTTTTTTTTTTTTCGCCCCCTTCCTTTGTTGTTTCGAGCAGTGGGAGAGAAGCGACGTTACGCCCCGCCGTTCGTTCAACTTTAATCCGTGAGGCACTATCAGCAACTTCGTATCTTTTTCACATTATCAAGGACATGGATATTCCGCATATCTCGGGCACATCGTTCACCGCGAGCGGAGAGTTCAACGTTACGTCACGGACATTCGCGAACAAACGCGAATCAGGGCTTGTAAGACGATAAAAAAATTTTTTTAAAATAAAAAGAACATTTTTTTGAAATAAAAAAACGTCCGTCGAATAATTTTTGGTTTCTCCAATTTTTTTTTTTTCCAACTTTTCGGGAAAAAATGTCATCTCGAATTTTCAACGGAATGACATTTTTTTTATTTTTTCACTTGTTAACTATTTTACGAAAATATAAAAAAAAATTATATCGCAATATTTTGTTTTTTTGCGAAAGATCGAGAAAGAAAAACTATCGAAAAAGCAAATTTGAAAAAAAAAACACGAACACTGTTGAGCTTGAACTTTGATTTTAAACACGAGGAATTAATTGTAATTCAACTTTAAGTTTGAATCAACGATTTTATTGTCATCGTCGCTAAAGTTTGTTGCACCTTCGAGGTCGCTGGGCGGGTCAGAATCACGCCAAGCGCAACTTCGAGACAACAAAAATTGTTCGGAAAAATTCAAAACATGAAAAAATTAATAATCGTAAAAGATTTTTTATTTTGGAAAAAAATGGCATTTTTTCTAGCATCGACACTCGAATATTTTTTTTTCGCCATTTTGGGGGTCATTATGACCCCGTGTGAGCCACGCGCATATTTGACGAATTTTATCACAAATGATTGAACCGACTTTCAAAATCACATTTACTATGCTTGTTATCAAAATTTTCTTCAAGACAAAAGAAAAATAATCAAGCCTCTCACAAATAGGATTTAAAACAAAGAGCAAAGAAAAACCAAAAAAATAAAATAAATAAATAAAAAAAAACGTACAACGTTCGGATGAAAAAAATTAATATTTTTCGAAAATTAAAGTATCGACCGAGTTTTTTACGAACCCGTTTGAAAGAAAGCTCGGAGAGAAGATGAAAAAAAATAAAAATAAAAATAAACGAAGGAATAATATGAATAAAGATGGGGTCGAGTGTGCGCGCGATGAGAGAACGGGGACCGGACGGTCGTTCGTCGACTCACTCTGGCTGGACGACGACGGACCGAAAGTTGACCTGTTCAATCAGCCGGGGGTCGATAGTCAATTCGCTTCTCGTTCCCGACCTGAAATGACAAAGATCTTGATAAATCCGAGAATCCCGGAGCGAAAGACACGACGGGTGCTCATTGGAATTTCATAAACCGGAAAAAAAGAAAAAGAAAGAAAAAGAAAAAGAAAAAAAAATTCATGAATCATCGGTCCACGCGACCCGTGGACCATCGCAATACGGACAAACGAGAGATTTTCTAAATTTATGCGGGAGGCAAAAAGATTTTTCTAAAAATTATTTTAAATACATTTTTATTATTGTTATTATTTTTTTGGGAATATTTTTCAATTCGAAAAAAGCAGAAAGAAGAAAAAATAAATGTTAGGGCTTGGGTGAGCTGGACTCTGACGTATTCTTGTCATTAAATAATCATTAAAGGAAGGGAGATTGTAATACGTGCTCGAGCTCGTTTCAGCCGTTCTTAATGATCGAGGAATACGGTTTTGAAAATAGTGAAAAGTCGCAAGATCGAATCGGCGACGCAGATTTGAATCTTAAGTACGTGAATGAAAAACTTGTTTTGAACCGTTTGAGACGTTTTTTTTTTTTTTTTTGGGCATTCGTGTGGGGTTTATGGTTTCACGGATGAGTATTTTTCACTCGTGAAATATTGCGACAGTTCGTGTATTCAATTTTCCAAAGATCGCGAAAGCGCGTGATGGCATCTTCTTATTTTATTTTTTTATCTATTTTTTACAATTTCGAAAATTCGTCGAGAGGATATTTTTGTCAAATTTCGTTCGGCTATGGCTCGCAACGATTTTTTTTTTTTTTTCAAATAGTAAAAGCGATGGTTAGTCGTGAATAAAATTAAAGATTAATTGCATTTTGAATATTTTTGTATTTATTTACCTTTTGCCTTGGTTTATTATCTTTCTTCCATCTCGTTGACTTTGTTCTGGATCAGTTATCCGAGAACAAATCTGGCGAGTCGCTATCGGAATCCACGGATTCGTCGCTCATCGACGAATCGACATTACTTTCGTCCTCGTCCATCGCCCGGCCGGCTTCATCGTCCGATCGTTCTGAATTTTCTTCCATCTTCTCATCGTTCGACGAAACATTTGTTCTCTCCGTCACAGCACTGGCTGTGGAACTTTTGTCCGTCGTGTTTTCACATCGTTTTTGATAATCCGAGAACCAAATTTTCAGTCTGCAAATAATTTGAAAAAATCGAAATTTCTATTTAAATTTTTTTTTTTTTTAATCATACCTCTTGGTCGCTCGTTGATTTTTCAGATCCGTCGGATTATCCGTGATTACAGTTCCACGGACGCAATCGCCCCACATCGTGTCACCGTTTACGTGAATACGAAAATTTTTAATAAAAATTATCGAATACAAAGAAACGTGAAAATTCATCGCCATTGAATTCCACAATGAAACTTCGATCTGCAACAATAACGAAAATTCATCGTCAATTTAAACGGAACTTCAACGTTATTGTTTTTTTTTTTTTAGTCTGCAATTATTTTCATTATTTTATTTCATTTTTTTTTCAACTTGACAAAATAACGATAATTCGAATCATTTCGGAAAAAAAAAAAATGTTAGACCTACATGTTTTTCGCTCTCGTCGATAATTCGGAGTTTTCGGTTGACGAATTGCATACCACCCTTATCAACACGTTGCATCTTCGTTTCCATCAGGACGCCCATTATGCCTATCGGAATTGCAAATTATATGAATACGTAAATACAACCGACGATAGTGAGCAATAAAAAATCGACTAATCGACCAGGCTGCAAGCTCAAACTTTGAAATTTGCTTAGTTCGACCCTCAGCCGGTCACACATTTTTGGGCATATAATACAGGTGGCACAGTGGGGTTGTTTTCGACCCCCAGCACGAAGAGGCTCACTGCGAGTAATCAATCAATTCTTTTGACCTGGAAAAATTCTTACATATTCATCGATACGTCCTTCAAGAGGTGTAATACGTTATTTCCGTTCGAATTCGATATTTATTTTGATAATAAAAAGCGAAACTTTTCAAGTTGAAGAGAAATGCAAAATTGGGGATTTTCACTGAAAAAAAAAAAATCGAAACTTCCCCATTTGCATTACTTCGATCTAATCAAAATTCCAAAGAACCCTTTGAAAAAATGACCGCTACTACAGAAGGTCCCCTCAAATTAGATACTCTTGAAAAATAATTTACTTTCAGAAAAAAAAAAAAAATAACCTGACAGTGGCTGTTGAATAAAAAAAGGTATTTTATTTTGAAAAATGTAGAATAAACGTCTTGAATCAGAGTTGATCTTGCTGGGAGGCTTATTGACCCCGGTGTGCCAGCTATGGGTCACCAACTTGACAGTTGTCGAATAAAAAATGGAAAAATATATAAAAATATATGAATATATATATATATATAAATATATATATATATATATATATATATATATGTGTGTGTGAAAAACAAACAAACTGGCAATATCGTTGTCAGCGTAACCGTCGAGTACCCGACTGATTGGAACCATCGGAGTTCGGAATTCACCGAGCTCCCTTTTGAGCCTCGATTTGTACCACTTGAGCAATCTGTAATTCGAAAATAAACAAATCTCACGATTTCATCGATCGATCGTCAATCAAACGGTTTGCAACGATTAAATGATCAATTAAATGTGAGAATTATTGCGGAAAAAAAAAATTGTAGACTCGAATCGACGAAGAAATGCAATTTGCACGAAAGACAAAAAAAAAAAAATATATATCAATTGCTCTTACTTCGTGGCAGCTTCGGTTTTGGGATTGATATCGATGAATGAATCTTTGTGTGTGCACCAAAGCTCGAACGCGCCCTCGTACAAACGTACTTGCACGTTAACCGAATGAATTATCACAATCTCGTCTTCCATTGCCCTCAATTTATTGGCGTATGAGGGTGTAACGATCATGTTTATCTGGATGATAAGGGAATTAATGTTTTCAAAGTATTTTTCCATGTATCGGGTTTCGTGGCCAACTGGAAAGCCTTGTGGTTTCGGTCTGGATTATCGAGGGAGTTTATTCAAAGTGAAGGACCTAAAATTCAGATTTTTTTTTCTGACCAAACGAACAAAGATATTGACGATTTATTATTTTTTAACCGTTTGGTTAATTTGTCAAAAGGGACTTTCATGTAATTTTGGATCGAAAATATCTCAAAATATAACAGTCGATGGAATAAACTACAATCAACGATATTTATTTATTTATTTATTCATTTTTATAAATCCAAATCGTTGATTGTACTTTCCGATTGTATTTTGTGATTTTCTACAAAACAAACAAAAAAAAAATATAAATTTTAGAATTTCAGTGAGAATGATCAACGAGCTCTTGACCAATTTATTTTTTTTTTTTACAACAAATTATTCACGTTCATAATCGTTTTCGAGAATTCCTTGGATCGCGGAAATGACCGTACGTTGGAAAGTACGTCGAGTGAAATTGATGTTTGGCTCACCGTTCTGTCGCTCCTGTCAATGAGCTTGACGTGCGAGAATACACGTTTGTCCATGCCGGGGTCGTTCAAATTTTGACGCATTACTTGTCGCTTAGTGGGGACGATTGTCCTGGGAGGCGTGGTAACGACAGCCAAAACGCCTGATAATGTCGCCAGAACGGTAAATTAAAATACGAATCATTATGTTCTTCGAAGTTATATTGAAAATTGGTTTTTTTTTATTGAGAAAAAAAAATTTTTGAAGCAAAAAGGCATTGGCTTTGAAATTTACCCAGCCATTCGCCCACTCGTGCTTCCTGATGAATCTTCTTTATTTTGACGATACTCAAAGCCTTCGATCCTCTGCACAAAGAAAATTCAATCAGCCTGGACTCAACTTTTTTTAAAAATTTTTCGTTGAATTTCATTTCGTTTTATTGTAAAATTGAGCAGATTGCTATAAATTGCGATTATTTTTTTTGTGAACACTGTTTGTACACTGGACCCTACAAGTCAAATTTTCTTGCTAAATTGAGGGGAAAAAAATCTGGAATACTTTTTAGGAATTCTATTTTACGTTCCAATAAGTTTGTTTTTTTTTTCAGTAATCTATTAAAATATCCAATTTTCAAATTATTTAATATATATTAATATACATTAATGGATATTTACTCAAGGAGATGTTAACCGGATATTTTTTTTTAGTTTCTAAAAAGGGATACGGACGGAGCTTTGAAAAAGGAAGAACAAAAAGACAAAAAAAAAAAAAAAAAAAAACATCACACTTACTTGTCGC
This sequence comes from Diplazon laetatorius, assembly GCA_963662125.1. Taxonomy (NCBI): domain Eukaryota; kingdom Metazoa; phylum Arthropoda; class Insecta; order Hymenoptera; family Ichneumonidae; genus Diplazon; species Diplazon laetatorius. Next base: position 6,526,368 of record OY759165.1, on the reverse strand, counting down.
GTCTATGAGTTTTCGGATTAACTTCTACGTCATTCCAATGTGCTTTGAACGTTAATCTGGATTGAATTTGGTCCAACAGAGCGTCTTTAACGACGACTATCGTGTTGAGTGGTATGGCATCACAACCGTCCGAAGGATCCGAACAATCACTCGTTTCGGGGATTTCGAAAATACGCACGGGAATCTGGAAAATAATGGCTTACATCAACCAACCCAAGAACATTGGTTATTCTCGCGAAAGCGGCTGGCCAGTGGTCCTTGTAATATTCCTCGATGAGGAAGCAAAGTCGCGAAACTCGTCCGAGCAACTCACTTCGATACCATTTCTCAGCACAACCTCGTGAAAGTAAGTATCTTCATAACTCCTCCGCCTTATTCTTTTAGCCTGGCCGATGATGTCTGCGGAACAAATAAAAAAAAAAGTTATCAACAATAATTAAGTGACGAAAATTGAATGAATAAGCAATCAAATAATTAGTCTACCCAATCTGCATCCGATCAGCGATATTTCGGTCGCAATAGTCTGGAATGGCACGAAACCTCTTTCGTAAGGAAGGGCCAGGAGCTTTTTGAGTCTATTATAAGAAACAGAACAATCTCTCGTCAATTTTTTTTTTTTTCGGTGAAAAAAATGATTTTTTTTTCGTCATTCTTCAAGATTTGGGTGTGAAGAGGTTTGTAGTGAACGGAGTTTTCGTTTGTAGTAAAACCGAAAAAAAAGTCGTGGGAATTTGAAAAATGTGCATGACCCAAAATTTGAAAAAACTCGAATCCAACGAAAAAAAAAATTATCGAAAATATGTATGTCTTTTGTTTTTTTGTTCGAATCAATCTTCTCCCACCCTCAATAACGAAAAGCAAAAAAATGTAGTTTTACTCTTCGGGTAAAGATGTGTTGGAAATGATTTCCACGTTCCTCATAAGACACCACAAAGATTTCTCGTCGTTGGACGTTCGAAACAACGCGTCTCTTACCGCAATAACGGAATTAACAGTTATTGAATATTGGTAATATTCAGTTTGTCGAATATTCAAAACGATCTGAAATTAAAAAAAAAAAAAAAAAAGAATACCAGAAAAGAAATCCGTGAGATTGGATAATTTTTTTTTTCGTTATCTTTGAATAATTTAAAAAAAATACCATCTGGCGATCCTTATCCCTGAGCATCAGTCTCAACGTGTGAGATCGATCATCGGGTTCTTTACGACGGTAATCATCGATGTTTCGGCCATACGGATTTATTCTCGTGAACGCGTAAACGACGATGCCCATGACATCTGAAATGAATAAATCAACGAATAAACGAACAATTGTCGTCGTGATTAAATGAAAATTCAATCGTGGCTCGAGTCTTACTCATTGGAACTCCGAGTGGCATTTTCATTTTTATCACTTTGAGGTCCGTGAAATAATTTGGATCTGGGGCCACGGGAACACCGGATTGCGCAGTCGCTATCATCGCAGCTTCTTTGAAACTGTAAAAAAAAATGGAATTCACGAAAAATAAACATTATTGCGCCCATAGTTTAGCTCGTTTTTAGACCCAAGAAAAAAAGGGGTGCAAAGTAGAACCTTGCACATTGCTTCCTCATAGTTTTGTACCGTTTTTGAATTATAGAGATGTAAAGTAGAACCTTGTGTCGATCAATTTTGGCTTCCTCATAGAGGAAGCTTTGGCAAATGTGTAAGAAGATAAGGAAGCCATAAGCAAGGTTCTACTTTACATCTCAATAATTTAAAAACGGTACAAAACTATGAGGAAGCAATGTGCAAGGTTCTACTTTGCACCCTTGTTCACTTCCGTGACGTTGAGAGCTCCTTGTAAGTGTGATGTAAGTCGAAATCAATATACATGGGGCAATTCATGTAAAATTTGAAAAATTATAATTCGCATAAAATCTGAACTCCTTGTTAGATTTTATCCAAATTCAATAGGAAATCCCTTTGGATGATAGTGCAACTTCGTACTAAATTTCAGCCGGATATCTAGAAAATTATGGAAGCTAGAGCACTTACATTGAATTTTGGAAAAATTTCAAAACGCCATAAAATCTGAACGTCTTGTTAGATTTCGTCCAAATTCAATACGAAACCTCTTTCGATGGTAGTGCAACTTCGTACTAAATTCCAGCCAGATATCTCAAAAATTATGGAAGCTAGAGCAGTTACATTGATTTTTGGAAAAATTTCAAAACGCCATAAAATATGAATGGCTTGATGGATTTCCCCCAAATTCAATCGGGTTTTTCTTTGGATAATTGCGCAACATCGTACCAAATTTAAGTCCGATATCTCAAAAATTGCTCCAGTTAGAGTGTAAAGATCGTTTTTTTCACATTAAAAAATGCTTTAAAAGTAAAGCAATGCGTGGATTTTTTCCAAATTCGGTATCGAGCATCTCCCTGTACTCGTACAACATTATACTGAATTTGAGCTCGATATCTCTAAAATTGTGGGAGCTAGAGACCAAAAATAATTTTTTGAATTTTGAAAAAATGCTGTGAAAACAAAATAACTTGATAGATTTTTCCAAAAATTAAATTGTGCTATGCGCTGAACCCTTCACATGTGTGACAAATTTCAGCTTGATATCTCGAGCCGTTCTCAAGTTGTGAGCGGTCAACCATTACTACACACATACACACACACACACACACACACACACACACACACACACACACACACACACACACACACACACACACATACATCCGGACATTTTTTCTAAATGTGTTTTTTAGATGTTTTGAGACATACTGAACACGTTTTCATGAACATCTCGAAAAAAAAAATTCACGAAAACAAAGCTTCCTCTATGAGGAAGCAAAAAAGGAAGTCGTTATATTCGATACCTTTATCTTATCCCTCCAATGATCTATTTTCTAATTTCGCGTCGATAAATCATTATAGACTGATATTTAACACACAAAGAACGAATCTGAAGTCGGTGTTCGGATAAAAATATTTATTTTCGTGTTTACGCGGTGGAATTTTGTCGTTGAATTGAAGAGTTGCTCGAAAACAAAATGCACTAGGACAACGCGACTAACGCCAAAAGAAGAAAAAAACAATGGTGAATGAAAATTCAATGTACCCTTCGGCCTCGGGGATGTCGATGTCGCGGTCGACGTGGACGGAGCGACAAACCAGCGCGAGATTTCCATGACTCTTTGATCGACGTACAGTCGCGTTTCTCGCGATAATCACAGTGTTGATCGGCACGTCGAAATTTATTGGATCGTCCGATCTCAGGTTCAATTCGATCTGGCAATTGTGTGACAAGGTGAATCAGTGAATTCTTCAGCCATCCGAACAACGGAAAACACCACGATTCTCAAGTGCATTTTTGATAACTCACTTCGTAACCTTCCTTGCCTCGCAATACACACTTTTTCACCCAAATCTTTCGACACTCGTGATCCACCGGTTCCTGCGGATCGATTTTCACAACGAGACCAATCGTATCTACGTGCAAAAAACTCGATAATCGATCCAACCGGAAATCATTGAAAAACGTTATTCGATTGATTTGATGATTTTTCAAAATTTTACGATGTTCGATGTTAAATTCCAATGTTGAATTCACAAAAAAAAAAAAACGATTGAATTCGCGAGTCTTACTGAGATGATCTCCCGGTTCGTTGCGTCTTATTATCATCTCGATCGGTGTGTAATCATCCAATTCGCAGTCGCTGTAAGCTTTGAAAAATAGCTTCGATGGTTTTACAATCGCGTCCCTCGATTCAAGTGATTTGAGTCTGCAACGAAATAAAATTCAGACAGATATTGTTAGTTGGTCGAATAAATTTTTGCAGATGAAGAAAAATGAATGAATGAAATAAAATAAAATAAAATGAAACAAAATAAAATAAAAATAAAATGAAACAAAATAAAATAAAAATAAAATGAAACAAAATAAATTAAAATAAAATGAAACAAAATAAAATAAAATTTCGTGCCTCCGAGCTGCCGGTATGTTCGGATCGATTGTCACCAAATCCCAACGAACGCTCAGTACGATTTCATTATCGGATATTCGAACAATGGCGTCTCTGACGGCCATCACGGAACCCGAAAGAATTTCAGATTCTATGCATTCCTTGCTCCAGATATTTATGTCAATCTGTGAACAATAAATCATCAACTTTATTTCTAAAAAGAAGACGAAAAAAAAAAAAAAACACGAATGAACGAACGATAACTCACCTCATTGTCGTTATGATCTTTCAACGTCATCAGCGTCGTCCACAAATTCATATCGGACTGTGACTCCGTTGGCTCCGATGGCATGATATTTTTGACAATACCGATCACATCTGCAATATAATTTAAAAAAAAAAAAAAAAAAAAAAAAAAAATCGTTATAACGAATTTGGTTTTCACACATTTTTTCTTTCCCGCTAGAATCCGATAAACAAAAAGTGATCAAGCCAAGTTCAATGATATTTCGATCAAAAAAATGTTATAATGATAATTGAAGCGTAAAATTTACGACATAGAACGCATACTTTTTTTTTTAATTGTCATAAAATGCAGTATCATCGATATCAGTCACTTACTGCATTTCGAGTCGATGTCTCGGTGTATAATTATCGTGTTTAACGGCTCGAATTCCGTGTTAATCGACAATTCATCCGTAAAGACTTTGAAAGTCGGTGCGAGTGTCCTGAGCCTGCGACAAAAGCGATGAAAAAAAATTAGTCACACCTTTTTTTTCAAGCACAGTCGGAGGCAAAGTATTCGACAGGCTTCGAAATAAATTGAAAAAAAAAAAAAGGAATAGCACGAAATCCAACGTTTGCTGTAAAATTTTGCGGAATTTTCTTACTCGTCGATCAACGAATTTTTCGGATTGACCTTCATCGACCTCAACAAACAAGAAAGTTCTTTTCCATCTTCGTACATTATGAGAACCACGTTTCTCGCTTCGAACCCGGAATACATTGGAATACAACGATTGTCGCCTTCTTCGATCCAAACAGTCATTGTTATCTGACAAAAAGTTAATGATCGCACGAATTTCAAACGTGTAATCCAGCGGAAGACGAAAAAAAAAGCGGTATTTAAAACAAATATTTTATTGTTATTTTGAAACAAACATTTTATTTTATTTAAAAAAATTAAATTAAATTACATTTTTTAATGTTAATTTTTAAAAAAATGTTAATTGAATTCGATTTTTTTCTTATTCGGGCGTTATAAATATTAAGTTTTCAGGTAAATGGAAACAACCCTACAGGTTTTGATAATCGGTAATTAAAGAAAATAATAAATAATAATAATCGTTCGTAGAATTGAAAATTCACGATTTTTTTCAATTTTTTAAACTTTACTCGTGCTAATTTAAAGATTCCAAGTCAACCGCAATTATTTACGCAAATTTCTCAACGTATTTCCGAACGATTGACAATCCGGCAAACCTTTTTACAAAACAATGAACGATTAGAATTGAATTTTCAAAAAATAATGAAAAAATTAGAATATTAAAAAAAAAAAATCGCAGCAACGAAATTTCGTGGCGGAATAAGAAAAATTGGGATCGACTAACTTGGGATTCCGGTTTGTCAGCTACGATGAAGGGTCTCGTGTTCCACTGCTTGCCAGACTTTGTCGTTACACTCTCGGGTTGGTCCTGCTCGATGACAACACCGAACACATCTTAACGAAACGAAAAAAAAAAAAAAAAAAAAAAAAAAAAAAACAGGTTTGTACATTAAAAAAAAATCAAAACTTTGCCTACGGTGTAAAAACTTAAACAAAAAAGTTGAATACAATATTTTTTTCATACGAATATAATTTCTTCGGTCATTAAACTCACTGTACTTTCTTCCTACGATCCCGTTTGCTCTTATCTCATCGATCGAAGTAAAATCATCTATTATCGGATCGTCGTCGCACGACGAAGATTCAGGCATCGTCCCTTCATTTTCACATCCATCACGTTTCGAATAAAAATCGACGAGTTCTTTAAACCTGCATCAACAAAAAAAAAATAATAATAAACCAATACCCACAAATTGTCCACATTTTGTCAAAACGAGTATTGCAATTAAAATTTGTACAATATGCTGGATCATCATTTTTTATTTTATAAAAAATCAATTTTCTTGATTTTAACATCGACAAACCGAATTGTTGTCGTCCCAAATTTAAATCCACATATATTTCACTGGTTAACACTCGAAAATATTCAAACGAGACTCGAAGACGAGGCAATATTTTTTTTTTTTTCAAGCGATTTCAAAAATAAAATCGCTTATCAACAGTTTTGAATATTTTCGGTGTCTAAGATGAAAGTTACATCGAAACAATCTTACTCCTCGGTTTGCGATACGTCCGGCTCGATCTTCAACTGCGCAAACAGACAGTTCAACGATATTACACCGTTGAATCGTCGTACGGTCACGTTATCCGCGTTTATCGTTGAATAAAGTGGAATTTCTTTGTCCTTGAGTTGCGGTCCCCAAACGGTCATTTCAATCTGTCGGACGATAGTATCATTTCGACATTCACGAACGATTCGTTAAAACAGCAGAAATTCACATTCTTGTTGCAATGATTTGTTTATTTTTAAATCCATTCGTAGAACCGAAACAAAAGATGACCAACCTCGCAATTAAATTCATCCGCAACCCAAATTGTTCTCATCCACGTTTTGCCACCGGCTTTGGTTCGTTGTTCCCTGGCTGGTTCGAGCTTCGTGACGATACCTGCGATATCTACTCGGCAAAAAAGAAAGAATGACAATAAAATAAATAATAACGAAGCGATAAAAGTCGCTGACTTTTTTTTGTTGTTGTAGGAAATAGAAATTCTCTGAAATCAATGAATTTTTCGAAATATATACCGAGCCCCTTGCTTGTTATGGGATTCGACGAGATATTTTGCTTTATATCCGCGATCGATGTGAAATGATTGACCGACGAAGACTCAACTCGTTCCGAGAAGCGATCGTTTCCAGTCACAGCGGCTTTCCGTTCGCCGTACCATTTCTTCAGTCTGCATAAACGTTGAAATACAATCGATGAATCGCAATTGCCAATGATATTTGTGATTCGAGGGGTTACCGTACGTCCAGCAGTGCCAAAAATGCGGTGAAAGACGAAAAAAAATTAAGCAGGGATGACAATGGAAATTAATAAAAATAAATATTACACATTGTTTATTTTTTTTTTGGTCTTTTTTACCGAATTTTTCGGGCTGCTGGACGTATGGTAATTCCTTGACAATGAAGTTTTCTCGTCGATGACAAAAATTCGAACGATAATTTACCTCTCGGTATCTTCGATCTGCGGATCGATCGCGATTTTACTGAAAGTCCGGGTTCTCAGCATCATTTTGCCACAATACTCGCGTACGGTTAGTCCGCGAGCGGCAAACACCGATTCCAACGAAGCGTTGAAATTTTTCGCGAAATCGTCCCACAGCGTGATGGTTATCTATATTTAAAATTTTTTTTTCATTAACAAAAATGCTAAATGTACTTTATGTATTTTTTCTCTTGTCCCTTGTACCACAATTTTTCGATCGATTGAGGAACAAAAAAAAAAAAAAAAGTATTCTTACATCTTCTTCGCTGTCGTCAACGATTTGAATTTCGCGGTAGTTCTTCGATGATATTTCACCGACAATCGTGACAATTCCAACGACGTCTGCAACCAATTTTACATGTGTTTGAGGCAGGATACTGCTTTGGAAGGCACCCAAAATCGATTATTTCATTTTTTTATCGCTTAAGGGGACTGAGTCACCTAAAAAATTGGAAAATTAAATTTTTTTTTCCGTGACACGGTCGATCCAAATTCAAAATCGATTTTACCATTACGAAGTACGTATACTTAGCTATCATTTCAAATTTTTCCATAGCCGTATGAGTTATCTAAATGCTGTGAGATTTTTCACAACATTTTTCACTTGTCGCAGCTTTCGGACCCTGCGACTCAATGGATTTTCAATTCTGACATCTTATTTTCTTCGTAACAGACCTCATTCTCGGATGAGGGTGGGATTTTTTTTTATCTGCTTTCTGGAAATTATGGCGACCTATAATGTGAAAAAAAATAATTTTTTTGTAACTTTTTGAAAAACCGGTTGAATAATAGGTTACCATAAATTCGTTTTACCTCGCATCCAAAATTCCTACACACATCCGAGAATGACTGCGATTTGGAACAAAATGAGACGTCGAAATCCAAAATCCGTTCATCGGTGCGGTCCGAAAGTTGCGACAAGTGAAAAATTTTGTGAAAAATCTCACAGCATTTAGATAACTCATACGGCTATGGAAAAATTTGAAATGATAGCTAAGTATACGTACTTCGTAATGGTAAAATCGATTTTAAATTTGGATCGACCGTGTCACGGAAAAAAAAATTTAATTTTCCAATTTTTTAGGTGACTCAGTCCCCTTAAGGCAGGATAATGCTTTGGAAGGCACGAAAAATCGATTATTTCATTTTTTTATCGCTTAATTCTATTCTTAATGTATCTGAAAATGTGTTGCACAAATGTGTATAAAAATTTGCTGGGTTTGAATGTTTTTCGCTCAAAAATTGTTCTTTTCAATGTTCGAAATATGCAATAAAATAAATCTAATAAGTTCGCTGGTCTTGCTTATTTTTTTTCGTCCAAAAGAAATCTCCCTAAAAACTATTTTTTTTTTTTTTTTCAGGTCTCCTGAAGCAGGCTCCTTGGATCTTGTTTTTTTTTTTTAAGAAAAAGAAAAAAGGGCTAATCTTACCAACGATGTTGGATACTCGACAACATTCGTGTATAGTTTTTATCGTTTTTCTGTCGCGTCCCAAATTGAACGACGAAGCAGTTTGTGAATCCATTTTCGATAATTTTTCGTTCAACGGACGAGAAGTTTCGGGCTTTGGCGAGATTGTCGTTTGCTTCGTATCGTCGATCGGTGGACGAGGATCGATCGATGAAAGCTCATGTCGTTTCGAGAGGGGGTTTGTAACTACGGATGATTTTTTCACATCTGCAGCAGCAGCAGCAGCAGCAGCAGCAGCAGCAGCGGCTTTCCGTTCGCTGTACCATTTCTTCAGTCTGCATAAACGTTGAAATACAATCGATAAATCCCAATTGCCAATGATATTTGTGATTACAAGGAGTTACCATACGTCCAGCAGTGCCAAAAATTCGGTAAAAGACAAAAAAAAATTAAGTAGGGATGACAATAGAAATTAATAAAAATTAAATATTACACATTGTTTTTTTTTTTTGGTCTTTTTTACCGAATTTTTGGGGCTGCCAGACGTATGGTAATCCCTTGACAATGAAGTTTTCTCGTCGATGACAAAAATTCGAACGATGATTCACCTCTCGGTATCCTCGATCTGCGGATCGATCGCGATTTTACTGAACTTCTGGGTTCTCAGCATCTTTTTGCCACCGTACTCGCGTACGGATAATCCCCGAGCGGCAACCACCGATTCCAACGAAGCGTCGAACATTTTCGCGTAATCGTCCCACAACGTGATGGTCATCTAAATTTTTTTTTTTACGTACAAAAATGTGGAATTTTACTCTTTTGCTTTTTCATAGACAAGTTGAAAATTGCAATTTGCTTCATCCGAATCGTAATCAGTGAACGAAGATTATTTTCCGTGAGGATGACAAGGATTGATAAAAGAAGAATCTTCGTTCGCTGGGAGGAAGCAAATTTGCAAGTTTCAACGTTTTTATATTTCTTTAACCAAAATTTTTGCTTTCGATGGAAACAAATTTTATTCTTACATTCGCCTCGCTCTCGTCGATAATGAGAATTTCGCGTAAGTTGTTCGGTCGGATCTCACCGATCATCTCGACGATTCCAACGACGTCTGCAATTTAATTTTTCTTGTGTTTCACAAAAACGCGTTTTCAATTTTTTTTTTTTTTTTTTTTTTTTTTTTTTTTTTTTAAATAAAGAAAAAGTCTCAAATCTTACCAACGATGTCGGACACTTGGCTACATTCAGACACATCTTTTATCGTCTTTCTTTTGAGTTTTAAATTAAACGCGGGGGCCGTCTGAAAATCCACTTTGCAGAATTTGTTTATCAACAACCGACACGTTTGAGACGTGGTTTGATACTCCGGCCTGGCTGTTTCTACCTTTGCCCCGGACACAACAACGATGGCACCTTGCTACGATATTATCACAAAGCCGCGATTACAATCGACAATTTTGCATTTTTCATATTTATTTTGTAACGGATAGAAAGAAAGAAAAAAAAACAAAAAAAAAACAAAAAATAACAAATTGAACAACCTTGAAATTTTGGTCAAAGTGCGAGGCCAAAGGCTGAAAAGCTATACCCGTTATCGCTCCGCTTTCATCCTCCAAGCGAAAATTTAAGAACTTCACTTGACGCTGGGTGGTCATCCATGGGCTTACCACAGTCAGTTCGCCTTTTATCGGAGGGCTATAGGATTAAAATGAAATATCGATAACTATGATTGGACGAACATGGCAAGTTTCTTTGCAGTCAAAAAGCAAAGAATGATGCTTTGGCTTAACTTTCACAGACAAAATTGTGGTTCAAATTGCGTACAATTGGCAATTAATCATATATATATATATATATATATATGAGCCATTCCAGAATTAATTAAAATCGCATTTGAAATGTAAAAGTTGATTTCGTGTCGAACGATCGTCGTGTCCGAGTTACAACGTTGTTCGCGTACTAACCACGCGAACACGGGTTTGAGCGACTTGATTGGAAAAAATTCTTGGGTCTCGGTTTCCGTCGGATCGTTCGGCCGTTCGATCCTGCATCTTTTAACGTCGTCCTGTTCATCCGGCGGATCCGGATTGCTCCTCTTAACGGCAACTAAAAAAATTAAACGCGCGTACGATAAGACGAATACACATTCCTTCGGCGTTGACAAAAAAGAAATAAAAACAAATAAACGGATGAGTAATGAAAAGAAAGTCTGAATCGTCCCACCGCTGGCGATCGCTCCTGCGATCGACTTTGAAGATTCTGCCATGTTTCATACGTTCTGAGCTTCGCATTGACTCGCTTCGCGGTCTGAAAAGCCATAATTGAGAGTCCGAAGTGTCAAGCGTGTTATCGTGATGTGCAATCAATTTTTTGCACATCAAGATAACACGATTTTTTTTTCAAATCGTGAATAGATAAAAAGCGAAACAAAATTTGGAGGTTATGTTACCTCTGAATCAAAGGCGTCTCGCTTCTTCTTCGATTGTCGACAAAATTCTTTATTATTTTTTATTGTTCATGATAATATCAATAACGATAAAAGAATAACAATAATAATAATAATATAATAACATTGTCAATAATTTGCTTCGACACGGAACTTTGATATGCACCCGGAAGAAAATAAAAAAAATTACCCACGGCGTGATGTTGGTTTACCATCGCCTCAATGTAGATTCAAAAACAGCGCGCGCCAAGCGCCAACGTGAGCCACAACGCGTTCGCGCATGCGTAAATTTAGAGCGCGATGGCCGATTCTGGTTCTTTCTCTGTCGCACATGGGCCTCCGCGATCGTCGCGCCACCGTTTTTCCCCGTGGCACGCTTTACCGGCGAGTCGACAAACAGTGGCAAACGGTGTGTTGACACTTGTTGATCAACTGTTGACTCATTACCGATGTCGCTGCTGCGCACAGCAGACGCCCCACAGCTGCATAGAGCTGCATACAGATGCACCGACCACGGTATTGCACGATGACTGTGTATTCATCACATCTCGAATGGTCAACCCCTCCCCGTCCCCCCGCCCTTCCTCCCGCCCCTCAGCCGCCCATTATCGGTATCGCCACACGTGCTTACCGGTGTTTACAACACGCCTCGTATCCGTAATGAGGTTTAATAATCCTCTCCAATGCGATTTTCTCTCGTTTTTTTTTTTTATTATTATTTTTCTTTGTTCGGGCAACGGCGTTAATTTTTTTCAATGATTTTTTTTTTTTTTTTTTTTTTTTTTTTCATTTTTTGCGGTATGCATAACGCGCAGGCGCCTATTCATTGTTATTTTGCCCGTGGCTTTTAAACGCATTCACATACACTAATGTGATTATTACGCGTGTATTTTTTATCTCCTTGCGCTTTGTTTTTTTTTTTTTTTTACTCGCGAATACGGTTTTACGATTGATAATTCTGTATTATCATCGAATCTATCGCAAACGGTTTTCCCGACAGCATTTACGATGCTGTGTGGGTTACATGTGATTTTTTTTTTTCGTTATCGTTGCTGTTGAATACACGAATTGATTGTAGGTGCAAAAATTGATTGTAGATATGTGGATGAAAAACGAGGTGCAAGTTAAAAGGTGCAATCTTTAAAAAAAAAACGACGTTTTCATATTAAAAAAACAACACATTTATTTCTTTCATCTAAACATGTCAAAGAAATTATTGTAATGATGTCTCGAGTATTTATTCACGATTACATTGTGAAACATTGAAAGTAGGATTGATTAATACTCAAGCCTTTGCAGTTGCTCATATCGATGGGAACTGAATTTGTACATTTGTGTTACGATTATTCCGAGTGCAGAAAAAAAATTGAATTAAAAAAAAAAAACAATTCTCGACGATTGAAAAATAGTTTATATAAAAAAAATGTTGTGATTATTGTAACGGTCGTTACCCCCTCTCGTGGGCACGCGTTCGACACGTGATCGATTATCGATCACGCGGTCGAAAATTGGGCCAATCGTGGATCTGTGGCCCTAGATTTGGAGAGGAAGGAATTTCGCCTCACCCCAGTCGCCCGACACGCGTCGTCGGGTTAATACGATAATCATAACAACAGTAACATTCACGCCGAATTCGTACACCTAAAAAGCAACCGCGTGTGGGACAAAACCAAAAACGTGGTTCAACCCGTGAAACCGAGCGTTGTGGGTGATTGGGCACCCACGTTGAATTTTGGTAAATTATATAAAACAAATAGAAATAAAATAAACTAATCGATCGAAATAATTAAACTAATAAAAACAAAAAGAATGATAAATCTAATGAAACGTGAAATCGTGTGCATAAATGGAATAATGGAATAATGGCTGGTTCAAAGGACACGAGTATGTAAATGATAAAAGAAGTGTATAATGAAATTAATGATGAAATGATGGCAGAATCATCGATCAAAGATGATCTGCTTTAATACGCTGCGGCGATTGTGTTATGCTCGGATGAGTCTTGGCTAGTGTACCTGCGTGGACACCTCGTAAAAATAATAATTGATGTAATAAACTTTTCTAAATAATTTGATGGATTTGTGGATTTGACCCCGGCGACGAACTCGGACTACGAATAATGAATTGTGATAATAATGATTGTTGATAAATAATTTGATGGATTTGTGGATTTGACCCCTGCGACGGACTCGGACTACGAATAATGAATTGTGATAATAATGATTGTTGATAAATAATTTGATGGATTTGTGGATTTGACCCCTGCGACGGACTCGGACTACGAATAATGAATTGTAAAAATAGTAATTGTTCCAAATAACTCGATGGATTTGTGGATTTGACCAAAGCAAAGAAAAATGATTATGAATGAATTATCCTGACGAGAACTGTATTTCGGTATGTGATAACGAAGAAACGATTTTAATACAAAATGTAAAGAAAACACAAATTTAATTAATATTGAACGGCGAGAGTATGTAAGATTCGCGTTCCTGTTTAAAAGAAAAAAGAAAAAAGTTACCCGAAACAGATCCAACTCCGGCAATCCCAAAAATAACGAAAATAAAATAACAACGAATAAATTCGAGAGAAGAAAATTCGTTACATTATATTTCTTCATCGATGTTTCAGTCGAATCTCAGAGCCGATGAAGATACAAATTTGTTGGAAAAAAAGAATTGTTCTTATTTTTTTAATCCACATCGAGATTATTTTTTTTTTCTTCGGAGTTTGATAATCGAAGGATTGTGAACACGTTGAAAATAACGTAAAAAAAGTAGTCGATTTAACGTTAAAATTGATTCACAAAATTCTAATTTTGCGTTAAAATTGATTCACAAAAGTCGAATTTCTAACGTTAAAATTGATTCACAAAAGTTTCATTCTTTGAGTTTGTCGGGGGAAAATCTCGTCCTTCGGCCAAACAGCTAGCTCTATAATAATTTACAACTATTTTTTTTGGTCTTCTTTTCATTTTTTCATATCATTGTCACTAATCATAAATAAATTAAGCGTAAATAAAATATTACAACGAAGTACGAAAGATTAGAAAAAAAAAAATAATGAAGAACACGAAGTTTGTAAAACGTTTCCGTTGGATTAAAAAAAAAAAAAAAAAAAAAAAAAAAAAAAAAAAAAAAGCTCGTGAGGCGAAATTATTCGAGAGTTTGGAAGAATCAATCGACCGTTCTAACAATCGACGACGTGTTCGATGGCTTCGATGAGATTGTCCAGACCGAACAAAAATCCTTCCTCGTGATTTCCTTCGGTCCAGGGGGCTCTGTGGCTCAGTACTCGACCGTCGGGAACTCGCGAGGTCTTGGCAAAGTCGATCAGCCAAACACCGACCTTCTCGTCGTCGTATATCATGAAAATACTGCTACCGATTACCTGCAATCAGATGTAACGAAGAAAAAAAACTTTTTTTTAGACATTTCTCAACGAAAAGTAACTAAAATAAAATGAAATAAAATGAAATAAAATAAAATAAAATAAAGTAATTAAAATAAAATAAAATAAAATAAAGTAATTAAAATAACGTTCGAGTGATTTCTCATTATTTCCTTTTGAATAAAAAGAAGAAAAAAAATAATCAGTGATTTTTATTTTAGCTCGTGATTTTTTTTCAATGATTTCGTTTTTGATCGAAATTCGTGACAATGAATTTGTATTCAATTGCTTCGGTGATTTCGTCGTTTCTTTTAATTTCGTTTGTTCGCAAAATGTCCAAAAAAATCAAGATCGATCAATAAAATAAACACACAAACAAAATAAATAATATAAATGAATAAATAAAAAATGGATAAAATTTTTTTTAAAATTGAAAAAAAAAACGAAAAAAAAAAAAATGTTTGCAACAAACCTCATGAGTCTTGAAATAATCGGATCTCTCGATTCTCGATCGTATATCACTGAGACGTTCGAGCAAAGCTTTACGCGTGTCGTTCGTGCATCTCAAAAACAATCTCATAGTGTCCAAAACTTGTTTGTGAGATTTAACGCGTTTGAGATCGGTGATAGGTGGTCCACCGGGCAATTTCATGGCTTCGATTCTGAATCCATGACTGCAAGTCGAACTCTGTTGTTCGCGAAATTGCATGTAACGCAATTTCGTGACTGCCCGTTGACGATTTTCGTCTTCGGTCGGTGCTGTACGATCCACGGCGATCATTTTTTCATAAAGATCCGTGCGTGCCGTTGTTTTCGAAACCTCGGATTCCAAAAACGTTCGCGTGCCGAGTTTTATGTCCATAACGTGTGGATCGTTGAAACCGAATAACAAATCTTGCAATTCGATGAATTTTTCACCTTTGTAATCGACCTCGCGATAATAACGCGGTATGCAATCGCGTATGTTTTCGTCCTTTGACAGGGTCTCGTAGACCATGCGTTCGGTGTTCTCCGCACCTCCGGTACGTCGCTTCCACACGGTTCCCGGTCCCGCAGGTGCAAAACCGTCCGGATGCCCGGACAATTGAAACCACGATTTCAAACGATTTTTCAACAATACGTCGCTCGCTGGTGCGGTCAATTCCAAAGCGTTCTGTGTTGTCAATTATGATGAAAAACAAACGAAAACAAAAAAAAATACATATATAAATAAATTTTAAGGGTGATGTTTTTTTTAAATAATAATTTTGATTATATATTTGAAATTAATAAATAAAATTATATATTTTAAATGATATATATATATATATATATATATATATATGTATATATAGATAAACATTGATAAACATTAACAATTCGAAGAATGTATATATATATAACGGTATATATATAACGATCGTTCGATGAAAAATGTTGTTTGAAAAATATATATTTTTTCGAACAATCACAAATGTGATTAATTATGATGCAACTATATTTAAATTCTCACGCGGGTGAGATAATGAATAATTTAGATGAATCATTGTTTCACAATTAATTCTTACGTTCAACGGGTCGTGACATATTTTTTTTTTGTTTTTTTTCTTCTTCTGTTTTTTGTTTTATTTATCATTTTAATTTCAAGTTCCGAGACCGTTTTGAGTCAAGACCACAGAGTGTTTGAAATTTTAGGAATCTTCGAGTTACGTAACAGGTAAAAAAAAACAATTAATTGAAAATTGAAAACTAAAAAAATATATTTGATGAAAAAAAAAAAAAAAAAATTGATCGGTTTTTCAACTTCATTGATTTTGAGGAAAAAAATCGACTAACCAGAGCGAGATACTTGAGCGACATGTCTTCCTGTCGCATTATCGAGTCCGACAAAACGTTTGGAAATCGTTGCAACGTCTCGTCGAGCAAAGTCGACGACGACAATGATTTTACATCGTTGGTACCGAATCCAATCGTGGAAACTTCATCGATGATTTTTTCACCGTTGCAATTATCGGCGACGTTGTTGGATGCGTTTTTTCGCCATTGACGAAAAACATTGACCGCCGAAAGCGTCGTCGTTGTCGTCGTCGTCGTCGTCGTCGTCGTCGTCGTCGTCGTCGTCGTCGTCGTTGGATTTTCATCGACAACGTTTTTCGAATCCCCATCGTTGTTATCATTGTCATCGTGTTGTTTGTTGTTTCGCGACAAAACAACCCTGTCGCGATTCTTCCTCGATGCTCTCAGTTTTGATTCCTTCGAATCTTTGACACCGTTTGTCGGCTGTAATGATGTAAAAACAAAATAAATTAATAAGACAAATAATATAAATAAAATAAATATAATAAATTAGATGAATAAGATCATTAAGATGAATAAGATAAATAATATAAATAAAATCAATAAGATCAATGATATCAATGAGATGAATAAGTTTAAGAAGATCGATAAAATTAATAAGATGAATAAGATTGATAAGATTGATAAGACAAATAAGACGAATAAGTTCAATAAGATCGATGAAATGAATAAGATGAATAAGATTGATAAGATTAATAATATAAATAAGATAAATAAGATAAATAAGATCAATGAGATGAATAAGTTCAATAAGATCGATAAAATTAATAAAATAAATAAGACAAATAAGACGAATAAGTTCAATAATATCGATAAAATTAATAAGATTAATAAGATTGATAAGATTAATAATATTAATAAGATAAATGAGATAAATAAGTTCAATAAGATCGATATAATTAATCAGATGAATAAGATTGATAAGATGAATAAAATATAAATAAGATAAATAATATGAATAAGATAAAAAAGATGATAAATAAGGAATTGTTTTAAACGCCCGTGTGTTTGTGTGTGTGTGTGTGTGTGTGTGTGTGTTCACCACGTTTGATGGATAATTGACCGAGATAATTTGTTCATTCACTGGCAACGTGATAGAGCCTGTGGTAAACTGCAGTTGTTGCTGCAGCTGCTGCTGACAATTGGATTTAGCTATTGTCAGCTCACGTGGGTCGTGCATGAAACGAGATCCGAACCTTTAACATTGTAACTGCAGCAGCAGCAGCAGCAGTGACAACGACAGAGACGAAATGCAGGTGTTGATCGAATCACAATCACACTTGTGCATACATTTGAATATATGTATATCAGAGGCATTCCAATGAATTCCAGTATCACTTTTACGGTCGACACAACATTTTTTTGGGAAAAAAATTTTTTAAAAATCATAACGCGTTATAAAAAACATATCGGTAAGGTGGAAATTCTCTCACTCATTCGAGACAGATTTAAAAAAAAAATAATAATAATAATAAAAAAGCTGCAAGTTGAAACTTGCAAATCGCTTCCTCATAATTTAAGGCAAGCTGAAAGTTGAAACTTGCAATTTGCTTCCTCTGAGTTGTAAGTAGTGAACGAAGATTCCTTTATGGAGAAGCAAGAATGAGGGAGCTATGACGGAGCACTTATCTTTTGGCTTCCTCATAAAGGAATCTTCGTTCACTACTTACAACTCAGAGGAAGCAAATTGCAGGTTTCAACTTGCAGCTTGCCTTAAATTATGAGGAAGCGATTTGCAAGTTTCAACTTGCAGCTTTTTCATTTCTAATCGATCATAGTATTCGATATTCGAATGTTATTCAAACTTAGGGACTGAAAAAGTGTTCAGTTTTATGAAAACTGCGTCCACGTCGCGAGTTCCGGTTCAATTAGAGCAGCTCGTTCATTCTACTGTTTATTGACACTATACCGTATATGAAATAAAGTTTTATAAAATTTGAACGCGTCGTTCAATGCCTACCAAATTTGCTTACGAATAGAGGTGAACGTTAGCTTATGGACGTCTATAAATTTCACCACGGTCCGTCAATTATTTTTGAATTTGCAAAGGTAAGAACTTCAAAATTTCCAATTGCTCTAAAATGCGATCCGATTGGCCGATCTTCGCCAAATTTAATATGTATCACAGCTTAATGATATTCCATAGTTGTAGAGAATTTGAATCCGATTGAATGAAGTTAACGACAAATAAAGCGGCAAAGTTCATTTTTTGAAAAATTCAAAATATCATAAAATCCGAACATCTCGACGGATTCGGCTCAAACGCAATACCATACATCCTTAGGTATAACTCTATATTTGAAGAACTATTTAGACGAATATCTCAAAATTTGCGGACGCTACAGTGGTAACAGACATTTTTTGAAAATTTCAAAACGCTATAAAATTCGAACGGATGCGTCGATTAATGCAAAAATTATACAGGACATAGAGGTTGTATGACACCACATGCGTGCAAAATTTGAGCGCTGTAGCTTGAGCCGTTCTCGAGTTATAGACATTTGAATTTTGGAGGGTTGATCCACACACACACACACACACACACACACATACATCCGGACATTCTCTACAAATGTAATTTCTGGATGTTTTAGGTCATTTTGAACCTATAGACATTAAGATCTCGAAAAAAAATTTTCGGACCATCACAAAGCTTCCTTTATGAGGAAGCAAAACTAGAACTAGTTTGTACGTCGTTGGATTAAAGTTTGCGTTTGAGACACGAATTGTAATCGGTCTTTGTCGTCCACGACGAAAC
The DNA here is from genome assembly GCA_963662125.1 of Diplazon laetatorius. NCBI lineage: Eukaryota > Metazoa > Arthropoda > Insecta > Hymenoptera > Ichneumonidae > Diplazon > Diplazon laetatorius. The sequence goes on along the minus strand of OY759165.1, from coordinate 6,507,218 downwards.
AAACAACAACGAACGAGATCATTGGACGGTTCTTTGCGCGATAACAGGTTCGGATTTTTTTTTTCTTTTTCTTTCGATTTTTTTCTTTCTATTTTTATTTATGTTCGCTACGTGAAAATTTGTGAAACAAATTTTTTCGGACAAACGGGCGAGATTGGTAAAAAAATCACGAGAGGAATATCTTGCCGCCGCACACGCGATAGTTTTTTCGAATTACGTTATCGATCGTCGAAAGATATTCGATCGTGACCGAATGTTTTTTTTTATTGCCGAGACGTGCGTCAAACGCAAGACTATAAATAAGAATTTTTGTCTGGGTGAGGATATGGAAATTTGCGTTATATATATATATATATATATATATATATATATATATATTTGCGTTATATATGTATATATATATATACATATTTTTTTTTCGAGAGGTCAATTCCCGCGGTCGATAAACCGATGTACCGAGCGATTTCACGGTCAAATCAGTTTCGAATGATTTTTTCTTTTTTTTTTTTTTGGTTTTCACGCGATTTTTTTATATTTTTTTATTATTTCATTATTTTTTATTTTTATCATTCGATTTGAAGAACTTAGGTTTATTTATATTAGGATTAGCGTGTGATATGATTATTTTTCCGTGATTTCACAATATTTTTAAACGATTTCAAACCACTCACAAATCATTTCATTGTCGATTGTGATTACCGATTGTCCGTAAATCGATTGTTCGGTTGTTTGTTTCATGATTTGCTTGTGATTTTATTATTATTATTATTATTATTATTATTATTATTATTATTATTATTATTATTATTATTATTATTATTATTATTATTATTAGTGATTCAATCGTTCCTTGGAATTACATTGTTCGATTGTTGATTTGTTGTTGATTGATTTAGTTGTCAATTGTTGATTCTATTGTTTTCCATTGAATTGTTGATTATATCTTGTTCGCCATCGATTAAATATCGTTCGTTTCTGATTCCCTCATTCGTTTGTCCCCGTGATTTGATACAATTTAATTATTGCGAAAGACATCGGGGACCGTCGGTCGAGTGGATTCCATTCGGCGAACGGTCCCCCAACTACATATACATACGCAATGTGCGTGTGTGACGTGTGCTTTAGCATCCGCTCGGCAAACACTCACCGCGCGGTCATTGCAATGCGCGCTCGCGGACTTTAACGATTATGTCCAACGACCGCTGTACGAGCTACACGCATACCGCCTTATCACGGCCCCCGTACGTTAACCGCCTCTTTATACTGATTTTTTTGTTCTTTCTGTGTGTGTGTGTTTTTTTCATCGCTACGCACGCACATTCGTTACGAAATTGACGACTATTATCATTATTATTATTGTTATTATTACTTTTTTCACAGACACGCGATTTGGCCGAGTACAATGCTCGACGCGATTGCAACGTTACCGTACACAGTCCATTTATCAAATGACAATCGCAAACTCGTTAAGGTTGTGGGAAAAAAAAAATTTGCAGGTGGTAGAATTTGAATGTATGGGACAGAACGTCTCAAATCGACGGATTGAGAAACGCTTTTCTATCTCCACCATGTGGGGAGATGATTCATTTTTTTTAATATCTTTTGAGGTCTACGATATGACTTAGTTTTTATTTTTTTTAATTTTTAGTCAATTTTTTTTAATCAAGAGGTTAGAACTCCTGATTTCCCCGTTTTAAATTGGATGACATTTTGTGGTAAAGTGTTATTTTTTTTTTTTTAAGCCCATGTGCTAGTGCTTGGTCGGTAACACGAAACTGTAAGCCATTGTTCTCGGCCAAAATTGATAATTGCGACGAAATTCGAGAACGTTTGACTGGGTTTGAAGATTTCCCAGACAACCGTTCTCGTCTTTCATCCAATATCTCAATTATGTGGGCGAACAATACGTTTCGAAGATTCAGCTATCTCCCTCGCACTCGGAGCAATCCGAGAGAGAAAGACGATAGGTAGCACATCGTCTTAAATCTTTTTAAATTTCATCATCCACTTGGGGCACGTCTGGGGGGGGGGGGGGGATTGGGAGTTCGATATTTGCACGATGAAGAGGAAACGTTGTCGTTTGCGTCACGAACAAGCTGTCGATACAATTTTGTCAAAACACTTGCGTAATAATAAAACAAATTTACTTTGGCAATTTTTCGTGAAACGCTAATGTTGAATTCTTCGTTTTTAAATTTTTTTTTCAATTTTTTTATTTTAATTTCGTGACGCATTCGCATATTCGTATTTCTGGACTATTTTTGGACGTCCGCGATACATCACGTTTGTCGAACACATCGCGACGATAAGAAATTCTGATAAATATGCGAGGAAAAGAAAAAAAAAACAACTTCTCTTATAATTCTCCAAATTGTGTTTTCTCGCGACATTTTGGCACATTCTGAACATATAGTGCCACGGAAAACATCTCGAAACGAAGAAAAAAAAATTTCCACCGTAAAATGGATTTCTACATTCTGAAGGAAGCCTTTTTTTTGGAGGAAGATTTTCTGAGGAAGATTTTTTTCTTTTTTTTCCCTCAATAATCTATTTTTTTTTAATCAAAGGTCGTACATTCTTCGATTAAAAAGAAGAAAAAAATCGGTTTGCATTTGAAATTCGATCGAACAATGTGTACGTTCGAAAAGCATTGATTGAAAGAAAGAACAAAAAAAAATCAACTTAAATTGGCGCAACGACGGTTCACAGAGGCATAAAAATGTGCGGACTGTGATCGTCGTGAGCGTGTCCGATCGATAAGCCGTGTGTGCAAACACGAGTATCGGGATGAAAAATAATCGGTTTGAAAATTGTAACAGCCGTGTCGGTCGATCGGGGGCCCAAGTTCCGCGCTATATATCATCCCCTCGTGTTCGATGGTAAAATGCCGTCGAGCCGTCGGTCGCGTTCGCACTATTCTCAATGGGATCACAAACAATTCACGCGATACTCGCGGCGATTTTTCTTCGATCGAACCGCGGGCTACTTGGAGCAAAATATCCTGCACCGAATCGAAAATTTCGTCGACGATCCCCGAAATCGTTGTTCGATTAATTGAATAAACGAATATTGCCCATACACTCCGTCGTTTTCCACCGACGTCGGTTCCAAAAAAAAAAAAAAAGAAAATGACCCAGGACCGAGGTCATAGCGGAGGAGGGGGGGGGGGGGGGGGGGTCGAGGAATCGCGAGAACCGGTCGAAAATTTGTAATTCCGTTGATAAAGTCGCTTCCGACGAGGAATAAGAATTGGCTCACAAAATCAAGGTGTTTTCCTTGGATCGAAGAGTCTCTTCTCTCTTTCTCTCTCTCTCTCTCTCTCTCTCTCTCTCATTTTTTTGTTGTTCTTTGTGTCGCGTTCCGCTCCTTTCCCTCTCCGTTTTCGCCGCCGCGGTATTTATTCCTCAGCGTCACACACGATTTCTTATCATTTGTTCTTTTTATTATTCGATGCGGCCGTGTGCTGTGTCGTTTGTGTCGTGATGCGCGGCGAGCGTGTGCGCACGCGCGTGATGCCGATGCCGGTCTCGCGGGAAGCGCGAAAGGTCAGCCGTAAAACATATGGGTCGTTAATCCGTCGGTAATGGAAATAATTTTGGGGTTCTCGCTAATCGAATTTGAAAATCGAAAGCGGAATGGAATTTTGAACTCGTTTTGTCTGACGTTGATTGAAAAAACAAAACCAAAAACAACAACGACAACAACGACCTCTCAAGAACGATTGATAAAACAGAAGAAAGACCCACAAAATCGGAAATCGAACTCCTCATAAAATGTTGAAGTTAAAGAAACTCAATGCCAAAGTCACCGTTGAATCATTTTTTGAAATCTTTCGTGATCGAACGAGATCTCGAAATTTTGCTGAAGATTTTTCGTTCTGGAAATATTTATTGGGCGAATCAACCGATACAGGCTAGAAAAGGCTGAAATACGATCGGAGGCGATTGAAAATTCGTTCCCCGATCGGACCCCGAGCTGTTTCGGAGAGCTTGCCAAATGGGTGTATGTCGTGATGTCCGACCTTTCACGATGGGGGGACCCCAATTGGACTCGAAGCGTGACGGAAAACGGAGCAGGGAGTGAACCTAATACCCGATCCATCGGTGTGGTATCTCGTTACCGCCATATAACGGTAATTCAAACGGAATCACCTCGAGGACGTACCGACTGACTTATTATACTCGACTATGTACGCCCACGCAGCCGAGCTGCATCGAAGACGTTGTGGAAACGAACCTCGCCAAGACGAACAGTCGATGTCTCGAATTTTGAAGAAATTTGAATTTTTTTTATGACATTTGAATTTTTTGAGACATTTGGATTTTGAAGGAATTTGAATTTTTTAAGACAGTTGAATTTTTTTAAGACATTTGAATTTTTTAAGACATTTGAATCTTGAAGAAAGTTGAATTTTGAATAAATTTTAATTTTGACAACATTTTAGTTTTAAAGAAATTTTAATTTTGAAGTACTTGAGGGCCAAAAGGACGGTTCACTAATTCCGTGGGAAGTAATGATTTCAGACTTGGGTAGATTTCACACAATTCCAGCGATTTTTAATGCCACCTGTGATTTCTTGATTTTGTAGATTTTTTCTGTGATTTTTTCTCGGACGTATTTTTTCATTACCAATAATCCAATTATTTCCCACGATTTTTGAGAATTGCGTTCGATTTCACGATTATTCATGATTTCACGATTTTTGTCATGATTCTACGATTTTTCATTATTCCACGATTTTTTAACGAATTTTCACGATTCCAGGATTTTTTAACGAATTTTCATGATTTCTTGATATCACGAAAATTTCCCCATTCCACATTAATTCGTCTCCACGTGATTTCGCATGATTTGTCAATTTGAGAATGATTTCTCGATTAGTTTCATAACATTGTTTTTAACATTCTTCCTTTAACTTCGTTTTTTTAACATTGTTTTTTTTTTTTTCAAACACCTCGACAATCGACTCCAAAACGTTTTGGTACACCCGAATTTTTCACGTCGCCGATGTTCAACGAAACGAACCCATGATTTCTCGGTTATCGCATTCCCGAACGTTCGAACGTTATGCATACTTCGAACATTGTGCAAACAATATTGAATTTATGACTCGTACCGTGTGAAAGGTTGCTCTCACGACGAATATCCGCCCAACCAACACACCAACACCCATCGTAAAACACGACTAGACCTACGTAAAAAAATTAAAAAAAAATAAAAATAAAATCGATCGCAGTACGGAAACGTTCGGTGACTGGGGTCACGGGGGGCCACATCTCTTACCTTGTTGAAATGGGCTTGAAGAAGACGTTCGTACTGATCGACGGCCCGTAGACAAACCCTCGTCGTAAATGCTTCCATCCCTGATGGCAAAGGCGCGTGGCACACACTGCTTGACATTATATTCAAATATTCCGAAATAATCTCACAATCAGTTTTACTATCCCAATTGTGAAAAAAAAAAACCGTCGAAATAAAAAAAAACAACAACTCTCACGCACCCACGTTTTTCGTTTTTCGTTTTTTTTTTTTCAAAATTTTTCACCGTTCGACGAAACACCGAACAATTGCACACTTATTTTCACTGTTTCTCCAATATTTGTTTTGGTATATACATGTATATATGGATGTATGTACGTTTTTTTTTTTTTGAATTTTTTAAAACCGAAACAAAACTGTGTCGAGCTTTTTGGGTGTTGATTATTATAACGTCGAAGACTGTACGTGAATTATTTAGATTCTATTGACGGTCGGACAATGGGGTTTCTAAGGACGCAAAAAAAAACGATTCGATGGTAAGAAAACGGGGTTTCGTGTATCAGGCTACCATCTTGGTTTGTGTGACGCGAGCGCACGGTTTTGACGCGCCTGACGGACTACTGGGCTACTACTGAACGGCCGAGGGTGTCACAACGTCATTTTATCGCCTCGCTCTGCCGTTGCTCCGTCTCATTCACTCTCGTTCTCTCGCTTCTTTTATCCCCCCCCCCCCCCGCTTTGCCCGCGCCACCACCGTGAAATGTAGTCGGACCTGGAACGATTACTGCCCCGTGGTGGGGGGGGGACAGCATTGAGGTTATGTGCTTTTCATGTCGTACGACTCTTCGGGATTGCCACAAGTGCGAGGGAGATGGCTGAATCTTCTAAAACCCATTGTTCTCCGTCACGATTGTGCAATTTGATGAAACACGAGAACGGTTGACTCGGGAATCTTCGGATGTGGTCAAACGTTCTCGAGTTTCATCGTAAATATCAATCGTGAGCGAGAACAATGGTTTACAGTTTTTTTCGTTACCGACCGAGCGGTAACGCCATCACCTCAAGTCGTGTCTTTGTTCTTTTCGGTACCAGTCTCTGAAAAATTTTAGTATTTTTAGATTCGATGAATGTTGAAAATTTTAAATTTCAACAATTTTCTTTTTTTTCCTGCTTCTTTTCGAAATAATGTTCGTTTTTCCTGGTAAAGATGCGCGCAATTGTTGTACTCGTGCTATACGGTGACGAAATGCCGGAAGTGGCAGTGCAAATCGAGACGCACGATGAGGTAAAAGATCTCGTGAAATTTATGCGATTAATCAGCATCATTCGCGATGAATCGTCTCTCCCGTCGGGATAAACGTGAAACAATCGGTTATATGCGCACGTGAATTTTCGATCGTAATTCTTAAAGTCGAATGATTCACGAGCGGTTTGACCGATCATCGTGAATTCGTCACGAAAAAAAAAAAAAAAAAAAAAAAAAAAAAAAAAAAAAAGTGCGATGAGTTTCCATTCATTTATAATGTATTATTTTGGGACGAAAATACCGCGAGTTCGTCGTCGTCTTGACCACAATGAAAGTTTTCGATCGAAACGATTTGCAGTTTGTTCAACGACAAACCGATTTTTAGGGTCCCGTAAAAATCTAGGAATCTTTGAGGTTTCGATCGGTCCGTTTGTCTGTAAGCCCTTTAAGGGTGTAAATACATCTGTGCAGATCGACGCGATGTGCCCAATCTCGCGAATTTTGAAGAAATTAAAATTTTTTAAGACATTTTTATTTTGATGAAATTTGAATTTTGAAGGAATTTGAATTTTGATGAAATTTGAATTTTTTAAGACATTTGGATTTGGATGAAATCTGAATTTTGAAGAAAATCGCCCGAAAAATAAGTGAATTTTTGGAATTATTATCTCAAAAACTATTGTCCCGATTGAATTCAAGTTGGTTTTATTCGAAAGTGCATATATTGACGTAATGAAAAAAAAAAAAAAAAAATTGCTTGTATTTTAAGGGGGAAACTTTAAAGCGAAGAACCTGCTTCTCGGCAGATGAAACAGTCGGACTAGGACGTTCAAAATAGGCTAAACATTTTTTAAAATTCTTTTGCCATTTATTGACACCACTCCCCCTCCAATTAACATTTCAAAAATGACCCAGATAAAACAACTTCCCTTTTTATATATGGGACATTCCGAGTGAAATCGTCAGGTTTCAAATTCCCCTCACGATTTACAAATCGTTTCATTACACTTTTTTCGTCGTCCTGTTTCTACCTCAAAACGTACAATATCTTTTTTTCAAACACCTAACTTCAATTTGGGATCTGCACCTCAAACCGTTCTCCAGTTATATATAGACATTCTAATTTTCCGGACGTTCCAGCACGTTCCAAACACGGTATAGACACGAAGATCTCGAACAAAAAAAAACCAAAAAAATTCCTACCGTCACGAAATTTCTTCCATGTCCGAAGATCAAACGTTAATGTGGTGTTAAAACATGACGTCAACGCGATCTCGGCAAACAAAAGCTTCCACACTTTTTGGAACAAATCGAACGAGCCCAAAACTTAACACAAAGTATATTCACCTCGACGTATAATGTGCCTTGTGTAACATTGAAAATGTGTGTGTGTGTGTGTGTGTGTGTGTGTGTGTGTGCGTGTGTGTGAATGTGTAACGTCGATCGATAATCGGGCTATTGATCCCAGAATTATCTAATTCGAACGAAGAAACTATCTTGCCAAAACGAAATTGGCGTCCACGTGGACAATCGTATGGAATATCGTCAGATCCGTCCCCCTGATACCTTTTCCGTCTCTCTTTATCGTTCTGTCTTTGGCCTTTTTTTCACCCGTGATCATGCAAATTATTCCTCGAGAATCCTCGACAATTAATGATCATCGAGCAACGTACCAAGCAGTCTGCAAATTCCATTACCAAGCTCCAGTTTCTCACCTTGGATCCTTAAAAAAAAAAGAATATAAATATATATATATACAGAATGAGAAATAACAAGTCGGTAGAACTCATTTTGCGAGGTGGAATCCGTGAGTGGCTTCGGCCGTGTTGTTCGAGAGCCCGAGGCCCCCCCGTGCGGCAAAAGTTCGTTTTACAAGAGGGGGCCCCCTCTCGCTAGCGCCCTCGCTCTCTCTCTCTCACACACACACACTCTTTATACCAGCTTTATCTCTTTCTCCCTGGGCGACAGCGAGCGTGAACGTGCGTCATTGCGGGCACACATGACGTCTCTCGGTGCGTCGTCCCGTTTCTCAAACGAGGTCCTCGCGCGTGTGTATATGTGTCTGTGTCTGTGTGTGTGTGTGTGTGTGTGCGCATGCTCCACACAATCGCCCGGTGAAACGTGCCCCAGCGACATATAGCGACGAGACACACCACACGTATGAATACATATGTATCGTATGTATGTATGGAGAAAGTGTACGATTCGAGTTTTCATCGATATATAAACACATTTGAAACTGGCAATCGATATCGAAAGACCACGGATTTTGTTTCGAAAATATGTCATTTGTAAAAACAAAATTGTTTTTCGTTTTTCTTTTTTTTTTTTTCGTATTTGTTCTCAAAATATTGAAATGAATAATGATGGAGGTTATAAATAGATTGAATAACGATTAAATCGGTTGAATCAGTCACGAATTAAAATGATCTTGAAAAAATCGTCGTTAATGATCGTCGTAAAATTTTTTTTTTTTTAATTCTTTTTTTTACACTACTTTCGATAATTATTCCTTCGTTATCGTTGTGTTTGAAAAAAAGACGAAAAAGAAGTGAGAGATATGCATTTTTTTCAGTTGAAAAAAAATGGCGTCTTTCACGCATCGACCGAGAGAGAGAGAGAGAACGAGCGACAAACATTTGACATAATCTTAACGGTTTTTGCTAACGGGTTGGAAAATGAATGAACAAACGAACAAAAAGAAGAAAGAAAAGAAGAAAAACGCAATGCACAAACAAACAACCAAACGGATTGTGCAAAACCGATTGTTTTCTCCAGGTGGGAGAGAGAGAGAGAGAGAGACAGAGAGACCGAGGACGAGGACGCGAGTCGAAGAGTCTGAATAAAAAAAAAAGGAGAGCCTTGAGCTCGAAGAAGTGAATGAATTGGAGAGACGCGTTCGTCGGTGGTCCCCGTCATGAGGATTCGTTGAGAAGAAGAAGAAGAAGAAGAAGGAAATGGCGGGATTCTCCGGTTTTCGAAGAGCTCGTATACGCGAGTGTCTGTGTCTGTGTGCGCGCGCACGCACGCACGCTCGTAGGACAAGCTTAAGGGGTTGTGCTAGTCTAGAATTTCAAAAAAAAAAATCAATTCTTTTTCGGTGCATATTTTCAAATGTTAGACCTTCAAGAACATATATATACTCCAAAGAGATTTTCAAAATTCCAATTGTTTACGGAGTTATAGCTATATTTTTAATCACATACAATACGAGGTTATAATAATCGCAAACGTCTGTTTCTCTCTCTCTCGCTCGACAATTCCGGACCGAGGATTTAATTCATCATTGAAAAAATAATAATAATCACAGTAATAACAAAAAAAAAAAAATAAATAAAAATCTGCGTATCAGAGAGAAAGAGAAAGAAAAAAATGTTCGACGCGTTAAATCGGCGTTATCATAGTTATCATCGAAGAAGACGTTCTTCAATCAGGATGATCGAAGAATCACACGCCAAAAGGGCGGAGAAAGACTTTTGCGGCGTGTCCGCAGGTGGAAGAAAGACAAAAGATGCGAAAGCTTCTTGACGACGACGGCAGATGAAGAAGAAGAAGAAGAAAGAAAGAAAGAAGCTAAACTTTCAAACACAAATACGTGTTAATAACGAGAAATATGAAAAAATAAACGGAGAGGGAAGAAAGAGGGGGAGGGCGGAAGGAGGGGAGGGGAGGACGTAGGCGGTTTCGTGTAGCCTCGTTAGTCCCAGGGATTCTCGTCGTGGGTACTTCGGCACACGGACGCTCTCACATTTGTAATAACGACAAACCCGTCGCTTCGTATTTATATGATTCTCGTAAGGTGGTATGGACGTTTGTGTCATTAGTGTGTGTGTGTGTGTGTGCGTGTGTGAGAGAGACAGGGGGAGGGGAAGGAGGGGGTAGTGAGAGAAAGAGCGACAGTTGAGAGAGAGAGAGAAAACAGACTCCTCGGAGGTCAGCATTGACGCAAATCCATCCGATGTCACGTGACCCCTCACAGGCCCCGAACCAACACAATATAACCCCCCCCCCTCTCTTCCCCTCCCCGCCGCTCCTTCTCCTTCTATTGCTCCCTCTCTTCGCTCTGGTCCCGACGAATACGATGAGGTTCACACTTGCCAACCCAACAGACTTTTTTTGTGTGTGTGTGTGTGTGTGTGTGTGTGTGTGTGGAATCGACGAACACCTTTCATTTTGAATCCACACGACTTCTGCCGTGAATTCGATGTCTCTGGGAGCCTTATCTCGATCGCAAAAGTCTCTCACTTGTTTATATATGGTACACATGCACACACACACACACACACACGTACAAACACAACTGCCACCATGCGTGTGCCATTTGCACATTAAGCACACACACACACACACACACACACACACAGCGATACCTTGCGAGGCACATGTCATTCGATGGCCACCCACGCGTTAATTACCAATTAACACTCGTACGGCAAAGAGTTTGAATTCTTATTACGACGCTTACGAACAAGCTTTATACTTTTACCTACGACCCAAAAAATCATGAATTAACCGTCATTACAAGTTTGCACATTTTTCTAGCTTAGAGTTTTTGTTTTTCTTGCTTAATTTTTTTAAAATTGTTTCTTTGAAGTTTTTTTTCGTATACTCTCGACTTGAATTAACTCAATTTTCATTAAAATTTACATTTCAATTTTCGTTTGAATTTTTATTTTCAATTTACATTTCAATTATTATTTTTAATTTTCATTTGAATTTTTATTTTCAATTTTTCAATTAAAATTTTTCATTTCAATTGTCATAACAATTTTCATATCAATTGTACTAATATATAGGGAAAAAAAAAGAAGACGAGGATCGAATTATCATTGACTTACTCAACGATATATCATTCATTCACTTTTCCCCATATCATTATCGAAATTATAACGCTCCCAACGACTCGATATATTTAGTACAGCCCATTATCGTAATGACGCAGGTTAGCTTAATGATAACACAAGCAAAGCACGAAAAAAAAAAAAAGTGGATAATCAAATTATATAATTTTCCATTCGTGAGCATCGCGAGCCGAACAATCTCTCAAATATATGCTTATTTTAATTCAAACGAAATAACGAATAACAGATATGCTATCTCGTACGAAATTATTCCCCATCAATTTCAATTGAAAATCCCCCCCCCTCCCTTCGCCAATGAAAAAAAAAAAGAAAAAAAAATTCTTTCCAGTTGAAAATTTAGTTTACGTGGCGATGATCAATGGGTGAAAAATACAAATGAATTATTCATCAAATGGTTCAACGTCGATGCCAACATTAATTTTCCGGATAGTGGCGACGTACATATATATTGTTGACAACTATTGTCACGAGACGCACTTTTCGAACGACATATAAATCGACATTCCAATCGTCTCGCGGTTGATAAACGAAAAACCGCGACTCCGACGTTTTCACAGACTTTGCATTATAAATATGCATTTGTACATCGACCGTGTTTACCAGACGCCTCCACCGTGTTTTCGTTCACAAGTCGCATCTGCTTTTCAGCGATCGTCAGACCATGTGCATTTTTTTTATCAAAAAAAAAAAAATGCACATGGTCTTCTTCTTTTTTTTTCTTCTTCGAAAGAAAAAAAACAAAACCCTTCATACTTTTTTGTACTATATTGAGGTAGTACCCTCCATAAGAGAGTTCCTCGTTAGATTTTCATGAAACTTGGCATAATTATGGGTATTGATAAGAAAAAGCTTCGGTTAAATTTTTATGGCTTTCCGGAGCGCGAGAAAAAATGATATCAACACTTGAAAAATTGATTTTCAATTTCATTTTGCTTCCTCATAAAGGAAGCTTTGTGACGGTGGGAAAATTTTTTTTCGAGATCTTCATGTCACCATGTTCAGAAAGTTCCAAAACGTCGAGAAAACACATTTGGAGAAAATGTCCGGATGTATGTATGTGTGTGTGTGTGTGTGTGTATGTGTGTAATGGCCTCCCAAAATTCAAACTTGCATAACTCGAGAACGGTTTGAGCTACAGCCCCCAAATTTTGCAGACATGTGCAGCTCCGTAATCACTTCTCTGACTATAATTTTGGAAATGATTGAAGCTGCGACTCAGATTTTATGTCGTTTTCAAATTCCAAAAAAAAGGGCGTTATCACTTTAGCGATCGCAAATTTTGAGATACTCGTCTAAATAGTTCTTGACAAAGAGATACGTACCCAAGGTTAGTTGGTATTGCATTTGGGCCAAATCCATCAATAAGTTTTGATTCTATGATATTTTGAATTTTTCCAAAAATCAAATTTGTCGCTATAACTTTTGTGAACCTTGACCAATCAAGCTCAAACTTCACAAAAGTATAGAAAATTATTCAGCCGTGCTGTATCTCAAATTTGGCGAAGATCAGTTGGATGGTTCGGTTTTGACAGGAATTCAAGTTTTTCGATCGTAGGTAGTGAACGAAGAATCCTTTATGAGGAAGCCAAAACGAAAATGCTTCCTCATAGCGCTCCCATAAGCATCACATTGCTTCCTCATAAAGGATCCTCATACCTACGATTCCGAGGAAGCAAATTGCAATGCTCAACTTGCAGCTTGCTTAAAATTATGAGGAAGCAATTTGCAAGTTTCAACTTGCAGCTTTTTTTTTTATTTCCTCTCAATTTTTATATAAAAAAAAAAATAAGACGTTTCAGGAATAGGATTAAACGCAAACGATTAAAATCGTTCGTCCGAAATTTCGAGCATTCGAGCGCGTAAGTAAATTGGCTTGAGCCGACGTTTCGAGTTGTTCTTTTTTTTTTTTTTTTTTTTTTTTTTCGCCAATAATCGTTCGTCACCGAACCAGATGGCGAATAATAAACGAAGGCAAACCCGTCGACGCGAATAACCCAGGCTCGGGGTTTGGTCATCGTCGCGACAATCGTGGGAATAGATTGTCGCACGGTTTCGAAACCGTAAGCAAAGAATGAGGGGGGAGGGGGAGGCTACGAGGGAATTAACAAGACTTTGCAAACATCCGGGCTGCATCGTCAACGTCGACGTCAACGTATTTTTTTTCAATTCGACGATGCCCCCGCCCCCCTCCCACCCCCGCTCCCTCCGCCTCACCCCTATTTCTCAATCGTGACGCAATAATCGCAACGCTAAAAAAAAATTAATCCAGTCGAAAAAATTATTTTCAACACCATTTCGAACGACCGAATATCGATGGATCACAGGGCCCACGGAATATTGTTTTCCATCGAAAAAACCGTATCTTCATCTCAAATTCTTCACAATATCGTCATCAAAAAAAGAAACAAGCTGCAAGTTGAGCATTGGAATTTGCTTCCTCTGAATCGTAGGTAGTGAACGAAGAATCCTTTATGAGGAAGCAATGTGATGCTTATGGGAGCGCTATGAGGAAGCATTTTTGTTTTGGCTTCTTCATAAAGGATTCTTCGTTCACTACCTACGACCGAAAAACTTGAATTCCTGTCAAAACCGAACCATCCAACTGATCTTCGCCAAATTTGAGATACAGCACGGCTAAATGATTTCCTATACTTTTGTGAAATTTGAGCTTGATCGGTCGAAGTTCACAAAAGTTATAGCGAAAAATTTGATTTCTGGAAAAATTCAAAATATCATAAAATCAAAACTTATTGATGGATTTGGCCCAAATGCAATACCAACTAACCTTGGGTACGTATCTCTTTGTCAAGAACTATTTAGACGAGTATCTCAAAATTTGCGATCGCTAGAGTGATAACGCCCTTTTTTTGGGAATTTGAAAACGACATAAAATCTGAGTCGCAGCTTCAATCATTTCGAAAATTACAGTCAAAGAAGTGATTACGGAGCTGCACATGTCTGCAAAATTTGGGGGCTGTAGCTCAAACCGTTCTCGAGTTATGCAAGTTTGAATTTTGGGAGGCCATTACACACATACACACACACACACACACACATACATACATCCGGACATTTTCTCCAAATGTGTTTTCTCGACGTTTTGGAACATTCTGAACATGGTGACATGAAGATCTCGAAAAAAAAATTTCCCACCGTCACAAAGCTTCCTTTATGAGGAAGCAAAAAAAAATAAAACATACACAAACACAAAAATATTTTGTCAAACATGGTGAAGAATGAAATTTTACTTTTATTTACCGTCAAACGATGGCGGAAAGTTGAAAACGCAGTTTTGGTTGTTGGATTGATTTTCAGGGACAGGCCCCGGGAGAGGAGAGGAGAGGGGGGGGGGGGGAAGAGATAACAACGCTCAGGTACAACCGACGTCCGTGGAACTGGCACGTGACTCGGACGAGCTCAGAATTCGGACGACGTAATGAAGGATCTTGGTGAGATCCTGACGTTGACGCTCGTCCGGACTGTTTATTAGGGTCAAACGTCCGAGTACCTCTTGTATGCTCTGTGAAAAACCCGCGCTTCGTACAATCAACTTTCCCTTCTGATTGTTCGACACCAATGACCAAATTATCGAACCGGCGATGCCAATCTCGCCGAATGAACCGCTGTCGAACGTCGAGTGCAGCAGATTTATAAATGCCACTTCGTCGTAGGAAAAAAAAAAAACAGAGCGGAAAAAAAAACACAAAATTAAAATCCGGGTGGAAACAATGACTTTCGAAATACAAAAATCAAAGGATAATCGTATTCAACGAAAGAAGTAAAAGCCGAAAAAAATATTTCTTTTTTCCATCGTTAAAACATTGATGCTAAAATTTGTTTTGTTTTACTTATCGTACAAGTGAGAAAGAAACTATTTTTTTCTTAATTTCTCTTGAAAAATTTATTTTTTCTTGATCGCTTTTAAAAAATTTATTTTTTCTTAATCTTCTTTGAAGAATCTATTTTTCGTTAATCTCTTTTGAAAAATCTATTTTTCCTTAATCTCTTTTTAAAAAATCTATTTTTCATACTAATCTCTGCTAAAATGAAAATAGAAAACAAAGAATTAAAAAAAAAAAATTATTTGACTTTTTTCCTGTTGCTTTGCATCAACGTTATCATTTGTGTTTTTGGGGGTCATCGATCTACGTCCGTCAATCAAATTTCATCTTGATCGGTACACAAATGAGATAATGGACGTGACATTTTTTTTTGTTTTTTTTTTTTTTTCGTATTTCGTTTGAAATGTCATTGTGACGTTGCTCACCCGAAGCGAGAAGCCGCGGTCTGTTGGACGAATTGAATACTAAATTTCTGAGCGTCGAGATAGCGAGAAGACGTGTGGCCGGTGTGTTTGACCGGGCGAGTTCAACGAGTACGTCCAAACCGTCCGGAGCCTTGTTAAACGGAAAAACAAACGACGTATCGATCAAAATATTCATCGATAATAAATTATTATTATGATTTTCTAAAAAAATGAAATTTAATAAATTTAAATGTTAGAAAAAAATAAACACACAAGAAAAAAAGAAATAAAAACTAATAAAAAAAATAGGTACAACGTCGATTGCGAAATAATCGAGAAAAATCACTAACTTTTGGCACGGAAATCTGTCCCTCCTCGTAAAACGTAAAGTCATTGAGAAATTCCAAACAATAAACTTCGAGCAACGGCCAAGGTTTCGATCTCTTCGTCATTGACGGATGAATTTTTCCAAACAACGACAAGAGATTGCTCTGAAAAAATAAATAAATAAATAAATATAAATAAATATATATATGAGCGATTCCACGTGACTTCAGCCACTCAAAAAAAAAAAAAATTTCCACGAATAATTTTAAAAAATTGAGCTATTTTTTTGCAATATGTTCACCGAGTGCCGATTTTTTTTAAATTTTTTTGACGGTTTTATCGATAATTAACGTTTTTTTGTATTTTTCCATTCAAATGGCTGTATCCTTGGCAAGATTTGACGTATTTACATTTGTAAAAAACGAAAATGTGCGTCTTTTTAAGGCCTTTCAAAAAAAAATCACTTTAGATCCTATTGAGCAAGTTGCACGTCCGTTTCAGGGCAAAATATGCAAAAATAATTTTTTTCTCAAAAAATGCATTTTTAATTTTTTTTTTCAAAATTTCCCCAAATTCTGAATACGAAAAAAGAATTTTTAATATTTTTTATATCGTGGGACCGGCAATCGGTAATGCGTAATTTTACCGATTTCATTAATAGATTTTTTTCAGTTTGATTTTTTTTTTTTTCATGGGCTCGAGTCACTTTACGCGAGTTCAGAAGCCTCCTTGAAAGAGAAATTAATGATAATCAATGCTCGTTGAATCGCGTAAAGCGAAAAAATCAAACTGTAAAAAGTCTATTAATGAAATCGGTAAAATTACGCATTACCGATTGCCGGTCCCACGATATAAAAAATACCAAAAATTCTTTTTTGGTATTCAGAATTCGGGGAAATTAAAAAAAAAAATTTAAAATGCATTTTTTGAGAAAAAAAATATTTTTGCATATTTTGCCCTGAAACGCACGTGCAACTTGCTCAATAGAATCTAAAGTAATTTTTTTCTGGAAGGCCTTAAAAAGACGCACATTTTCGTTTTTTACAAATGTAAATACGTCAAACCCTGCCAAAGATACAGCCATTTGAATGGAAAAACACAAAAAAACTTTAATTAACGATAAAACATTCAAAAAAATTTTTAAAAAATCGGCACTCGGTGAATATATTGCAAAAAAATAGCTCAATTTTCTAAAATTATTTGTGGAAAAATTTTTTGTTGAGTGGCTGAAGTCACGTGGAATCGCTCATAGATATATATATATATATATATATATATATATATATATATATATATATATATATATATATATATATATATATATATATATATATATATATATATATAAAGTTTGGATTACCTTGGAAATTGCGACACGACATTCGTGAACGTGAACGGAATTTCTTAAAACGTGAAAAGCAAAGTGTAATTTTTGATTGTCAAAATTACGTCCGACTTTATCGAGCTCCTTGACGATCAAATTGACAATCGCGTGCAGAAGTGACGCGGCGTTCGGTGTTCTTCGTAATCCACAACCGTGCAACGCGGTTGTGAGAGTCAACGAGTGCGTGGCTGATTGAAATATATAAAAGAAATGATAAACCGTGAGACGACGATCCCAAAGTAGAAAAAGAAAAAAAATAATAATACGTTATGCTTGTCCAATTTAAATTCGATGAGAATGTATTTGAAATAATTTTTTTCAAACAAACAAAATTTTAATTTGACGTAAAAACGGTGACGTTACGGTTCAATGAAATAATTGTGAAAATAAAAACAAAAAAAAAACAACCTTCTGTGCAATTGGTCGTAAACGTGGCAACGAGTTCCAGAGCCGAAGTTATAATTTTCTCATCGCAGGTTATCCAAGCCCAGAGCTTGTGAACAACGTCCGCCAATCCGGCTGTCGCCAATCTCACTTTAACGTCGCGATTTTTGTACGAAAAATTCATCAGCAGTCCGAAAATTTGTTTGACGTCGCTCAAAAGCGGATGAATCTAGACAAACGAAATGAACAACGACAAAAATCATTGACCATTAGCTGAGGTTGGAAAAAAAGCCCAGCGAACAACGTCGAACTTTTTTTAATTGCTATTTTTCAATTTTTCACAGCACAGAAGTCAAAATACTGATTTTTCATCAATTTTCTTTTCTTTCTTTTTTTTTTTTTTTTCAATATTTTGCCATGAGGCAAAAAATGATCAATTATAACTCCGACCGATCCAAGATTTACGTGTCTACGTTAAAATTATTCGAGAAAACGGGGAATGTAATAGAAGGGAAAGAGTGGGAATGAGGAAAGAGGAAGCTAAATAAAAGTCTTGTGAAAGAAGCAGAAAAAAAACAAAAAAACAAATGGAAATTGTAAGCGGAATGTAAAACGTGACGTAGATCCAAGTGGGACGACATTTACAGGGTGGACGGGTGAGGCTTGTGTAAACACGCCAAAGACGTACACCGGGAAATAAATTTACTCATTAATTCGTCAATCCACAAAAAAAAAAAAGAAAAAAAATGGCGGACAAAAAAAAATAAATTACACTGGTTAACACGAAAAATGAACCTCGTGCAAAAAGTCCTCTGTAGCCTAATTTGAGGTCACTAAAAAACCGAAAAGTTTGTAAACCAGTGTTATCTTTTTAATCCAAGTTCTCGATTTAAAAAAATTGTTTTTTTTTATTTTTTTTTTAAATTAACAAAAATATGAATTACGTGAAAACATGTACAAACCTTTTTCTCACGATTGCTCTTGGTCTTGTAATTGTGATAAGGCTGGAGGGTAAATTCCGCATGAAGTTCTTTGAGCATCATCAGACAAGTTTCCCCAAGATTTTCTTCGATCGCAGTTTTTTTCGCTTCGTCGGAAACTCCGAGCAAATTGGACAGAGCACCGATAACGATGTCCTTGTCGCGCGACAACGTCGAACGTTCCTTGGTCGATTTCGCATAATTATGAGCGATAAAAAGATGCACGAGAATTTTCGAAATTTCCGAACCAATGGCAACGACCAATTTGTCGTCGAAATTTTTAACATTTTTCCGAGTCGTCGAATTTATCGAGCTCGTGGAATTTTTTACGGTCGACAATCTGTTGATGCTTGACAAAATTTCACGCAAATTGCAATCGTCGTCGTGCAAATCAATCGACGAAATTATTCGATGTGAATCGAGAACTAATGACAATGTTTCCGAGGACTTGTCGTTCGTGTTAGGTTTTTTTTCACGTTTTTCGTGATTTCGTTGTATCTCTTGGGACAGAATAAAGGCCAAACATCCGATCGAACTCATTCGCAACTCGGGCGACGAATCTTTCATCGATCGACAGATCGAGTGAATTATGTGTCGAGCGCCCGAAGTTTCCGTCGCTGTTATCAACGCTTCCATGTGTTGATGTCCGCTGTCCGTTAACGATAGAACCGACAAAAAATTGTACACTTCCGTGGACAGACTCTTGCGCAGGTACATTACACGGGCTCCGTCCTCGACTGCTTGAAAAAAGAAAAAAAAAATTAAAAAGTTTGTTGTAGAAAATAATTAAATTATTGACTCAACTAATTATTAACTCAAATTAACAAAACATTTGACCATTCATGTTTTATCAAGATTTTTCGTCTGTTAAACAAATGTGTTGCGATTCTCGAGATTAAATTTTGTTCAATTTGTTCAATTGCGAATGAATTTTTTACGAATTTTTACGATAAAAAGTTTTTTAAAATAAAGAATTCTTTTTCTCGCTTTTTCTTTATTTTTTCTTATTTTTATTTTTTTCTTGAATATCCAATCACAATCACACAATTGATCCTTGACTGCTCGACGAACACAGTTCGATCGCAAAAAATTTAAATCAATCAAATTAAATTGATTCACATTAATATTTTTTTGAGAAAAGGAAATTTTATAAATAAATTTTTAATGATTCGAGATTGAATTCGACGATAAATTTGAAAAAAAGTATCTCGAATCTACTTTTATGGTCAATGTTCGATTTGCATGGTCAACGGATCGTTAAAATAAATTATTTCAATTATTCGTGAAAAACAACGTTTGAAATATTAAACGAAAAATAAAAACAAAAAACAAAAAAATTCCACAGAGTCATAAAAACGTTGATGAACTTCGATTTCGTTCGAACTAAATTGCTCACAATAGCGTTCTTCGTCCAAGTATTTCAACAGCAAACAAAGCGTTTCGGTCGAGAAGTTGGCGACAGTCGCGAATTCTTGACAATGAGTTATGCAATTTGTCATCAGAGTGCAAAGACTTATGTACATCTCCAGAATGTCGCAGTAATGAGCCAGAGTATTGCGTTCGAATTCCTCGTACGTGGGTATATCACCGAAGCATCTGATGGACGAAACGACACGCACAAACATTGTTAACGAATATTGGAAAAAAATAAAAAATACAAAATTTGAAAAAATAAAAAAATAAAAAAACTTGCCCCAAAAAATATTTATCCAACGATTGTTCGTAAATGTGTTTGGCAACTTCCTGACCCCCGACGATTATCAAATTGCTTAGTAGAGTGCAAGTTGCGCTTATGAGAGAGGCCGTGGCGATCGAATTTCGACAATTTTCATCGTCGTCTTCGTGCTGTGTGCAAAAAAAAAATAAATACAACGATCTAAACGTGAACATAAAAGCTGCAAGTTGAAACTTGAAAATTGCTTCCTCATAATTTTAAGCAAGCTGCAAGTTGAGCATTGTAATTTGCTTCCTCTGAATCGTAGGTAGTGAACGGAAAATCCTTCATGAGGAAGCAATGTGATGCTTATGGGAGCGCTATGAGGAAGCATTTTTGTTTTGGCTTCCTCATAAAGGATTCTTCGTTCACTACCTACGATCGAAAAACTTGAATTCCTGTCAAAACCGAACCATCCAACTGATCTTCGCCAAATTTGAGATACACCACGGCTGAATGATTTTCTATACTTTTGTGAAGTTTAAGCTTGATTGGTCAAGGTTCACAAAAGTTATAGCGACAAATTTGACTTTTGGAAAAATTCAAAATATCATAAAATCAAAACTTATTGATGGATTTGGCCCAAATGCAATACCAACTAACCTTGGGTACGTATCTCTTTGTCAAGAACTATTTAGACGAGTATCTCAAAATTTGCGATCGCTAGAGTGATAACGCCCTTTTTTTGGGAATTTGAAAACGACATAAAATCTGAGTCGCAGCTTCAATCATTTTGAAAATTATAGTCAAAGAAGTGATTACGGAGCTGCACATGTCTGCAAAATTTGGGGGCTGTAGGTCAAATCGTTCTCGAGTTATGCAAGTTTGAATTTTGGGAGGCCATTACACACACACACACACACACACACACACACACACACATACATACATCCGGACATTTTCTCCAAATGTGTTTTCTCGACGTTTTGGAACATTCTGAACATGGTGACATGAAGATCTCGAAAAAAAATGTTCCCACCGTCACAAAGCTTCCTTTATGAGGAAGCAAAAAATCAAGTTGTTGTTTTATTTTCGAGGGTTTGGTTAGGCACGGCTAACCAGAAACTCTCGTGGTTTCGGTCTGGTCGTCCGTCCGGATGTCACAGACCTGCCGTCATCAAAACGAGACACTTGCCGAAAATTCGCTTCCCTCGGATCGCTCGCAAATCCCATCGTTCTGATCGCATTCCAGTGTCGTTCCCAAATAAATGTTCGAACATAGAACGCTGATTTCGTAAAAAACGTTGCTCTGCTCGATGTAGATGACGATAGCTTGAGCCTTGAGCGAATCCATCTGTCCGAGAAAATTTTTTTAAAAATTAAAAAAAAAAAAAAAACAAAAAAACAAACACTGAAGTGATGAAAAGGGAAAAAATTGCGATATCGATGAATAATGTGAAAAATCGAAGGAAAGAAAACAATAATTGCAAAAAGAAGAAGAAAAATAATGGAAGTACGAAAAAAAAAAAAATAAATAAAAATAAAATAACTTACATATTGAAATGCAGGTTTGTTGGAATTTTTGATCAAATTTGCGAGTGCTATGCAAGCCTGTTCCCGTACGATGCAACATTCGTCACGATTGGTAACGTAACGCAACAATGTGTGACACAATTCGCTCGGTGCGAGAGCCACGATTTTCAAAAGTTGACAAGCCGTGTGATCGGCTTTGGTCAATGCACCGAGCAATTGAAACGCCGAACCTCGAACCAGAGGATCACGATTTTTCCACAGCATTGGCAACCAAGTCAAATTACGATCATCGTCGTACCAAAAATCCATCCATTCCTAAATTCGATCGAACAAATTACAATTTTATTTTTCAAATTATTTTTTTAAATTTAATTTTGGTGTTTTTTTGTTTTTTTTTGTTTTTCTTTATTTTTACTTTTGTTAACAATAACAATATTTTTTTTCGACAAGATATATATATTTTTTCAAACCGATTCGCCGATAAAACGTTGATACTAAAATCAACCTTCATTGTCTCGAACGAAATAAAATAAAATACAGAAAAAAATATATATATATATATGGGGAAAACGGCCCAAATCACCGGACTGAAACCCTTCTATCCTCCGATGTGGTCGCTGATTTTTTTCTAGTATCTTTGGGATCCCACGACCTCACTAATTTTTTTTTAGATTTTTTAGACCCCTCCTCCCCCTGCCCCCACCGCCCTTCATTCTTTTTATCAAGGGGTAACTGCTATTTCCCCCCTTTTTATTTTGATACATTTTTTTCCCCAGATACTTTATTGAAATTGAAGAACTTTTTTCATAAAATTGGAGTGGGTGTCGGATTGCTAATATTTTTTTTTCTTTTTTTTAATTTTGGAAAAATTCGAGTTTTTTCAAAATTTCAACACATGATAATGGATTCCTATCTCAAAAAAATAAAAGAAAAATGAAATCTGTCTTGCGAAAAATCGATATTTAGATTATTTTCGAAAGTAAATCGATTTTTTGAGTATAAATTGATTTGATTATGAAAAATATATTTTTTAATCGATTTTCTATCAAAAATAATCAAAATATCGATTTTTCGCAAGACAGATTTTATTTTTTTTTTATTTTTTTGAGATAGGAATCCATTATCATATGTTGAAATTTTGAAAAAACTCGATTTTTTCCAAAATGAAAAAAAAGAAAAAAAATATCAGCAATCTGACACCCACTCCAATTTTATGAAAAAAGTTCTTCAATTTCGATTAAGTATGAGGGAAAAAATTGTGGTGGAAGTAAAAAGGGGGGAAATTGCAGTTACCTCTTGATAAAAAAATTGAAAAAAAATAAATGAAATATTAGCAATCCGACACCCACTCCAATTTTATGAAAAAAGTTCTTCAATTTCGATTAAGTATGAGGGAAAAAATTGTGGTGGAAGTAAAAAGGGGGGAAATTGCAGTTACCTCTTGATAAAAAAATTGAAAAAAAATAAATGAAATATTAGCAATCCGACACCCACTCCAATTTTATGAAAAAAGTTCTTCAATTTCGATTAAGTATGAGGGAAAAAATTGTGGTGGAAATGAAAAGGGGGAAAATTGCAGTTACCTCTTGATAAAAAAAAAGAAAAGGGGTCTAAAAAATCTGAAACAAAAAAATTAGCGATCTCGTCGAATCCAAACGATACAATAATATTCTTTAGATTTTTTAGACCCCTCCTCCCCCTTTCCCCGCCACTTTTTTTTTTTAATCAAGAGGTAACTGCTATTCTCCCTCTTTTCATTTGAATGACATTTTTTCTCCAGATACTTTAACGAAGTTGATGAACTTTTTTCATAAAAGTTCATCAACTTCTTTTCAGAAAAATGAAATCTGTCTTGCGAAAAATCGATATTTCGATTATTTTCGATAGAAAATCGATTAAAAAATATAATTTTCATAATCAAATCAATTTATACTCAAAAAATCGATTTACTTTCGAAAATAATCGAAATGTCGATTTTTCGTAAGACAGATTTCATTTTTCTTTTATTTTTTTGAGATAGGAATCCATTATCATTTGTTGAAATTTTGAAGAAACTCGAATTTTTCCAAAATTAAAAAAAAGAAAAAAAATATTAGCAATCCGACACCCACTCCAATTTTATGAAAAAAGTTCTTCAATTTCAATAAAGTATCTGGGAAAAAAAATGTATCAAAATAAAAAGGGGGGAAATAGCAGTTACCCCTTGATAAAAAAAATAAAGGGTGGTGGGGGCAGGGGGAGGAGGGGTCTAAAAAATCTAAAAAAAAATTAGTGAGGTCGTGGGATCCCGAAGATACTAGAAAAAAATCAGCGACCACATCGGAGGATAGAAGGGTTTCAGTCCGGTGATTTGGGCCGTTTTTCCCCATATATAAGTTCGTAAGCAAAAAAATAAAGATACTTACGTTTTTTCGAAAAATTCTATCCATCTCGTAGAGCAAATGATTGAGGCATATTATGGAATTGCGAGTTATCGATAGCCCCATGAAGCTGACCGTTCCAGCTCCGTAAAACGAGATGATCAATTCAATGAGAGAATTGGCGAGTGAAGTGAGAAGATTTTTGTGGCTACGCCACTGACACTTGCTGGTCAGGTAGGTCAGACAACGAAGCAACCAATCCAGATACGCTGTTTTTCATCCATGAAACATTAAAAAAAAAAATTAATAATAATAATAATAATAATATCAAATTTTTTTTTTTTAATTCTAAAGAATTGTTTTTTTAATTAAAAAAAAAAAAACAAATCAGTTTCGGTGTACAATTTTTGTTGTCTCTAAATTGTTCTTCGTTGTTAAATAAATTTTTTATTCATTCTTCTGATTTTACCAAGATTGTAAAAATGTTGTTGTTGTTGTTGTTGTTGTTGCTGCTGCTGCTGTTGCTGTTGCTTGTGTTGATGCTGATGTGTTGGCTGTTGATCGCCGAAACAAAGATTCGATACGATCAACTCGATGAAACCGATCCACGAGTCTTCGTTGTTGGTTTCATCGACGAGTTCGTCGGACGACGAATCCTCGATGGACGATGCGGCTCTTACCAATTTCAACACTGCCTCGTGAACCTCCTGATTTTCCGTGTTTATCGTACCGGCCAAATCGCCGAACGATCTCGTCACGTTTTTTTTTATAATGTCGCACAGCCACGCGTTGTTCTGTCCTGAAAGACAATTAATCAAAAATAATTTTATAAAAAATCAACGACTCGCGTGCAATTCGTGAAAAAAAATAATAATAAATTGTTCAAGATGATTTTCACTGAACGTTCTCTTCGATTTTTTTGTAATACGTAAAAAATATAATAATAATAATAATAATAATAATAATAATAATAATAATAATAATAATAATAATAATAATAATAATAATAATAATAATAATAATAATAATAATAATAATATGGTAAATTCGTTAATGATGTTGTTTTAACGTGCTTTGACATTGACGACATTGTTATAGATGTTATTTTTTTGTAAGATTATTTTCCTCTCTTGGTTTGAGAGCGAGAACCCTACCTTACCGATGATTTCGGTTTCTTATTTTATTTTATTTATTTATTTTCTTTTATTAAATATAATTGCTCAATTAACTCAGCAATTAAATTTAATTTAATTTAAAAAAAAAAAAAAAAAACGAAATCATCGGTAAGGAAGGGTTCTCGCTCTCAAACCAAGAGAGGAAAATAATCTTACAAAAAAATAACATCTATAACAAGGTCGTCAATGTCAAAGCACGTTAAAACAACATCATTAACGAATTTATCATAAAATAATTTGGCCAAAGCAATAACCAACAAAATAATAATGATAATAATAACAACAATAATTTCGACTTACCGTTCATCTCGGCGTTAATGTAAACGTACAAAAAATTGATAACCTCGACGAATAATTCGCAATCCTCCTTGTTGGTCGGTTGTGACATTAAAAAACGCACGAAAGTTTGTTCCCACGGTAATTTGTTCAATTCGTTCATCGAATTTTCGTAGCACAACATTTTACCGAGTTTGAGATACCTAAACAACTTGATTAAAAAATAATCCACAATCGTCGAATAATTTTTTCGTTAGTCAATGATAAAACAGTGAATAAACGGTTGAATTATATTATCGTTCACCAACATTGTGAGACAGTCCAGAGCCTCGGACACTTGACAGTGGGTCGTTGAATTTTGTACGTTCATGAGTTGTCGACGCGCGCAATAATACACGGATGTGTAACGCATTGTGGAAAATTCCGTGCGCGTTGTTCGAAGTTTTTCGGAAATTTCGGGATCGTTGAGATCGTCCGAGGTGGAGAAGAGGGTCGTCAAATCGGCTCCGTTCCATTCCCAAATCCAGAAGTGACGCACGAAGGTCAGAAAGTTTGACTCGGTGGTGTTCAAGACTGTCGATCGATTTTATAAAAAAAATAAATAAAATAGTTATTTTTTAAAAATTTTATAAAAAATAAATATTAATCCATTTATTATTCACAACATCTTCACAACATTTTTTTTTCATCCCTGTCGGTGCGTAGGGCAGTTTTTTACACCACTTGAGAGGGTATATCTGACGAATGATTATTAGAACAACTATTCAAAAGTATTTTTTTTTAATAATCGCATTAAGGAATTCCAAAAATTGGCTTGGTAGCTAATTTTGTCTAAATTCCGCCATTTTGTAATAATTTTGCATGAAAATTATGTGGAAGATTCTTTGACAGATGCTTGTTTGACACTAAAAAAACATTAATGGCCAATATCTTCATTCGTTTCGTCGGAACGAAAATTGAATTTTTAGGACCGTCGATCGAAGACTTTGAAAAAAATAGAAAATGTTGCGCTAAAAATCTGGAAAAATTCGTGAATGAAGCTCAGTGTTTATACTTTACGATGAAATTTTGAAATATGAAGTTTTTCGGAATTCATTAATTGTAAGAATGACAAAAGGCAAATACTTTATTGCTTTAGAGTTTATGATTTATTTATTTTATTTTATTTTATTTTTTTTTACTGTTGCAAATATATTTTTCAACTCACTCGAGAGATCCTCTTGTCTGTGAATGCTCGTTCTCCAATGTGATTTGCAATTGACCGGCAAACGCATTTTCGTTGCCACAATGTGAGGCAACGAAATAACGTTTAATTCGTTTTCACGTGCCGTCGTCGGCATCACGATGTACTCGCTGTAAAGCAACAGACAGAGCAGCTGGGACGCGTCGATTTTCACGCATTCGTTGTTCGGAAAGAGAAACAGACCTGCGAGTCACCATTGAACAAATGAAAAAAAAAAATTAATAATAAAAATACATAAAATAAAATTTTTAGTTGAAAAAAAATAAATAAATAAATATCTGAGCAATATTGAAAAATATGTAATCCGAAAATTGAGGAAGAAGCCAGAGGTCAATGTGAAAAACACAAAGATGATCAAATTTACCAAGGAAAATTCGTGAAATTATCACAATTCAGAAAAGAAAAGAAAAATGTTTAAAAATTTGGAAAACGATGAAAAAAAATGTATTTCGTTGATAAATTTCGATCGTTCCGTCGAACTTACCGCGTAGAATGTTGGAAAAAACGTCGGATCTCGTGGACAAGTCGTGACGGACCGCTGTTTGAGTGGACGATAATATTTTTAAAATCGTCAAAATTGGAATCACGGAATCCGGATAATTTCCATATTCCTTCTCGATCTAACGTAAATAAATATGGACGAATGAACGAATAAACGTTTGTAAAAACGTGTTGAACATTTGGCAAAGCCCGATTTTCAACCCGAAAAAAAAAAAAAAATAAAAGCTCACCAAACACTTGTTCATGATATCGATAATCAACGGTATGCCATTTTCCCGAACAAACAGTTTGTGAAGACACGTGTCGGTGAGCATAACGCTCATTTGCACGAGAGCGGATTTTCGAACTTTCGGTTCGACGTCCGGTGCCCTGATCAGCTCGATGACCGACAGCAAGCTGCTCGACTGACAAAATAAATAAGAAATTTCGAAAAATCAATAAAATCCGGTCACCATTTTGTCACAAGTGTGATCTACATCCTCGAAATGTTGGGAAAAAATAATGCAATGACAATTCTGGTCCTCGGAAGTACGAAAAAAAAAATTAATAATAATAAAAAAAATTTTTTTTCATTATTTGAAAAAAAAAAATATTTTTTTTTAATTGTGAATTATTTTTTTTCACGATTCAATCGACAACCGACCTGATAGCTTCCCTCGGAACGTTTGAAACCGCACGAAGATCTATCGATGATGCACAAAGAACTCAGTGGAAGTCCGTGAAGCGACGACAAACGCGGAAGTTTCATCGACGAATCTTTATCACGTCCGAGAAGAAATATCAAACGACAAATGGCTTCCTCGCGAATTTCCACGTCGGCCGAGTACAACAATCTCGCGTTTCCCTTTATCACTTCGAGACGTGGCATTTTTATCGTCGCGTAAACATCGGGATCGAGCATCTTCGTTACGCACTGACCGACATTCGTTTTCGTGTCGGCCAGACACTGCAAAAGACCCAAAACTCGTACCAGACTTTCCTCGATCACCTTCGTCCATCCATCGTCGCCCAGATGAATTTTTCCCTTCAATATGTACACGATTATGTCCTCCGCAAATTTTTTTATCTGTTTGAAAAATATAATTTTTAACATTTTATTTTTTTTCTTTGACAATTTATTTTTTGGTGACAAAAAAATGCAAAAATGTTATTCACGAATAAATTTACCGTCTCATCGTCTTCGGTGGCTCCGTGACAAATAATTTCCGTCAATACATTCGGTTCCAATATAAAAGCCAATTTCATCCACGCGTATTTGCCAATTTGCTTGGCTTCCACGCCCAATGTCGATGAGACTGCGTTGCGACAATCCCGATAAGCAATTCTTCTCACATCGTCGTCGGAATTCGACAATACATGAAGAATCAATTTATTCGCTATTTCTCGGTCCTCGTTCTCGAACAAACTGCAAATTTGTGTGTGTGTGTTTTTTTTTTATTCTTTTATTTATTTATTAAAAATAAATTCGAACAGTTGTAAATAAAAATGAATATTGGAAAAAAAAATGTTGTCCGAAATCGTGATAAACTTTGTTTGACTAGAAAACGCAAACGAATACCCACACATTGAATTCCTGCAAGAAGTTTACGTATTTTTTGACGATAGACAGTCTCTTGTGATGTGACAAGCTCGAACGGGATTCCCACATTATTTTCAATGTTTCACCGTGCGAACGCGTGTTTACGTTCGAGCTTTCCTTCATCAATGTGATCGCCGATTTCAACGACGCTGTTATTTCACGAGTCTCGTCGAACAGTCGCATCGATTCGGTCGCTTCGGAATCGGTGAATAGCTGTGAATTAAAAATTGGAGTAGCATCGAATAATTTAAAAAAACGTAATAATAAAAAACGTGGAAACTGAAAGTTAAAAAAAAATATGAGATATTTGAATAAATTACCCGAGCGTACTGTTCCATCGTGGAATGCAATCCGGGATACATGATGAAAATCGGAGCATCGACGACAGCCCGAGTTATGGCAATCTTGAGAACCTTCGGAATCACAATATCAGCCAATTCGAGCGGCACTATGGCACTCAACAATTTATCAACGAGACACAAAATTTGCAAATAATTAATTCGATGTTGATCGACGTTGCTCGAACCGTAAAAACCAGCCAATTCGCCCAACAATTTAGTCAAAGATTTCAAATTTTCATTGATATTCAACGACAGACCGTCGTTGGCCAACCAAATGGACGGTGTCAAACACGTCGTCAGAAGATTCACGAGTTCCGACGACAGATCCAATATATTTTTAACATTTTTCAAAATCAACGTTTCCACGTTGGAATTTGTAACGAGCAGATTCAACACGTGTCTCAAAGTTTCCGTGCAATAAATTGGAACGAACATTTGTCGATGCTGCATCAGAATATCGTCGGCGTTGTTGGTTTCGGCTATCGCGGTCGGACTGTTACGACTGGTCGCGCATTGTTCGCGATAAACACGATAATTTTCGTCCGGCAACGCTTCGTCGGTCGTCTCTCTGTCGTCGGACGACGATTCGTACGCCCAACTGCTTTCCGATTGACCGGATATAACGTTCGGTCTTTTGTTCGCTATGCAAGGATCGCAGTAGTAATAAATTCTGTATCTCAACGAACGTGTCAATTTGTGAAGAGTTTTCAACACGCTCTGCACAACTTTGGCTTCGTTCGGGTGATTTCTATCGAGCAAAGATTGAACCAACATCTGCAAAACGAATACAGAACAGAATTTCAGCCAAACGCAACATTTTGCGGCTATTGATTCAACAATTTTTTTCTCTGTAAAATAGTAAAATAGAAAATTCAGTCGGTAAGGTAGAAATTTTTTTTGCTAAATTCATTGGACAATGTTTTGGAATAATTGGTTTTTCGAATCTCAATCGAATAATTCTTCGAATCTACGTTCAACATTGCGTATCGTCGATTCGACTCCCAAAAACAAATATGACAATCTTTCCGTTGGTTTATTTCACCGATAAACCAAATAAACAAGTGAATGAATAAATAAATGAAGAGACGCAGAGCGGCAGAGTATCGACGCTTGCGGCTCTTGCGCTTTCCACAAAAATTACCATCATAATCGCCGGCCTCTGAAGAAACACTTCGGCCGGAAAGTCCTGTAGCATGACATTTGTGACGAATTGACAAGTGTGAACGATGAGGGTGGTATCGTGAGCGTTGACGAGAGACTCCTCGACGGCCGCGAGAACTGCGCGATCGGATGCCACGAGCGGTTGCCACGGCATCACCAACCACTTTATTCCAGCTCCATTGCCGAATCTTTTGCTTATTCTTCGTTTAAACATTCGTAATTAATCACATTAACGAAAAACATACGAAAAACAACAACGCACGAAATGAAAAGAATCACAATTTACCTGTCCATCGGTCATCTGTATTTGGTCCAACGATTTTGCACGAGCTTAACCTCCATTTCGTTTTTGATCGGGCTTCGAAACGGCTTCGAAAGTTCGAACGCGCCACAAATCAACAACAAACCAAAACGGCTCTCGTGTTTCAAATTCATCCCCACCCAGAGCTGCCAAATGTCTTGGCGGGGAAACAGTGATGCCAAACGTCGGGATTTTTATTCCCAAAAGTGGGCGTGTCCGTATACCCCTTCCGGCTCCGCTGTTCCGCAGTGTCGAGACGGCCAATGGCGTTGCTCTAACGTTCATAACCCCAAAAACTCACGCGCGACGAGATCATCGAACACATAACCATTGACACATACACCCAAGAGCAATCGATGAAAACACATTTAACGACACTAACCAACATGGAAATGAAAAAAGAAAATGAATCCGAAGAGGCCCCCGGACATTAAAGGCAAAACATAATTTAATAAAAACAAAAATGACCAAACTGATTGTTCATCATAATTAGATTTTCAAACTCGCGTGTCAGCTGTTAAAAAAAATGGCGCCGAGCCCTCGATGCGCGCGTGCGCGACGCTGTGGACAAATATAGTTACCGCTCGAATCCGTCCTAAAAATTCCCACATACCGTTAAAATCCTAGTTTCACAACTATTGTAATTGTAGAAAAAATAACGTTATACAATATTACGATCTCCTTGTTCGTCAGTATAATCAGAAATAATTTTGAAACACATGCTCGGCACTATATTGGCGAGATAATCGTTTCGAACGTTGGCGCGGAAGCGAAGCGGGGGAGTGAGAAACTATCCGATTGGGTGAACATCGGAGCGACGCCATTGGCCGCGTCCGAAGGAGTAAGGACACGCCCACCCGAGTCATGAATATCTTCTACATCTGGCATCACTGGGAGCTTCGGCGATGTCGTTGCGAGAAAAAAAAAACAAATGACAACAATCCCCCCCACCTCGAACGGACTTTTGATTCATGTTTGCACATGTTTATGGGTTCACGGTCCAACGATGTGGTTGCCATGGGGTTTATGATCGGTGATTATAGCCACCACCGAAGACCAAAACACTTCGATATAGAAAAGCTTCATCATCCGTACGATAATTCGCGATAATTGAACCGACGACCCCAACGAGATGAAATTAACATTTTTACGTCGCAGTGTTCGTGCATCAACGAACAGACACGAAGATCGAACGCGCATTTTTCTTATCACGACATTGTTGCATCGCGCAGTCGGACCATTGGGAAATAATAATACATATCCGTTAATTCGGGTTACGTAATGAAAATTTTGATAACCGAACGAAGGTTGAAACACATTCGGTTTAACGTCGTGATCATTCGGTTGAATATTCGCGTTTGACGGTATAGAAAAATCGTGGAAAATTTTTTTTTCAACGTCGAACGTCATTTAACAGCTGTTCTTGGTTTTTGTTTTGCGATGCCGGAAAACGTCAAACAACCGAGTTACTACGTCGGTGCCATTGATGAGGGCACGAGCAGTGCCAGATTCTTGGTACGACGTAATTATCATCGACTTTTTTCGGGTTTATCATTTTTTTTGTTAGGATTTAGTTTTTTTTTTTTTTTTCAATTACGCCTTGTCACTCGTCGACTGACAATTTCGAATTTCATTAAATTCACTCCGATTCAATTTTGGAGCATAGCTGTCAATAATCACAAATACTTAGCCATCTCATATCTTTTTGACCCTTCAACTTTTTTTTTTTTTATCTCCAAATACAGTTTTTATGTTTTCTTTTATTTTTATTATTATCTTCACTCAACTATGTCAAATGGATAGAAAAAGAAAAAAATGAAA
This sequence comes from Diplazon laetatorius, assembly GCA_963662125.1. Lineage (NCBI taxonomy): Eukaryota > Metazoa > Arthropoda > Insecta > Hymenoptera > Ichneumonidae > Diplazon > Diplazon laetatorius. Next base: position 6,474,585 of record OY759165.1, on the reverse strand, counting down.
TGAAATGAAATGAAATAATGTTCTACTTTGATGTTGGAATTTCTTTGGCGCAATTATTTTTTATTAAAAAAAAAAAAATCCTTTTTTAATTTAAATCAAACGATATGGTCAAAGTATCTTTGGTTGGTTCAATGTTGGCATTCTTTTCTGCCCAGATTTAATATTTCTTCATGGTTTTGATTTTTATGTCATTTTTGCAAATCAGGAGTGAAATAATAATTATTTATCGTTTCGTCGCGTCGAATCAGGTGTTCGACGTACCTCGACGAAAGGTCGTGGCTTCCCACCAGATAGAAATAAAGCAGAAGTATCCTCAGGAAGGATGGGTGGAGCAGGATCCCAAAGAAATATTGCAAGCCGTCATCGAGTGCATAAACAAGACTGTGGACAAATTGAACGACTTGGGTATCGACAAATCTCTGATAAAAGCCGTGGGAATAACCAATCAGCGCGAAACGACCATAGTTTGGGACAAGGAAACCGGAGAGCCGTTGCACAATGCCATAGGTATACGATACTTCATTCCACGGCCCGATCGGAAATCGATAAAAAAAATACTCAAATCAGTTTTTTTTTGTTACCTACAACATAGCCAATCGACAAACTAGCTTGAAAATGTCATATGAAGTATATTGCGGGAAAAAAAAGCTGCAAGTTGAAACTTGCAAATTGCTTCCTCATAATTTTAAGCAAGCTGCAAATTGAGCATTGCAATTTGCTTCCTCTGAATCGTAGGTAGTGAACGAAGAATCCTTTATGAGAAAGCAATGTGATGCTTATGGGAGCGCTATGAGGAAGCATTTTCGTTTTGGCTTCCTCATGAAGGATTCTTTGTTCACTACCTACGATCGAAAAACTTGAATTCCTGTCAAAACCGAACCATCCAACTGATCTTCGCCAAATTTGAGATACAGCACGGCTGAATGATTTTCTATACTTTTGTGAAGTTTGAGCTTGATTGGTCAAAGTTCACAAAAGTTATAGCGACAAATTTGATTTTTTGAAAAATTCAAAATATCATAAAATCAAAACTTATTGATGGATTTGGCCCAAATGCAATACCAACTATATAACCTTGGGTACGTATCTCTTTGTCAAGAACTATTTAGACGAGTATCTCAAAATTTGCGATCGCTAGAGTGATAACGCCCTTTTTTTGGGAATTTGAAAACGACACAAAATCTGAGTCGCAGCTTCAATCATTTCGAAAATTATAGTCAAAGAAGTGATTACGGAGCTGCACATGTCTGCAAAATTTGGGGGCTGTAGCTCAAACCGTTCTCGAGTTATGCAAGTTTGAATTTTGGGAGGCCATTACACACATACATACATCCGGACATTTTCTCCAAATGTGTTTTCTCGACGTTTTGGAACATTCTGAACATGGTGACATGAAGATCTCGAAAAAAAATTTTCCCACCGTCACAAAGCTTCCTTTATGAGGAAGCAAAACAAAAAAAATTTACTCAACGTGCAAAAAAATTTGGTTTAGTTCTGAGCTGGGGTTCCATCGGACCCCGGTGCAGATTGAAAATCCGCCGAGGTAACTCGTTACCCCGACTTCCAACTCCAGGGTCGAAAGAACCCCAAAGAAAAAACAATTTCCGTTCATTAAATCGTTCGATCGTATTATTATTTATTTATTTATTTATTTATTTATTTATTTATTTATTTATTTATTTATTTATTTATTTATTTATTTATTTTTTTCAGTCTGGCTGGACATGAGAACAACGACTACGCTGGACGATATTTTGGACACTATTCCGAACAAAACGAGAAACAAAAATTACGTTAAACCGCTTTGCGGATTGCCTCTGTCGCCTTATTTCAGCGCTCTGAAGATTCGTTGGCTCATCGACAACGTGCCGAAGGTGAAGCAAGCCGTGGAGGCTGGAAAATGTGCTTTTGGAACCGTCGACTCGTGGATTATTTGGGTAAGAAATCGCGGAAATGAACACCATCGTGGCAAACATTTTTTTTTTCCCGGATCAATTTGAATTCGGATGAAATTTGATCGATTTAATTTATCGGTCTTATTCGGTCGTTTCAGAATCTGACGGAAGGTCAGCTTCACGTGACCGACGTGTCAAACGCGTCCCGCACAATGCTCATGAACATCGAGACTCTCAAGTGGGATCCCGTGCTGCTGCGTTTCTTCGGTGTGGCAGCGAACACGCTTCCCGAAATTCGTTCCAGTTCGGAGATATACGGACGCGTTGCCAATCCGAAAATTCTCGCTGGTGTACCGATTTCCGGTGTAAGTCGATTCGACGCTACGTAGAGGTGCAAAATGCGCTAGTCTACAAAAATGCGAATTTTTACGGGACGATGGAAAAAAACGTTCGCATTTGGAAAATTATTTACAGTGTGAAACGAAAATAATTTGTTCGAATGAAAAAATGGTTTTGATTTTGAAAAAAAAAATCAAGAACGTTTTTGCGGACTGAACAATGTGAGATTTTTCCAATGATTTTTCAGTTGCAAAAACATTTTCGATCCAAAATTCAAAAACGTTTTTTTGCCACTGAATAATGGCGTTTTTTTTTTTTTCACTCCAAGCAAAATACACCTTTGGCTGAATTTTTTCTGTCACTGACAACCGACGAAGATTGAATTTTCGTTGAGTTTCATTCTTTCTTAAACTTCGGTCATTCTTACCAAAATTTTCCCTATCGGAATCGGAAAAATCGAAAAAAAAAAATTAAAATTAAAATAAAAAAAAAAAAATAATGTGGAACTTGTGTGAGCCTTCGAAAAATCGAAGATTCGAAAATTCTAGACGGTGACTGTTCATTTTTTTTTTTGGTCCCTTTCTTTTACAATTTGCCAATGGAAATTTTGATCAACAGTGCGTGGGTGATCAGCAAGGAGCTCTGTTGGGACAATTGTGCCTGAGGCCTGGTCAAGCGAAAGCCACCTACGGAACCGGATGTTTCTTGCTGTACAACACCGGAAACGTGGTAATTAGCAGCTCCGATATATTAAATAAATAAATAAATGAATGAATGAATAAATAAATAAATAAATAAATAAATAAATAAATAAATAAATAAATAAATAAATAAACAAATAAAAAAACAATTGCTTCGAACACGCGAATAATATTGAAATTTTTCTTATACGTCGAATGTCGTTCCCACAGAAAGTAGATTCGACGCAGGGTCTGATAACAACGGTGGCTTTCAAATTTGGAAAGGAAAAAGCCACATACGCGTTGGAGGGTTCTATAGCGGTCGCGGGAGCGGCTCTTTCGTGGCTTCGCGACAACATGCAACTAATGGGAAACGTAACCCAGACTCAGGATTTGGCCGAACGGGTTCGTTGCTCGGGTGACGTTTATTTCGTGCCGGCTTTCTCCGGCTTGTACGCCCCTTACTGGCAACAGGACGCAAGAGGGTGAGAGGTTAATCAGACCGTAAACGGGGATGGCTTTTATTTATTTATTTATTTATTTATTTATTTATTTATTTATTTATTTATTTATTTATTTATTTTCATTCAATGAAAAATGTATTTCAAACACTTTTCGAACTAAATGGATAATGGCTTTTTACCAGATTTGGTAAAATGGACCAAATAATTTAATCAATTGTAAAATAATAATTTACGTAAAAAAAAAAAAATGAAAAAATGTTCGCATTTTTTCGGCGCTATATAAAAGGCCTTAATTCACGTCTGCCAATAGTGTGATATGCGGCATAACCGACGAGACTCAACAGTATCACATTATTCGCGCGGCTCTCGAAGCCGTTTGCTTTCAAACGCGTGACATACTCGAAGCCATGGTCAAAGATTCGAGCACAAAATTGAAGACCCTTTTGGTCGATGGCGGAATGACGGTTAACAATTTGCTCATGCAATTGCAAGCCGATCTCACTGGAACATCCGTTGGTACGTTTATTTGAAGAAAAAAAAAATAACAAAAATAAATATCATGTTTTTTTTTTAATGGTAAAAATAATTTGCGAGATTTTTTTTTTTTTTTTTTTTCTTCATAATTTGAGTGAGGCCGCACATGGTCGAATCCACGGCTCTGGGAGCGGCGATTCTCGCTGCTGTCGGCGCGGGTTTGATGGAAGTCGGCGAAGTCGAAACTTCGGAAGGCACCGAATTCAAACCCTCGGTCACCGAAGACGGTAAATGAAGAATAACCGAAAAAAAAAATGTTATCCAATCACGAATATATATATTTTCGTTCCCTTTACACGCTTTGTTTCTTTTTCTAAATAATTTTTTTACATGAAATAAACCATCGTTATTTTTTGTTTTTTCGGATTATCAGAACGAGATCTTCGTTATTCAAAGTGGAAAATGGCTGTGGAAAGGTCGATGAAGTGGGACTGCGGTTCATCGAGTCTGACGGATTAACCGGAAGTGCCAACTTCGTTTCGGATTCGACAAACATCACGACGAAGTTTCAACCTCTCGATAGCCTTGATGTTAAATTGATGAAGAAAAAAAAAAAGAAAAAAGAAAAAAGAGAAGAGAATTCTCGACAACTTTTCGAAAATTTAACGCAACAATTTTAGCCAAATGATTATATATATATTTTTTTTTTGTTGTTGAATCTGTATTGTTGTTCGTCGTATCGATAGGTCGAAGTGTCGCGCAAACTTCGTGTATTTTTGTAAAAATTATGCGTCGTTATTCAATGTGATTGATGATGAAAAGAAAAATATATAATGGAAGAAAAAACGGATTTTACGATAGAGATATTAATGTTAGGTAATTATATGTATGAAAAAACGAATATATATATATATATGATTTTCGATGCCGATTGAAGAATGATGATTTAACGAACAGATAAAAAAAAAAAAATCATTTTCACTATCGCCTCTCACGATTTTTACAAATTTTTCCGATGAGAGACTGCGAGGTGACGAGGTTTTAACGTTGAAATTGTCACTTGGACTGGCTTGTGCGAGATTTGAAAAACTTTTTCGGTCCCGGTTGGCTCTGTAAAACGACGTTATATCATCGCAAATGTTTCGACAATGAAAATTCTAAAGGAATTATGATTTTTTTTTTTATTTTTTAAATCGTCAATGACTTCGTACCCGTGATTCTGTGGTCTGAGACGACTGCGGGGGCTGGGAAAAGCTTCTTTCAATCCCCACCAATTCGTCGAAGAAGGCGTCACTGTTTATAATCTTCACGGTGTTCGAAAAAAAAAAAATATATATATAATTGATATTAGTAAATAAAATTAAAAAATATAAAGATAAATTTTCAAAAAAGACTCAAAAAACAAATAGGAATTTGAACGTTTGTAAGAATGTTTGAACGTGAAAAAGATTTGTCTACTGGAATTCCGTTGGAAAATAGATTCGAATGAATGAATAAATCAAATTAAATATAACGAAATTAAATATTTTTAAAAAATGAAAAAAAAAAAAACAGTAAACGTGAAGAATAATTGTCGACTAACATCGGTCACAGCGGACGATCGTGGAAATTTCGCCGGGCTTCCTTCCGGTGACGAATCAAAATTGAAGGTAATTTTTTTGTCGTAAATCGTCGAATCCTGTCGGATTATCGGACTCGGCGAGGGCGGCGACGATCGAGTCTTTCGTTGTTTCGAATCTCGTTTGAGAATTGATTTTTTGTAACTCGACGACACTGCTGGTTTTTTTTTTCGTTCTTTGGCCTACGCAAAAAAAAAAAAAACAACCATTCAATCATACATATCTCAAAGTATTTGCATTTTTTGTATATGATTTTCAATAACAATTCACAATCGATTGAAATTTTATCATGTGGAATTTGGAATACGGAATGATTTCATATTTTTTTATTTCAATCTTATATTCAACTTTGTTTTTTCCAATCCGTGGCTTCCTTACAAAGGAATCTGTTCACTATCTACGATTCATAGGAAGCAAATTGCAAGGTTCAGCTACTTGTTTTGATTTTTTCAAAATTGATCAGCGGGTGTATGAAAATGTTTATTTCATTTTTTTTTTAAATTGGATTTTTTTTTCGTGTGACACGATCGATCGAAATGAAAAATCGATTCCACCCTCACGAAATACCTATACTCAGCTATCATTTCAATTCATTTTTCATAGCTGTATAAAGCGTGTGAACGGTGTAATAATTATCACGAAAATTTTTCACTTTGGACCATACGACAACAAATTTTTAATTCCAATGAAAAACAAGTTTTCTGTAATTTTTTTTTTGGACAAACAGTCGAATAATAGATTTTACCACCAATTTATTTTCATTGCATTCCAAATTTCCACACTCGATCTAAAAATTTAGTCTGTTATTGAAAATTCCGAATGACTGATCGACTGTTTTTTTTTTTTTTTTTTTTTTTTTTAACCTTAGGTTCGGAATCTCCGCCGGTACCGGAATCCGGAAGCTGATTGGACGTCGTAGCTGTACGATCGAATTGAAGTTTCAAAATTTCCGTCTCGAGTTCCTCGATCCTACGAATTCGTTCCTGTTTCTCACAATCCTGACGTTTTTTTTCGGCCTCGGCCGTGGCAATCGTCGCCGCGTGTCTCGCTGCCTCCTCCTCGCACTCTTCCAATTTCATTCTCAAACGTTTTTCCGAATCCACGTGTTTTCTCAAAAGATCCTCGATCTGTCGCAATTCCAATTGCAGATCGTTCTTCTCGCGTTTCAACGAACCGCAAGCTTCCTCCAAACGATTGTTTTCCATAGTCGCGTTTTGCAAAGACGTCGTAGACGAATTACCGACTCGTGACAATTCTTTTTGATGACGAGCCTCCAGAATTTTCATCTCGGCCAAACAGGATTCGTACTTTTCAACGTGAGACTTCAAAATACGCTCGTGCTTCGATTGTAATTCCTATTTTTCGTTTTTTCGTTTTCGTTTTTTTTTTTTTTTGGAATTAACAATCAAATTGAATGAATAAATTAGAATCGAAAAGTATAGTGAAATGAGGGTTGAAAAGTTCTACAGCGTTTTAAAGGTACAAAAATGGTGCTAATTTTTTTTTTTTACGTCAGTTTCTTTCTTCGCTTGTGACAAAATTCTTTGCGATTCTCTTTCGGCATTTTCGATCTTTCTCTTCATTTCCTCGACGGCCTCTTCTTTGTCGTTCTTCAACTTTTCCACTTGTCGCGATAATTCGTCGCTCAACGCGCTCGCTTCCTTCAAACTCATCGTCAGCGTCTGTCGCTGATCAATTTCACGATTGATCGTCTCTTCCAAATCGTTGTTCTTTTTTGTCATCGTCGATATCTGGATTGATTGCTCGTTGCACGTTGACGTCACCGATTCAAGGTCTTTGGCAATTTTCAGCAACTGAAGTTTTGAAAAATTTTACTTTGACACAAATAAATGAAAATATATAGATAGATAAATGAATGAATAAATAAATAAATAAATAAATAAATAAATAAATAAATAAATACACAAATAAATAAATAAATAAATAAATATTAATACTTGACAATTTTTATCAGCCAATTCTTTTTCGTATTGCAATTTTTCGGTCACGCACGATTCCAGATCACCAGAAGCTTTTGTCAATTGTTCCTTCAGATTCTTCAATTGATCTCTTGAAAAATACATCAAAGACGAAAAAAAAAGAAAAAAAAACGAAAAAAAATTATTTCCATTTTCATTCAAATAAAAAATGAGCTTTGTTATTTTTCATCATACTCGTATTCCATGATTTTCTTCGCGCGATCGAAATTATGAGATTCCTCATCGGCCAGTCTCGCCTCTATCTTTTTTTTCTTCATCTCAATTTCCTTCAATTGCTTTTGCATTTTTTCGCAATCCTCGCGGACTCTCGTCAGCTCGTCGTCAAACGCTTTTTGCATCTGAGGTCGAAAAAAAAAATAAAAAAAAATAAAAAAAAAACCAAATGATCGTCAAGGGAGATTGCTCGAAAATTTCGACGATTATCGTTTACCTGTTTTGATTTTTCTTGTCTCGATGAATTGACGTTTTCCAATTTTTTTTCCAAATCCGAAACTGTGGCCTGAAGATCTTCCAAACGAATGTGCAAATTTTTCTCCTGATTTCTCAGTCTCAGACAATCTTCTTTCTGCTTGATTATGATATTTTGATACATGTCGGACAGGTGATCCTTGTGTTGCTGACATCTTTGAAGGGTTTCGGTTATGTAATCAATGTGTTCCATTATTGTGGTGCCCAAATCTCCAGTGAGGTTCATCCTGGCCAATGGCATTAATATATATATATATATATTTCACCCCTAAAAACACCCCTGATTTTTTTCCCGAATTTTTGGATCCCCCACAACCCTTAGAAAAATTGAAAACTACCCCCGAGTGAAGAAACGCGTGTTTCGACATAATTAAAAACTTTGATTTTTCTTTCGTGATCTCAGGAGATCAAAAAATGATATTGGCTAAAATGTCAGAGTGGGATTCGTATTATAACTTTTTTTTTAAATTTTTTTATCGGACCGAGAAAAAAACGAGGTCGTGATTTTGTCTAGCTCTTGTTTTACCAAAAAAAAAAGGACTCTGATTTTTATTCACAATTTTCCTTCATTCGGGGGTAGTTTTGAATTTTTCTAAGGGTCGTAGAGGATCCGAAAATTCTCAAATCTTTCAAAGTAAAAAATTATGTTTTCACTAAACGATAGCCAATTGAGAAAAACGACAATACCGAAAAATAGTTTTCTTAACAAAATTTCACATAAATATTGAAAATGTATATCTTTTACAATTAAACAACTTCTAACTTTGATAAAAGTTCAGCCTTGATCCTTTCTTCGGTCTTCAACGATTTGTTCAAATCGGTGATAACAGTTTCGGCATTGTTAATCTTGTTTCGAAACATGTGAACCAGATTCTCAGCCTCGGCGCACTTCTCCTGAGCATCCTTCAGAGCCACGCTCTCTCGTACCTTTCGCCAATGGAGTCACGAACCCAAACAAAAATATAACAAACGCATGAATGAAATTGTGAAAAATCAAACTCTCTTTTCTGTCGCAAAGCTATGGATTTTTTTTTTAAATCAAATATTTGTTCAATAATTGCCAAAGTTTATTCATGAATATCATATTTTACAATTTCATACACAAAGTTGAAGGTTCAAACGGTAAAGTTTTTTTTTCTTCAGATTTTCAAAACTATATTTACCATCTTTACCGTAGCAATTTTGAAAATTCAGGGTCTATCTGACCCCCCTTTTCAGAAACGAGATGCGAAACAAAGCGTTTCGGAAATAAAGTAGCGTTGAGAAATTGAAATAAAATAAAAAAAATTATCTGACACGAAATGCCCTATACATGGAAAATTTATATGAATAATAAATCAGTGGATTCATACCTCCTGGGTCATAAATGGATGATGACCGTGGTTACCACCGACCCACATTGCCACCAACTTCTGCGTCAGATCGGAACCCCGAGAAGCGCCGCCAGGGGCGCTGCCCGTTCCCGAGTTTCCGGGCTCCGGAGGATTCGATTTCTTCGATTTACATTCGCGTGGAAAATCCGATTTATCCGGCGACGTTGTGGCTTTTCTCTTTCCACTCTCATCTGCCATTTCTTCGTTTTTTTTTTTCGTTATAATTCCGAAATCGCACCTACGAAATATTCGAACCTGAAAATAATTCGAGCGTTCGCGTGTCAGCAACGATCCGAGGTCGCCATTTTGTTTGGCGTCGAGACAATGAAAGAGAGAGAGATAGCGCTATGAAAACAACACCGAAAGAACAATGGACGACCATGGAAAAAGCTCCGATTAACACTGAGTACAGTTTTCGAACATTAAAAACATCGAAATTTTTGTCGAAAGCACCGAAAAAATATCTTCTTCGTTACAGACGCGAGCCTCGGAGTGAGAGAGAACGAAGCGAGAAAAAGTTTCGCGTCGTATCCTGACAATTGTCGATTCGATTATGAATAATTAAATAAATAAATGAAAACAATTCGAAGAAAATCAAAAAAGGTTGACGAAGAAAATCATCATGTGATTATGGAAATTCGTGGATGAATCATCGAAATATAAAATACAAAGAAAAAATCGGAAAGAAACACAGTATAAAAATAAACTTACTCCAATTTGTTTCTTCTTTGTCGGGCGATCCGGGAAGCGAAGACCGGCGTGCCCGGAAGTCACGTGACCCGACACGACGCTCGACAAACGAACTAACGAATGTATACATGGTACACTCGCGTCACCACAATTTCCGGATTTGTCTTGTAAACAAAAATATTTACCGTTTAACGGGGTCATTACGTAACACGAGATTGTCAGATTTTTTCATGTCCAGAATCGTGCAAGGATGAAACATTTTGAATCGGCGGTGAGTCGAAGTATAGTTTAAAACGTTTCCATCAGAGGGCGAAACGTTTTATTAGCAGGAGGGGGGGGGAGTGTTTTAACCGGAAGTAGAAAAAAAATCGCAAGAGCAAAACGAAAAACTTGACCTATATATAATTAAATATAGTGTTAATTACCCGTATGAAACAAATTGCCGGTTATAAATCTTTCTGACTAATAAACTGAATTTCGAAAAATTTTCATTATTCCGCTGTATTTTCTAAGTCGCAATTTTTCACGAGAATTAATATTTTGCGATGAAATTTTTATTTTATTTGATCCAGGATACCCAGACAAAGATATCCACATTTGGTACAGGACCAAAAAAAAAAGATTTTTCAATTTTTATCAACAAACACGAAGCTTGTTTCATAATAGCTCCAATTGATGGGTCAATTTACGGCGTTCTTGACAACTTTGATAAAAGTTGATGATAAAAGTTTTTCGTCAACTTTTACAAAAAAACTTGTCATGAACAACTTGATAAATTATTCGAAACTTATTATTTCAAAAACTTATCACAAGATGATAAAAGTTTTCGAACGAATCAACATTTTGGCGATTAAATTGATAATGAAAATTCGCAAAATAAATATAATTCATTTCCTAAATTTTGAAAATAAATTTGTGTTTTTGTTTCGTATCGTCATTGAAAATTGTTGACGCGTTGGGACGTTGAATATATCAGCAACAATGTGGTACGGAAGATACGAAAAGTTTCGTGAGTCGTGTCGTTCGATGCGAACGTGAAGATAAGAATATTTTCATAGCGAATAAAATCGATGAACGGGTTCGGAAAATGTAACCGCGCATGTGGGATTTAACCGTTTTGGGTAGGGATGCTGCTGCTGGCGCGCGGTCCTCCCGACGTTTCAACGTTGAAATCCGTGGGAAACCCCACCCCCACTCGTCCGTCAACGTCCGTTATCAGCAACGGCGCGTTCGCGAGACGCAGCAGGTAGACCCGAAGACCAACGAATCGCATTGACCACGATTAGTTGTTGCGCTCGGTATAACGACGTGAAAATAAATAAATAAATAGATAAATAAATCAATCGATAAATCAATAAATAAATAAATAAATAAATAAATAAATAAATAAATAAATAAATAAATAAATAAATAAATAAATAAATAAATAAATAAATAAATAAATAAATAAATAAATAAATAAATAAATAAATAAATAAATAAAAAACGATTATTGCAACATCGAAGATGAAGGATCAGGAACAGCCGATCCCGTGCACAAAAAACAAACCCACGAAATTGCGAAATCTCATTTACAAAACCGAAGCTTTTGATTCGCTCAATCCACGAGGAACCGAGGTGAGTTTTATCATATTCTTCGACAAAATAAATTTTAAAGTGTATTAATATTGATACGTCTGAATATTAACCCTTTGGAATCACTCGGGGAGGGGAAGGGGGGGGGGTGTCAAAGGGACCCCAAGGGCAAGATGGAGCCAAAACAATTTTTTTCCGAAATATTTGAAAATAGTCGAATATAAAAGTCTCAGGAATGTAGGTGAGAAAATTAACCCTTCGAGATATCACTGAGAGGGCGGGGGGTCAAAATGACCCCAAGCACAAGTTCCAGCAAAATCAATTTTTTTTTTTAATATTTAAAAATAGTCGAATATAAATGGTTTTTTTTTTTCAAATACAAAAAATTTTATTTTAAAACTGTAACTAAATTGCGTTTATTTCGATATTACGAAAAATGATCATTCTTCTATTTGTACAAATGATGGATTCTACGAATTGGACAATCGACATTTCGGATATATATATATATATATAATAATTTTGGAAATGCGATAGGGATTAAATCGATAACGTTTGGGCACGAGGGCGACCCCGACTCTCGTGACGCACGAGCACCACGAGAAAACCATACTGCAGCCCATCCTATATCCAATTCAAACTTTTATTCGTTTGTTTGTTTGTTATTATTATTATTTTTTGCAATTTATTTTCATTATTCAATGCAGAAAACTAATTAAAATTATTTTTGTTGTTCTTCCCAAAGTCTCTTCGACGAAAAAAATTACCTATGTATCATGTTTCTTTTTTTTTTTTTGGATTTAATCGAATTTAATTGAACGATGAAATTTTTTTCGATGATAAATCAAACAACAACATTGTCCATTTTGTTTATCGTCGAACAATATTCTTCGTTCGATTCGATTCGCTCGAAAGAAAAGAAAGGAAAAAAAAATCAGGTAGATATATAGAAGATAAATAATTTGATCGAACTTGTGTGGTTCGTCTCGATAATTGCTAATTGTCTTTGGATGAAAACAATTGCCCGGAAGTGAGTAATTCTTACGTCTCTCCGAGAGAATAACGATGTCCTCAATGATATCAGTCTTGTTCGCTGTGTACCGATAAATCGTAATGAGAATTTAATCACGTTTAATAATTGACTTTTTTTTTTTTTTTTCCATCGAACAGAAAACATTGTGTTCGAATCAAGTATGTCTGGGCAGCGTGATGTCTCTTCCGGTGCACGGAACCGAGCCACGGACCAAGGAAGACATTCTTGTTCACGCTAAAGAATTTTTGGATCAATACTTTTCTTCCATTAGACGGTAAGAATTGTTAAAAAATAAATAAATAAATAAATAAATAAATAAATAAATACTTTTTTTTTTTTAATTTATACAAAATCGAAAGAAATTGATTTAATTTTCGATCAGTGACAATAAATGATGAAACGATTGGGTTTTCAGGGTGAACAGCGACGCTCATCGTTTGCGATGGGACAGCGTGCAGAAGGAAGTGATGTCGACCGGTACATATCAATTGAGCGAAACCGAATTGGTTTTCGGAGCCAAATTGGCATGGCGAAACGCTGCACGGTGCATCGGACGGATACAGTGGTCGAAATTGCAGGTGCATCATATCACGGCCATGATGATTAAATACAATACATACGATTAAAAATATAAACAAATGTCTTATGTTAAAAAAAAAAAAATGTCTTATATTTTTACAACTTTCAAACGATTCAAATATAGGTTTTCGATTGTCGCTACGTGACAACGACGAGTGGCATGTTCGAGGCAATATGCAATCACATAAAATACGGCACCAATAAGGGCAACATAAGGTGGGACGTAAAAAAATAAATGTAGAATCGATATACAGCAAATTATTTGATAAATATTCACGAACGAAATTGTCGGATATTTTCAGATCCGCGATAACGATATTTCCACAACGAACCGATGGCAAACACGATTTTCGAGTGTGGAATCAGCAATTGATCGGCTATGCGGGTTACAAAAATAAAGATGGCACGATTATCGGTGATCCTGCCAACGTCGAATTTACCGATGTAGGCTTTTATTTATAAAATAATTATTAAAATAATTAAATTTATTTTATTAAGTTTATTTTAAAAAAAAAACCAAAGTAATTAATATTTAATTGAGTTTATTTTTAAAAAACCAAAAAAAAAAAACGTACACAAAAAATCAGAAAACCTTGAACAAATGACAAATCGAGTCTTTTGAAAGTATGAAAAGAAAGAAGCAAATAAATGGCAACGACAGTAAGTTTTTTTGTAATAATTGATTAAACAGCGTTTTGAAATATTTCCGAAAAAATGTCAATCATCACTCTGGCGTTTGCGATATGAACTCTTGCTCTTGTTTTTTTTTTTTTTTTTTTTTTTTAATTCTATTCTTTACGATTGTGAATTTAAATTCTATTCTTTAACGAATTTTTTTCTTTTTCATCGATTGTGAATTTAAATTCTATTCTTTACGAATTTTTTTCTTTTTCAACGACTGAATTTCAGTTGTGCATAAAATTGGGATGGCGAGGTCCGAGAAACGGCATAAGAACGAGATTCGACATTTTGCCACTGGTTCTGTCGGCCAACGGACACGATCCGGATTATTTCGACATACCGGGTGAACTCGTGCTCGAAGTGCCGATCGTTCATCCCACGTGAGTTCGAATATCCCATCTCGCTCGATCAATACTTCACCAATGTTCCTCAAACTTTTTCCAACAATATCCGACACTTTTGTTACATCCGTGCCTCAAAAAAAAAAAACATGAAAAATATATAAATTGAAAATAAATAAATAAATAGACGAATATGAAATGATTGGAAAAAAAAAAAAAAAAACAAAATTAGATTCGAATGGTTCGCGGAATTGAAGTTGAAGTGGTTCGCCGTTCCCGCGGTTTCCGGTATGGTATTCGATTGCGGAGGCCTCGAATTCACAGCCGCGCCCTTCAACGGTTGGTACATGAGCACCGAGATCGGAGCTCGCGATCTTTGCGACGTCACCAGATACAATCTTCTCGAGGTACACGTGACGTTCGTTTGCATATTTATTGAAAAAACCGATGCGAAGTAATTCTCATCGTCACGTTCTTGCAATTTTTTTCATGGTCGTGATTGTTGTTCTGGAATGAGGATGAAAAATGTTTTGTATTTTGTTTTGTTTTGTTTTGTTTTGTTTTGTTTTTTTTTTTTGTATTCTGTGTTTCGAAAAACGAAGTTCCTTCATAAATTTAGAGTAAGATATTTATTGCCAATATATACATATATGTATATTCGTTTTCGAAACTGAAAATTCTGGAAGACTGTGAACGTAAAAATGTAAAAATATTGTTGAATTTTTTTTTTTTTTTCAAATAAATTATTATTGTGAAAAAAAATGTTTTTTTTTTTTTCAGACGATAGCGATACTGATGGATCTTGACACGAGGAGCCCCATCACATTGTGGAAGGACAAAGCAATGATAGAAACCAACGTTGCTGTGCTCTACAGTTTTCAAGTGATTCTCACGAAAACAGCAAAATAATATTTTTTTCCATTTATTTTTTTTTAATTATTTATTATTTTTTTTGATAAAGAGAATGAACATTATTTCATGTTTAACTTCATAAATTAATTCCTTTGATATTCAAATGTAAATGTATTTCAAATTATTTTTTTAAAAAATGTATTTCAAATACTTTTTGAAACAAATAACTCTGATTAGGTATTATGCATAAATCGATATTATCACATTTCATTAATTATTGTGAATAATTTACGTTGATTATTATTTTTGAATGAATGAATATATATTTGATAAATCCGGTGAAATCGATTGTCATTTAATTCGAAAATTATTTGTAATAAATTTTCATTGAATTAAGGGTATATGTAATTGTAATTGTTATGAACGTGATTGATGTTGGACAGATGAAGAACGTGACGATAGTCGATCATCACACGGCCTCGGAATCCTTCATGAAGCACTACGAGAATGAGATGCGTCTTCGAAAAGGTTGTCCGGCCGATTGGCTGTGGATCGTTCCTCCCATTTCCGGTTCTGCCACGACGGTATTTCACCAGGAAATGGCTCTTTATCATCTCAAACCGGCCTACGATGCTCAAGTAATTTTATGCCAATTTTTTATCAAAGATTTTTCGTCAATTATCAAAAATTACATTTTATTCCTGATTTTCATTGATAAATTTTTTTTTTTTCATTTTTAAATGACTTGAGACAATTTTATTGTGGAATTCAGGAACCCGCGTGGAAGACACACGTGTGGAAAAAAGGACGAGACAAGAAGGCCACGTCGAAGAAGCCAAGACGAAAATTTCACTTCAAACAGATAGCCAGGTAATCTTTGAGGGTGACCAGATCGAAAATTCAATATTTTTTTCTGACCAAACGAATGGAGATATCGACGATTTCTTTTTTCAAGCATGTAACGCAATTATCGAAGAAGCTTCCTTGTTATTTTTGAGTAAAAATATTACAAAATGGCGGATTTATTCTGCTTCTTGTGGCGGTCCGTTTTTTTTGTTTGCGTTAGTCAGGATATTTGCGAGAAGAACTATCGAGAAAATCGAAACGAGTGATTGATCATCGTTTTGGAAGAGTCAAACTCGAGCTGGACGGAAGAATTTTTTTTTTAGGGCAAATGGCAGGAATTTGAACATTTTTTGAGATTTTTCGTTAATTTTTTTTTATAAATAAAAAGAGAACAAATTTTGTTTTTTCGGAAAAGCTTCTCTCAAGCTCTGGAAAATACTCGATTACAAAAGCTCTCGAAATTCGAACTTAATCGGTCGACGTGACGATCTAAAAACAAATATATTTGTTCATCAAATATTTTATTTACAAAATTTTATTTATTTAAAAATATTTATGTGATATATTTATTTCAAAAGTAAAAACAAATATTTGTTTATCAAATATTTTTATTTCAAAGTAAAAACAAATATATTTGTTTATCAAACATTTATTTTTCTACTCTTCCTCGAACTTTTACGAGAAAATTTATTTTCGCAGAGCCGTCAAGTTCACGTCCAAACTTTTCGGTCGAGCTTTGTCCCGTCGTATCAAGGCGACGGTATTGTTCGCCACGGAAACCGGAACTTCCCAGATGTACGCGGAAAAGTTGGGGGAATTGTTCGGACACGCGTTTCATTCTCAAGTGTTGAGCATGGCCGAGTACGATATCAGTAACATCGAGCACGAGGCCCTCATACTCGTGATAACGTCGACCTTCGGTAACGGGGATCCACCGGAAAACGGCGAGGTTATTTTATTATACCTTCGAAAAAATTATCATCTTCGATCGTGGAATACACTGAGCCAAGCCAGGCTCTGCTTGATTCTGACTTTTGGGGTAACTTCGTTGCCCCACGACTCTTTTTTTTGCTCCCTTTTTTTCTCTAATTATTCGAGACGCTTCTCACACGCATCGATCTCTTCTTTGGACAATGAGGAACACATTGGTGCACACTTTTTTTCCATTTGCAAAATTTTATCCACGAGAAAATAACATTTAAAGTTATTGAAAGTCGCTGAATAATTGAAAAAGACAAAATTTTGTATAAAAAATCGTCATTCAAAAATGAATTGATGGAATCGAAAAATTCCAACGCTGCTTTAAAGAGAATATGATATTGTATCGTGAAAAAAATACAACAGATGTCATTCCGCTGGGGTAACGAGTTACCCCGACTTCGAACTCGA
Organism: Diplazon laetatorius; assembly: GCA_963662125.1. Lineage (NCBI taxonomy): Eukaryota > Metazoa > Arthropoda > Insecta > Hymenoptera > Ichneumonidae > Diplazon > Diplazon laetatorius. The sequence goes on along the minus strand of OY759165.1, from coordinate 6,457,287 downwards.
GGGTTAAATATCGTTGACCAATGGAATTCGTTTTGTGTATTTTTTTTTTTTTAACATCTCCGTGTGTGATTAATTGTTTCACGTATTTTTTTATTTTTATTACAGGCTTTTGCACAAAATCTCTACGCCATGAAGATGAACGAGACGTACACGAACAGCGAAAGCAAAATAAGGTTTAAAAAAATTTTTTTTTTTTTACAAAAATCGTGAAAAGTTGATTCTATTTTTATTTTGACGAACGAAAAAAAAATATATGTAAAAACAATTGGAGCAAAATGTAAGACGAAAATTGATAAATTCATTGGAATTAATGAAATTGATAAATTTCAATGTTTTTTTTTTTGTAAATTATAAAATCAAGTTAATCATGATTAAAAGACTTTCTCTGGATTTTTTTTTTTTTTTTGTTTTTTGTTTTTCCACTCAAGTTTGGCCACGTCCAAGTCTTTCATCAAAGCCAACAGCCAAACGGAGGTGGGAAGCATGAAGAAATTGGACAGACTCGATTCGCTGAGAGGCTCGACCACGGAATCACAGAATGAGGACACATTCGGTCCTCTGAGCAACGTCAGGTAAATCCTCGGGCCGAATTCACGATGATGAAGTTGACAATTTTCTTTGAAAAAAAAAAAAAAAAAAAAAAAGAATCATTGAAAATTTACAAAAAAAAAAAAATTTGGCAAACTTTTTCAAAAAATTGTAATTTTTTAAAATACAATGCATTTTGACTAACTTTCATGATTCTGAATTCCGAGCCTCGACCCTGAAAAATCTTCGACCAAAAGTTTTCACTAGAATTCTGGACGACAATGAAGAAAATCGAGATTGAAAAATCGAGAAAATTGAAAAAAATCGATAAAAAAACATCGATGTGACGATTTTTTTTTTGATTTTCAAATTATTTTTGCAGATTCGCGGTATTCGCTCTGGGCTCGTCGGCATATCCGAATTTTTGTGCTTTCGGTCGTTACGTGGACAATCTTCTGGGTGAGTTGGGTGGCGAGCGTTTGTCGAGACTGTCCCAGGGCGACGAGATGTGCGGCCAGGAACAAGCCTTCAGAAAATGGGCCGCCGACACTTTTGCCGTACGCTTTATTTCGTTTGATTCGAAAAAAAAATATATGTATATAAAAAATTGTCTCCTTTTTGGGGGAACATATTTATTTATATATATATATATGGGGAAAAACGGCCGAAATCACCGTACTGAAACCCTTCTATCCTCCGATGTGGTCGCTGATTTTTTTCTAGTATCTTTGGGATCCCACGACCTCACTAATTTTTTTTTAGTTTTTTTAGACCCCTCCTCCCCCTGCCCCCACCACCCTTTATTTTTTTCATCAAGGGGTAACTGCTATTTCCCCCCTTTTTATTTTGATACATTTTTTTTCCCAGATACTTTATTGAAATTGAAGAACTTTTTTCATAAAATTGGAGTGGGTGTCGGATTGCTAATATTTTTTTTTCTTTTTTTTTTAATTTTGGAAAAATTCGAGTTTTTCCAAAATTTCAACATATGATAATGGATTCCTATCTCAAAAAAATAAAAGAAAAATGAAATCGGTCCTGCGAAAAATCGATATTTCGATTATTTTCGAAAGTAAATCGATTTTTTGAGTATAAATTGATTTGATTATGAGAAATATATATTTTTTAATCGATTTTATATCGTAAATAATCGAAATATCGATTTTTCGCAAGACAGATTTCATTTTTCTTTTATTTTTTTGAGATAGGAATCCATTATCATATGTTGAAATTTTGGAAAAACTCGAATTTTTCCAAAATTAAAAAAAAGAAAAAAAAATATTAGCAATCCGACACCCACTCCAATTTTATGAAAAAAGTTCTTCAATTTCAATAAAGTATCTGGGAAAAAAAATGTATCAAAATAAAAAGGGGGGAAATAGCAGTTACCCCTTGATAAAAAAAAATAAAGGGTGGTGGGGGCAGGGGGAGGAGGGGTCTAAAAAAACTAAAAAAAAATTAGTGAGGTCGTGGGATCCCAAAGATACTAGAAAAAAATCAGCGACCACATCGGAGGGTAGAAGGGTTTCAGTACGGTGATTTCGGCCGTTTTTCCCCATATATATATAAATAAAAATTAAATATACAAATGTAATATGTATATATATATTTTTTCTACAGATAGCTTGCGAAACATTCTGTCTCGACGACGACGAAACTCTTCTGGAAGTTGCCTTGTCCCTCGGTTCCGAAGCCCTGTCCAATTCGACGGTTCGTTTCGTCGAAGCTGATCCACAACCAATTTCCAAAGGTAAATAAATAAATGAATAAATAAATAAATAAATAAATAAATAAATAAATCATAAATTTCTAAAATTCAATCAGTTTCATTAACTAATTTTAACAATTTTGATTAACAGTTCATTGTCGAATTTTTTTTTTTTCTATTACCTTTTGCTATAAAACCAAAAAAACGTTTTTTTCACGTCGAACAAACGAATAATTCGTTTTGTGTGTTCAATCCTAGCGCTGAGCAAGTGCCACAACAGAAACGTCACGACGTGCAACATGCTGAGAAAGACGAATTTAACGACCAACGATTCTGGGTGAGTCGATCATCGAAATAATTTTCATTCAATTAATTAACAACTGATGGAGCAAAAACGATTTTTATTTTCAATGAAAATTAAATTGTAACATTTTTTTTTTTTTTTTCATTACAAACAAAAATCGTTAATTCTACTTTGCCTCATCGATTCTTGATGAACATTGAGTTGCAAAAAACATGTATTATCTGTGCAGGGTAACTACTTTGCTGTTGGAACTGGACGATCTCGCGAGCATGGAGATTTCTTACAAGCCCGGCGATCATCTCGGAGTATTCGCTTGCAACAGAATCGAGCTTGTTCAAGGAATTTTGGCTCGCATGGATCCGACGATGGATTTCGACGTGCCCATGGAATTGCAGATGCAGAAACAATCCCACACTCCGAATGGTTCGTAAAAATTTATTTCTCCAGAGGCTGCAAATTTTATTTCTTTTTTTTTTTATGAAAATAATAATAATAATAATAATAATTAATCCATCAATTCTTCAAGAATCCAACGGCTGAAAATCTAATTTATTTAACTTACTGAACGAATGAATTTTTTCAGGAATTGTCAAGACTTGGGTGCCACACGACAGATTCTCACCGAATTCTTTGAGAATGTTGCTCACGCGTTTTTTGGACATCACGACACCACCTACGCCGAATTTGTTGAGATACTTCGGATCCATAGCCACCAATCCCAAGGAACAGGCTCAGCTGAACGTTCTCGCGACTGTCAGTGATTTTTCAATAATTTTGTTTTCCTCCCCACATTTTTTCAAAACAATAATAATTATTCATTACTCTGATTGTTCTTTTGGCCAACATAAATTCGAGAGTAAAATTTCAATTCTCGACAATCGAAACAATAGTTTCGAAGAAAAAAAATGAACGTGCTTTTTTAAATAATATGGAACGCAGAACTGTTATTTTTTTATTTATTTTTAGTCCCACTTTTTTTTTTCATTTTGGCAAAACAATTTGCCCTTCTTTTATTTTGGCAAAAAAAAATTTCCCTTTTTTTCATGAAAAACTGTCAGGATTCCACGGCCTACGAAGATTGGAAACACTGGAAATATCCAAACGTGTTCGAAGTTTTGAACGAATTTCCATCGGTAAGACCGTTCGCTCCGCTTTTCGTTCTTCATCTGACGCCTCTGCAGCCGAGATTCTACAGCATCTCGTCGTCCCCGATGGTTCATCAGGGACAAATTCATCTGACCGTAGCCATAGTCCAGTACAAGTCGCAAGGCACGTTCTATGATTTATTATTGCGTTCTATGATTTATTTAATTTTCAAATAAAAATCCTCGACAAATATTAGATCATTCATTTTTCGCTCCAATTGTAAATTTCTTTGATCATCGAACGACGATGAGTACATTTTTCAGTAAAAAAAAAAAATTCCATTCAAAAGTTATAAAGTTGTAGCTTAGATTGATCGTAATTTTCGCTTGGACGTAATAAATAATTTGACATTGGGGGAAAATTTTTAGGTGGAAGCGGACCGGTTCATTACGGAGTCTGCTCGAATTATCTCAACGACATAACGGACGGCGAGCCTCTCTACGTCTTCGTCCGAAGGTGCGATAACGTAATCCTTGAAAGTATTCGGAAATTAATTCAATTTTCAAATCTATTAGCATCTCGATACATTGTAAATTATTTTTCATTGCGTTCCCAGCACTTGAATTAATTCAACACGTTTGATTCTGAAACTTCATTTGGGCTGTTCAAAAATTTAAATAATTTAAATATCTTTTTTAATTTAAATATCCAACTTCGAAATAATCGAAATTTAAATATCTCTAACTTCGAAATAATCAATTGTCTGAGAATTTATTTCACCAATTGAAAATGTTGATAATTAAATAATTTGAAAATTTAATTTAAGCGCTCGTTTAAATTAATTTGACCAATGAAAAAAAAAAAAAAAAAAAAAATCATTTCAGCGCTCCAAACTTTTACATGCCACCAAAATCAACGGCACCGATGATTCTCGTGGGTCCTGGAACGGGAATCGCTCCTTTCCGAGGTTTCTGGCACCATCGACACGCCGAGATGCAATTAAACAGTCGTGAGTTTTCATTATATAAATTTCTCATTTTATGCACAATTATCATTATTCATCGAATTTTTCTACTTTCATTAAAAAAAAAAAAAAAGCTGCAAGTTGAAACTTGCAAATTGCTTCCTCATAATTTTAAGCAAGCTGCAAGTTGAGCATTGCAATTTGCTTGCTCTGAATCGTAGGTAGTGAACGAAGAATCCTTTATGAGGAAGCAATGTGATGCTTATGGGAGCGCTATGAGGAAGCATTTTTGTTTTGGCTTCTTCATAAAGGATTCTTCGTTCACTACCTACGATCGAAAAACTTGAATTCCTGTCAAAACCAAACCATCCAATTGATTTTCGCCAAATTTGAGATACAGCACGGCTGAATGATTTTCTATACTTTTGTGAAGTTTGAGCTTGATTGGTCAAAGTTCACAAAAGTTATAGCGACAAATTTGATTTTCGGAAAAATTCAAAATATCATAAAATGAAAACTTATTTATGGATTTGGCCCAAATGCAATACCAACTAACCTTGGGTACGTATCTCTTTGTCAAGAACTATTTAGACGAGGATCTCAAAATTTGCGATCGCTAGAGTGATAACGCCCTTTTTTTGGGAATTTGAAAACGACATAAAATCGGAGTCGCAGCTTCAATCATTTCGAAAATTATAGTCAAAGAAGTGATCACGGAGCTGCACATGTCTGCAAAATTTGGGGGCTGTAGCTCAAACCGTTCTCGAGTTAAGCAAGTTTGAATTTTGGGAGGCCATTACACGAATACACACACACACACACACACACACACACATACATACATCCGGACATTTTCTCCAAATGTGTTTTCTCGACGTTTTGGAACATTCTGAACATGGTGACATGAAGATCTCAAAAAAAAATTTTCCCACCGTCACAAAGCTTCCTTTATGAGGAAGCGAAAAACACAATTATATTTCAAACGGGTTTATTTTCTCACCGTAGACGATAATTTCGGCAAGATATGGCTGTTCTTCGGATGTCGCCAGAGAAATTTGGATCTGTACAGGCAGGAAAAGCGCGAGATGATGGAGGCCGGTGTGTTGGTAAAAGTTTTTCTCGCTCTGTCACGCGAAAAAGGCATCGAAAAGGCAAGTTTTTTTTGTTTGTCGATTAAATTTTTCACGATTTTTCACAAAACCAACGACGATAGCATAATTTTGGATATTCAATCGACCGGGATTAAGATTCTTTGTTAATCGACAGACGTACGTGCAACACTTAATTCAAGCCGAAGCCTCGCAGATTTACAACATGCTCGTTTACGAGCAAGGCCACTTTTACGTTTGCGGCGACTGCACAATGGCCGAAGACGTTTATCAGACTCTGAAACAGATTATTCAGACCCACGGACAATTGCTCGACAAGGAAGTCGAAGCCTACATGCTTTCCCTACGAGTGAGTCAATTAAACATTCGAATCGACGATTATTTTTTTTTTTTTTTTCATTATTTTTCGGAAAAAAAAATACTTGGTCAAATTTTCTATTTAAGCTAGAAAAAAAATGAAGAATAACCGAAATTAACGGTGGAAAAAAAAATGATTCGATGGAAAATGACCGATGGATGCTTTTTCATCGTTCAAACTCTAAAAATTACGTTTTTTTGTTGTTTTGTTTTTTTTTTTCAGGACGAAAACAGATATCACGAGGACATATTCGGAATAACTTTTCGCACGGCCGAAGTGCACAATCGTTCACGCGAAACAGCGAGAATCCGTTTGGCTCACAACGAGCCATCGTCCACTTGAATTTACCGACGTTAATGTGTCTCAAAGTGGAAAATAACAAAAACGAAAAAAAAACAAAAAAAAAAAAAGAAAACATAAAAGAAAGCGAACTATCGTTCAATCTCACAATTAACGTCTCTCCGACATTGCATGCACGTTTCAATCGAAACCTAAGACGAACGATCCGACTCTCAATATTTTTCCTATATCATCTCACAATCTATTTTTCGATTAAATCGCCCGTGCGATTATTTTTCGCACGAGGATTACACATTAAACCCACGTTTATCGTGATTTCGGTGTTGATCAATCAAAACAACAACAACAAAATCGCACAATTAATCTAGTTACCATTGTGATAAAAAAAAACACAAAAAAAAAAAAAACACAAATAAACAAATGAATGTCCGGAACGAACGACGATACAGTTTTACAAAAATAAAAAATAAAAACGGTACCTAAGTAGTTCGTTCTATTCGATTTTTTGCATATCTCTTCGACATATCTTTTCAAATTTTATTCGAGTCTCATTTCGTAAGTGTGTGAAATTAATATAACGAATAATAAATTTAAAAAAAATATATTAATAATAATAAGAAAGAAGAAACAACAATTTGTCAAATCAAACACGACGAGATAATCAAATTTACATAGTCTAATTATACGATGATGCGAAATAAAGTTACCGACAGTTGTGAAAAAGAAAAAAAAATGAAAAAAGCGTTTTTGTGTTTTTCTTCTCTTTCGTCGCGGCCTTCTTCACTTGTCCCGATAATTAACCTGATTCCCGAAGGGGGAGGGGGTCCGACATGCATTTTCGAAATTTTCGACAGTCGACACATTGAAAATTCGAAACATCGAGACGCACCCATCGTATTTTATATTGTTTTTATCTAAAATTTATAAATTTTTTATTTCCAAAGATTTTCTCCCTGAGTTTGTTTAATTATTGCAAAAGTTTATTTATAAATTTCATATACTTTACAAATTAAACATTTTTGTCAAATTTTCTTAAACTACATTTGCTGTATTGACTATGAAAATTTTGTAAAAGAGCGATCGCAAACGATCTTTTCAGAAACGAGGTGCCAAAACGAAAAAAAAAAAAAGCGTTCAAGGAATACGATGAAATTTTCTGCATTATCGTCTAGAAAGTTTTATTAATTAATCTCTCGTTACTCCACAAATTTTTCGTTAAACTTAACGAACAATGGCATCATCCACGAAATTATGGAAACGCCATTGTGTGCCTAAAATCGCTTTTGCAGGTGGCAAGCGACTGGATGGTTATTTTTTGTATTTTAATTCTTATTTATTCAATTTAGTGGTGAAGGGCCGTCGTGTCGAGGCCCGGTTTTTCCTTTTGAATAACGTTGCCCAGCAGCTTTTTTATTTCGGCGATGGCTCGTCCGGGATTCAGTCCCTGATGAAACAAAAATTTTATCAGCGTTTATCTTATCATAAAAGCTCTATTTTTTTTTTCAAAAATATAATAAATTTTTGACTCAGAAATAATTTTCGTTAAAAATATAATATATATATATATATCATTTTTTTCTCATTTTTACCTTCGGACAAGTGCGAGTGCAATTCATGATCGTGTGGCAACGATAAACCGAGTAAGCATCACGCAGCTTGTCGAGACGTTCGGTCGCCTGAGTGTCCCTCGAGTCGATGATCCATCGATAGGCCTGGAAAATAATTTTTATAATTAAAGCTTTTTAGGTCACGGAATGCCTGATATAATTGTAGCCAAAATAATGGATGAAAAAATCTACAAAAATTCAGGTACATGTATCTTAACAAGAACAAAATACTAGCAAATTTTCATAAGCTTCCGAGTATAGCTTCACCGAAACAACGTCCCCGATTTGGGACGAATGGCTCATGGATAATTAAAAGCAATTGATTGCGATTGTTCCGACCTGCATGAGAACAGCCGGTCCCAAATATTTGTCTCCGTTCCACCAGTAAGACGGACACGATGTACTGCAGCAAGCGCACAAAATGCACTCGTATAGACCATCCTGTTGAAAAAATAAAACAGTTTCGACAAGCAAAAAAAAATTGGAATCGTAGCATTTGCAATTGGATTGCGTCCATAGCTATACCCACCAATTTTTTACGATCGTCAACGCTCTGCAAGTACTGCTGTGTTCCGACTTTCTTGGCGTCGTTTCTCTGTAGCCAAGGCTGTATGTTGCGATACTGGGTGTAAAAGTTGTTCATGTCGGGCACGAGATCTTTGACAATGTACATGTGAGGCAGCGGATAGATCTTGGCGCTGGAGTTGAGATTGCTGTCGATCTTGCTTATGCATGCGAGGGTGTTTATGCCGCCTATGTTCATGGCGCACGAGCCGCAGATGCCCTCGCGGCACGATCTCCTGAAGGTCAGGCTAGGGTCGATCTCGTTCTTTATCTTGATCAGGGCGTCGAGGACCATGGGACCGCACCTATAAATTAGTTTTGCCGCAAGATACATCGAGGCGATTTTCGTTTACTCATAACACAACAGATTCATAACCTCTAAAGCTAAAAAAAAATGAAACGATCGAACCCTTTGGGAAGCATAAATGATCGACGAATAACAACGACGGATGTAGCAAACTTACGTGTTCAAGTCAACCTTATAGTCCTGCGTGTATGGCTTTTCTTCGGGCTTGTCCGGATTCCAACGATAGATGGAAAAAGTCTTGAGCCTGGCCTCCGCGTTCTGCACCGCCGACACGTGCAAGCCCCGAACCTTCGTCGTTCAACATATGAAAAATCGTTACTTCGTTCGACATCCGTACACACTTTGACTCGTCGTGTATCGTCGATTACATTACAACACACACACACACACACACACGTATACAGCATGAACGAATTATGACAAAAGACAAATGGCAAACTAAACGAGAGTTGTCAATCATAGACGGTTATCATTATTGTCATTGCAATCTGGCAACAACCCATCGATGGCCCATTATCGTGATATTGTTGTCAGAAACAAGAAAACCAAAGAAGCCCCCCCAAACCGAGCCTTCGAAAAAAACAAAAAACTAACAATAAACATTTTTTGAGGTTAACTGACCTGTTTGAGGGCATTCCTGCAGGTTTGAGGAACAATGTTTGCCATTATTTGAGCCGTCGTAGCACCGATCTTCGTGTTAACCGAACAACTCTACGTCCAAATGATGGTTATGTAAGACGATTGTCGGGGGAAAAGTGACAGGAAAAGCGCTGCGACGAATTTTCCGAACCCGAAGACCCTAGAATCGGACGAATGGGGGGCGATCGTTTATTGTGATATAATTTTTTCGTCGTTCGGTTTCGTAATGTTTTTTCTAACGTTGAATACAATCCAGAAATGACGAATTCACGTGATTTCGAGTCACGAGATCGTCTGCACGTAATTTGATTATTTATAAAATTTGACGTCGGTGATAGATATTTTTTTTTTTTTGCTCGTTGAAATGAAGGAATTGTTTTCGATGGTTTACGTGCGCGATGAATCGACGCACGGGACGTTTACGTTATCGCGTTGAGAGAAATTTTGGTGACGGAAGCAGACGACAGTATGTACAGGTGAATGGAATCTTCGTGTTTTTTAATTTTTTTTATTGTGACAATGATTGTTCGACCCGGTTGCTCGTTTGTTTGGGACAATCGTTGTGATTGAGAGGGGAAGGGGAAGTGAGGTTATGTCGGTTCATTCGTTTTTTGGGGTTAGATCGTTCTCAGCTGTTGCGACACCTGCATTTTTTTTGTTTGGGAACAGTGGCGCCTCTCGTTGGCACGGATCGGAAACGATTCACGCGTCTACGATTGGGCGGGAATTATTCGAATGTTCGATTCGAATGGCATCTCATTCAATGTTTTTACCACTCACAGATCGGTGTTTCGAATGGACCGGCATGGAGTCTATCGGACTCTGGTGGATTCGGGACAATTGAAAAATGCAATTGGAATATTTTATTCGACGGGTGTACATAGCGGCAAGACCAAAGAGTACGAGGGACGAAAATTAGTCGGGTGAGATGATAAATTGAAATTATCAAAACCATTCAGAGACAACTCTGAAAAAACCCTGGAAAAAAAAATACAACTAATTTACAACGATTAATATTTTTCCGTTTCATTCAGATTTTCGGCGGAACAAATGTACAGCGTCGTGGCCGACGTGAAAAATTATCGTAAATTCGTGCCATTTTGCAAAAAATCGGAAATTTTATCGCGAACCAAAGATTTTTTACGAGCCAGTCTCGTTATAGGTTTTCCACCGATAAACGAGAGTTACACGTCTAAAGTAACGATGATACGTCCCCACGTTGTCAAAGCCGAATGCACCGATGGCAAACTCTTCAATCATCTTAACACATTGTGGATGTTCAGTCCAGGATTGAACAATATTTCACAAACTTGCGTCATAGATTTTTCATTGTCGTTCGAATTTAAATCCGTGTTTCATTCGCATCTGTCGAATTTGTTCTTCAACGAGATTGTACGACAGATGGAAAATGCGTTCGAGGAAGAGGCTCGCAGAAGATACGGACGACCCATGATCAAAACCGTGCGATTGGAACAATGACAGCCCTACCGTTTATTCCTGAAAAAAAAAGGAAAAAGAACATTATTTGAAAGAAAGAATATGTTTATGAAATTAAATAAAAACGAAACAAAGAAAAATGAAAAAATAATAATAATATAATTTTTGCGTGCATATTTAAATGAAACTAATGACATTCAAGTGAAACACATTTTTTCATTTTTTATATATTTTTTTATTTTTTTTTTTCCAAATTTTCTTATTTAATGTGTGAGATTGTTTTTTTTTTGTTGTTTTTTTTTTCGTAATAATCGTATGTTTCATTCTGATCGAACGCTCACACACACACACACACACACACATGCACGACGTACAATAATATTCTCTTCGTTATCGGAATGTCGATTACACAAAACGTGAATTCTTTAATACATCAGCCAGATACCGAATGTAGAACCGATGTAGCAAAAAATAACGTCGATTCACGAATCGAATCGTCGAATAAATTAAGATTTTGTTTGTTTCACAAAATTGTTTTTTTCTTCTTCTTCTTCTTCTTCTTCTTCTTCTAAAGTATTCAACGCCGCTCAATATAATTATATTTCTCAACGATATCTACCGAACGCTGCACTCTCTTTTTTTTTTCTTTTCATTATTTCTTTTCTATTTTTTTTTTTTAATACTCGTTACGGCATTTTTGCCCAAATGCTATACTCTCGGTCTATTGCATTACGCGATCACCTTTTCATTATTCACATTGCACGGCTCAATCGGATTATTTTTTTTAGTCTTCATTATTTTTATTTTTATTATTATTATTATTATTATTTAATTTAATTTTAACTACGAAGGCGTTAAGCTCGCGAGCTTCTTCATCGTCTAACGAATATTACATAGCTCGTCTTCTACAGGACTTTTTTGTAGCGATTCGTCGAGTTAACTATACACAGTCGAGGGATCTCTCGCGAGCCGCGAAATTTGACAAATTTTTTTTAAACATTTTCTTTTTTTTTTTTTTTTTTTTGTAGGCGCGTTAATTATTTTATTTTATTATTTTTGCGAAAAATTGTGTTTTGGGGGGTTTTCTTTTTTTGCTTAAACTTTTTTTTTACGGTTTCTATAAAGTGTATTCTACGACGAAAACGGGGTCCGTGTGCTTGAGTGAGCACGGTTGTATATTGTCTTTATTGCATAACGGCTAATTGTCGGAGTCACGGGGGGGACAGCTGAAAGGGGGCGAGACAGAGTGACCGAGAAATTGAAAAAAAAAAGAAAGAAAGAAAAACAATAAGAAAGTCAATGGATTTTTACCTTTCCGTACAAACGCTGGATAAACAACGCTATATAGACCAAAAGTGCGATAAAAATATGGTCGATTATTTTCGCGGTGAGCTCTGTCTCGAAGGGGACGATTTAAACGATAGTCTACCTAATCAATAAACGCTATTATCACTGGTGTACGAGTCACTCTACCCTGTGCGACGTTTTCGTCCACGTCACAGAAACGCGAACGTTATACAAGCAATTTACAGGCCTTACATCGAATAAATTGAACAAATCGAGTCGTTTACTCTGCCAAGCAAATTAAAATAAAATTAAAAAAAAATAATACACAAATTTGTTTGGCTAATTCTATTTTTTTTCTTTCCTCGATTATTATTATTATTATTATTATTATTATTATTATTATTATTATTATTATTATTATTATTATTATTATAATTATTAATTATTTCTTCTGTGTTCTCAACTTTGTGATTGCACGAGTTCTCTCTCTCTTATCTCACTTACGTAAATCTGCCGCGCATTTTACACACTTTAGCTTACACACTTGTCGAAAGCAAAAAAAAAAAATAATAATAATAATTAAATAAATAAATAAATAAGAAAAAAAACGTAGCACGAGATTTTAGTAGTTGAAAAAGTAGAAAATGTAGAAAGTTTCGAATTCTAGAGGGAGGAGGGGGCGGGGGGGGGAGAGATTAATATTGGGATTGCAATTGCATTTGCAGTACGAGGCCGAAAGAAGAGATGGACAATCGACTCTTCCGTAAGTCTCTTCACAACGAATATTGAACGTTATATTTATCGTCAATAGTCGACGAAGAAAAAAAAAAAAGAAAATTTCTTCGTGATAAATGTTCCAAATCCACGTGGTCGTCACGATACGACGGAAAAATTCGTTCCAAAGTGGTCCACGAACGTCGTAATTTCGACGTCAACGTTGAATAAAGGTGGGACTGGGAATTAAGAACGACGAAGAAAATTCTGAACTTTTCTCGTTCTGAATTTCGAGCCTCACTCGTTGAATATCCAATATCATAAATTGACGAAGAAAAAGAAAAAAGAAAAAAAAAGAAAAAACGACAACAAAAATCATCGAATGTGCGTGAAAAATTTGAGTTCAGAAAAATATTCTCAGTTATTTCTTCTTCTTTTTTTTTTTCGTGTCTTATCGTAAATTCGAAAGATGTAAAATTTTGTGAGGAAAAAAATAATAACAAAAAAAAAAAATAAAAAAGCAAAATCATCAACTGTGCGTGAAAATTGGAGTTTGAAAAAATGTAATTACTTTTTTTTCTCTCTTTTTCTTTTCCGTGTCTTGTGATAAATTCGAAAGACGTGAAAAAAAAAATTTGTGGAAAAAAAAATAATAAAAAAAAAAACGAAAAAATGGTTGGCAAATATTTGGCTGAAGATTTAACGTCGACGATCAATTGTGGGCGGCGCGTTTGCCATTCATGTAACCGATCCAACGTTCGGCGGTTGTGATGAAAATGGAATCGTTGTCGATTGTATTGAGAAGAAGCAATTGATTGATGTGAGTCGAGTGATAATCCCATCGGGCGATGTTCGGAGCTGTTTTAAGAGTGAAATGACGCAGATCGTAAGTCGTGCCGTAACCCGTGTCGTAAAGCGTCAACATGTTTTTCAACGATGACATTCCACGATCGAACAATTCGGTCGCTTCGGCGGCATCGCGACCCGTCGCCACGCTCTTCAGATCGTAAAGGCCGATCAGTGAATATATGAAACCGTTGAGAATGAACGACGATGGATTAGTCGGATATTCCTCGTACCAAACGAATTTTTCGAGAAACATGGCAGCCACTCCGCCCTTTGTCGACGATACCCTGAACGGACGGAGGGCCCGCACGGCTGCTTGTAAATATCTTTCATCACCGGAATGATAATACGCACGTGAGAGAACCGAAATACCGTGACCCTGACCCATTGCCGAATACCTGAAGAAATAAATAAATAAACGAATAAATGAAAATCCGCTGAAAAATTATCTACGAAATTAATTAATAGATTCTTTATACATTATATATATATATACGTTATACACATACACACATATAGATGTACTTTGAAAAACATTGAACTGGTTCAATTCAATTGTGTTGTTGTCGTTTTAATTGCTGTGATTGAAATGTTTATAATTTCGATTGTCGCAATTCAAATTTTTGTGAGTTCGATTCGTCGCTATTTCAAAATTGTTGTAATTCAATTGTTTTCGATTGTCAATTCGTTGTAATTTCAATTGTTGCAATTTAAATTGTTTGTAATCTTATTTGTTTTAAATTGCAATTATTCAATTCAATGGTTTGTAATTTTTATTGTCCTAATTCGATTGTTTGCAATTTCAATTGTCTCAATGGAATCGATCGTAATTCAAATTTTTGTCATTTCAATTATCGCAATTCATAAGTTTGTGATTTTGATTCATTTTAGTTTCAATTGTTTGTGATTTCAATTTATTTTAATTTCAATTGCTCGCAATTTTAATCGTCCAAATTCAATTATTTTTTTGTAATTTCAATTGTGACAATTCCAATTGATTTCGATTTTCAATTCGTTTTTAATTTCAATTGTTCGTCATTTCAATCGTTGCAATTAAATCATTCGTATTTTCAATTCCCGCAATTCAATCGATTGTAATCCAATTATCTCCAAATTCAATTATTCGTAATTTCAACAGTGATAATAAATTCATACGTTTGTAAATTCAAATCGTCGCAATAAAATTTCGACGAAAAATTGTCATAATTTCAATCATTCGCAAATCGAAAATCGAAATAACGACGATAATGGTAAAAAAAAACTTACCATCCAGGTTCGAGAATGGCCATTCCACTGGCAACTTTTCTTCTCACAGGATTGGGCCAACCGCCTGACGTAAAATTTTGATTGCCCACGAACCACCGCGCGGCATCGTAAAATTGTTCCATGTGTTCGCTCGTGGACAAAGTAACATTGTCGATTCTTCCAGAACCGTACAATATAATTTTCACGAGTTTGAATTTCGATCGCGTGACTTTGCGTTTTGTTTTTTCAACAATGTTCAAACCTTTTTGCAGATCGACCACGAGATCGCGCGTCAAACGTTTCCATTGATTGTTCGTCTGTCCGATACCGTGATAAATGTGATTGTTGTAAGTGTGAATCATCACGTTGCTCGTTGTATAATGCAAGTAATAAATATCTTTTTTTTCACGATTTTGCATGACAACGGTAATGCTACCGTTGTCTTTTATCGAAATATCGAGTTTAAGAACAAAATCCAAAACGTGATCCATGGTCAAAGAAATTCCGGACGTGCTTGTTTCGGGTGTGGCGTATTTGAGAACGTAACTGCCGGCACGTTTGTCGTAGGGTCTCGATACGACCGAACCCTGAGGCACGTTCCACGTTTGTTTGACACGATCCGAATCGTCGACGAGTTTTCTGTGGGGTTCCGGTTCGGTGAGATTTTTGCTGTAGTGCGACAGACCGAATTGGGCTATCTGCGTGGGATAGTAATAACCCTCGCTCTCCCACTGCGTCGACATTGGCACACCGTCGCTTCCGCTCACGCATTTAACGCGTTCACGCACCTCGACGTTGTAATTCTCGAACGTCATGAATACACCACGGGAATCGTATTTGCCTTTCGGAGGTCCGAATTTCGAGTAACTGTGGAGCCACTCGAAACGCTCGAGACCGTCAGTTGTCGTCAGCTTTCCATAAATCTGTCCAAGAAAAGTGTGAAATTTTTAGTTTTCGAAATTTTATGGGGGGTTTTTTTTTTTTCGACGAAAGTGAAATCGAGTGTACTTTTCTTTCATTACGAATTAATTTTTAATGACAATAGTTGAGTTTTTTTCACGTTGCAAATTAATTTTAACGAATAATGAAATATATATTTTTTTTTCATTGCACTTTATTTTCAATGAGCAATGAAATTTTTTTCCTATTACAAATTTCAAATGAACAATGAAATGTTTTTTTTATTGACTATTGAGTTTAATGTGTGATAAAAATTCCGTTTCCCTTTTTTTTTTTTCAATGGGTAATGGAACAAGTTTGAATTACACATTATTCTTGATGAATCGTGTGATTGTGAATTACAAATAAATTCGTAATCGTACCTCGAAATATTTCATGATGAAAGAAAATGGAATGTAAACTTCTTCTCCCTCCTTGCGACATCCTATGGAGTTGCCTCCGTTTATCACGCAATCTATCTCCTGGTATCCCGGTTCATTGTTGGTCAGACGATCCTGAAAACAACGAACAGACTCGTCGCGATCAAAATTTCTTCCGAAAAAACATCTGTGAAAAAATAATTCTTCGACGTTGTATAGTATTTACAAAGATGTGAAATAAAATATTGGACCTGAGTTTTTCTCTCGAGGAAAACGTTAAATTGTACCGGTACCGTAATGTATCTATTGTTTCGATAATCGTTTTTGCTCATGTACGAATCGGTTTTAGAAAAAACTATTGCGCATGCACGAATGCATATAATGTAATTCCCAGCGAAACTGACGGATGGGACATTTCTGTAGGATTTATCCCAACGGTATATGTTTTCATAAAAACTCCAAATTGAAGGTTATGATTGAAAAAAAGAAGAACATCGAGCGAAACTCCAGGACACTCGAGGTCTCTTTTGAGAGCGATCAAAATTTGAGGACAGTTTCGGGACTTCAAAGACTCGGAGGGCCGCCGAACGACACATCGATCAAAATTCAAGAACAGTTTTCAGGACTTTGAAGACTTCGAGGACCGCCGGACGACGCGTCTCTCTCCGACTTCGAGCTATCGATCGCTCACCCTGTGCTGCTGATTCTTCCAATCGCCGTCCCTGAGAAACATGCTCCTGCCGCAATTGTTCCAGGAAGTCAGAATGCAACTGACCACCGCCACAATCAGAATCAGAAGTATCGTCTTGAAGTTTATCCGCACCATCATGTACAACCTGCGCAATATCCGATCGTCAAAATCCATTCTCTCAACAAAAAGCGACAACAATAAATGAAACAGGAAAAAATAATATAACCCCCAAAAATAAACATTGACAAACGGTTGAAAGACAATTGTTCAAACTCACATGACACCAAACTCCGCAAGCAATTGTCAATGCTCATTTCTCATGAACTTTAATGTTTTTATTTCTTTTCTGTTGTTTGTTTGTTTTTTTTTTTTTTTTTTTCATTATTTTGTTTTTTCGTCCATTATTCTCCACATCGTTCGATTGATCGTGAATGATGTGAAATATTTCCGAGTCCTTGATTTTCGGTTTTATTGGTTATGGGGGTTTTTTCATGGGAGAGCGAGTGAGACGGACGAACTAATTCGAATTATCAGGCCTGATCGAATTTCGGGTTACGGAGGAACGTCACCGTCCTTACGCCCCGAAAACGTCAAATCGCAAAGTGGACCAAACTCAGGGACAGCTGACGCACGTTCAATGAACTTGACAACAGACCTTCTGCGCGGCGAGTTTTGGTACGAAAAAAAAGAAGAAAAAAAAAAACACTACGGTGACGCATGGCACAAGCGTGCGATGGTAAAACGATCGAATATTATCATTTCCACAAACAAGTCTGAACGAGTCGTAGAACGTCGATGAAAACAAACAAAAAAAAAACTCAAAAACAAAACAAAATTTGATTGGTCGAAAAAATTGTTGTTTTTTTTTGTTGTTGTCGATAATTTGGAGGTTATGTCGGTATTGCCAGAGGGCAATGTATCGACGGCTGGACGCCCGTGACGGAGAAAAATTTAGATTACAGTTTTCGCTTACCGACCGAGTCGACTGATGGATCGATCAGCCGTGGATTAAGCTCATAAATAACGTTAAATACATAATTACACGAAAATAATGGTAAATAAAACATCGACAGTATACGGACCTTCACTCAAAAATTTATTTCATTCGTTACACAAAATATCGATGGAGATTCAGTAAGGGAAGATAAAAATAATACAGATCGATTATTCGTCAATTGAAAATTACGTATTTCATAAATTTTGCGTAATAAAATTGATATCGTTGTTTAAAAATTTTTTTTTTTTTTTACAAATTTTAAAATCTCGACGAGATTAGATATCGACAGACAAAACAAACGTGCGTTTCACATTGTCAAATAATTGCAAATCCGGCTGCTCCATTATCGTCGGTCATAAAAATTTTCAACCATTTTCAAATTCACCGAAAAAATGTTGTAGATCGCGTGTCGGATATTAAAATTTCATTTGTAAGCTCACGAGCGATGGGGGGGGCGACATGAAAAAAAATTTCGAACCTCATTGCGGCAACGCCATCCCAAAAATAATCAATTGCAAAAAATTGCAATAAAAAAATCATTAAAATGCAATTTAAAAAATTTTAAAAAACAACAAATAAAGATCAAATCCAAATCCATTGGGGAACAACGCTGTTGAATTCAAATTTTTCCGGTTGACCGATGTGCGAAGTATTTGAAAATTTTTCCGACCAAACGAAGAAACTCGTCGGACCATAATTTTTCGTTCGATGACCGAAAGGCGGACCGCAAGTGGCTTCGAAACTCTCGAGACCGTCTTTCGTGACGATTGCAATTTTCGTGTCGACGATTCCAACGGGTTTCGGTGGATCGTCGAGATCACCGCGATAAACAAATTTTCCGAGAGGATCGAAAACGTGAGAAACGTGAGTTTCCACGTTTTTCACGGTTCTCACGGTTGTCGTTGTCGTCGACGATGAAACATCATCGATCATCGTTGTTTCTTCGTTATCCACGTAACGCGAAGTTCCACGCATCAATTCCCTTATCGCTTCGATGCTCGTTATGTTGTCAGCGAAAAATGTGTTCAAATCAATTGTCATATCGTCACGATTGTCAAAAGTTTGTTCTTCGTTGGATTTAATTTTTACGATGTTTTTGGACGATTTGGTTTTGATTATTTGACGACCGTCGCAAAATATAAATTCATTTTTTTCGAAATTCGCCGTGTAGTCGATGGCTTGGGTCGTCGATGAATGTTGCTCGATCAGCCAAATGGTGAAATCCTTCGGTCTCAGAGAAATCCATTGCAAACGACGTGATTTATTTTTTTTTATATCGCGACGAGGATTTCCACGTTCCAAAATTCTCGACCACGTTTGGGGATCCAACGATAATCTGCTTGCCGCCATTATACGCACCGGTGACAATACAATCTGCACTCTCTGCAATTATGATAATTGTGATGATTAATTTGTACATGTAATATTGGAAGAAAAGCTATACCGAATGATCTCGATCTTGATAATGATTATTAAAATGTATTTGTGTGTAAAATTGAAGAAGTTGTGACAAATAGTTTTAAGGTATTTGGGCTATTCAACGATTTCAAAAATTAAAAAAAAAAAAAAAATTCTTTATATTTTTTTTCCTTTATCAAAAGTACAGCATTTCGTGAGTATTCTTTGACAAAATTCAAACTCATCCAATGGCATTATTCGTGAAGATGTACGACTTTGAAAAAATGTTTGTCTCGTTTTATTTATATTTAAAAAATAAAAAAAAATAATAAATAATAAATAATAATTTTTTTATTTATAAAATAAAAAAATATAAGATAAATGAATAATAAATAAATAAATAAACATAGTCGATCGCCAAATCTATCAAACAAACAAAAAAGTACCTTTTATGAATTTTGAAAAAACGTGAAAAAAAATAATTTTAAAAAAATAATAATAATAATCGCACTACTAACATTATCAACGTCTTCATCGTCGTCCACCAGTTTCTCCGGATCGTTGGTCTGGTCGGTCGTTCGATGATTCGGTTCCGGCTCATCTACGATCGGTATTCCAGCGATTATGGAAATATCGTCGTTCTGATTGCCACCGCGAAGAACGTAGTACTCGTCGTGTGATGACACGGCTCCGGGATACGAAGACATGAAGATGGACCGGGTGGGAATGCGCGGTGAGTGTTTGCTCGATGACACGTGATAACCGAAGGTATAACGCTTCAATAGCCTCAACATCTTTGAGTATCTGTTAACGCAAAAAGAAAAAAAAAAATCATAAAATAGGTGAGGTCTTGTAAAAAAAAAAAATCCACGGAGTATTCATACTCATTGACAGTAGATTTATGCGAATAAATGATCTTTCGCGTGCTCAGAGACAACTCGGAAAAAATAATAACCGAATTAGTCGAAAAATCCCATGTTATTCAAATGGAAAACAAAACGAGCTTACAGGAACGTCTTCCCATTGGACCACAGTGATGGGGTTTCACACATATTTCAATTAATTCATTTCGAACCTATATGGGGGGTGCACTTGTCGAAATTCATCGACA
The DNA here is from genome assembly GCA_963662125.1 of Diplazon laetatorius. Classification (NCBI taxonomy): domain Eukaryota; kingdom Metazoa; phylum Arthropoda; class Insecta; order Hymenoptera; family Ichneumonidae; genus Diplazon; species Diplazon laetatorius. The sequence continues at coordinate 6,436,768 of OY759165.1, read as the reverse complement.
CCCCCCATCAAAATCCACCCTAATGTATATTTGACCGTTTTTTTCGAAATTTAATTCCCAAAAAAATCAGATAAAAAATGAGAGAGACCCACTTAGAAATCGCAATTCACATCGGAGACGTTGGGACAGATACGTACGTGACAGCCATCGAACCGTTAGCAGCGTTGATGAATAAATCAATTTAACATTCGATTAATCGTAACGCACGACGAAGACGCTTTTCACAAATTAATCAATTAGATTTTAAAAACTCACGGTGCTACGGTGTTTTGCGCAAAAGCGAGAATCGGATCCAATCCCTCGTCGGTTCTGTCGAACATCTTGACGAACATTACGCCACCGTTATCGTCGCCCGAAAAATCCGAAACGACGGAATCATCGCCGACCAAGTTTCGTCCCGGCAAATCCGAACCCATGGCCAACCACAAAAAATCCACGGCGTCAATCTCGACCGAACGACGACTGCGACGAACCGCGAATCTCCAACCGGCTTCCATGCCGTCCAATTGGGCGTAAAACAGTCGTACCTGCATGTGGAAATGAAAATTGATCGATTCAATCGTCGAGAAGAATTTTTTTTTTCAAATTTTCTTCATTCAAAGAACAATCTTTTTTTTTCGTGGATAGTTCCAGGATAAACGAAGAAGTTGTAAAAATATTTAAAAAATAGTGAAGTTATCCTGCTTCTCCTTTTTTGCGTTAGTCAGGTCATTTGCAAGAAGAAATCAATAAAAAAAACAAGCTGCAAGTTGAAACTTGCAATTTGCTTCCTCATAATTTTAAGCAAGCTCCAAGTTGAGCATTGCAATTTGCTTCCTCTGAATCGTAGGTAGTGAACGAAGAATCCTTTATGAGGAAGCAATGTGATGCTTATGGGAGCGCTATGAGGAAGCATTTTTGTTCTGGCTTCCTCATAAAGGATTATTATTCGTTCACTACCTACGATCAAAAACCTTGAATTCCTGTCAAAACCGAACCATCCAACTGATCTTCGCCAAATTTGAGATACAGCACGGCTGAATGGTTTTCTATACTTTTGTGAAGTTTGAGCTTGATTGGTTAAAGTTCACAAAAGTTATAGCGATAAATTTGATTTTTGGAAAAATTCAAAATATCATAAAATCAAAACTTATTGATGGATTTGGCCCAAATGCAATACCAACTAACCTTGGGTATGTATCTCTTTGTCAAGAACTATTTAGACGAGTATCTCAAAATTTGCGATCTCTAGCGTGATAACGCCCTTTTTTTGGGAATTTGAAAACGACATAAAATCTGAGTCGCAGCTTCAATCATTTCCAAAATTATAGTCAAAGAAGTGATTACGAAGCTGCCCATGTCTGCAAAATTTGGGGGCTGTAGCTCAAACCGTTCTCGAGTTAAGCAAGTTTGAATTTTGGGAGGCCATTACACGAATACACACACACACACACACACACACACATACATACATCTGGACATTTTCTCCAAATGTGTTTTCTCGACGTTTTGGAACATTCTGAACATGGTGACATGAAGATGTCGAAGAAAAATTTTCCCACCGTCACAAAGCTTCCTTTATGAGGAAGCAAAAAGAAAAAAAACGAAACAAAATTCTCTCCATAAGACTATTTGGGAGGGAAAAGAAAAACGTGATCCGCACCATGTGCCAAAAGGGATCCTCGATGGCAAGAAGATTGGCTCTCTCGCGTATCACAGCTGTGTTATCGCGCAACGACTGTCTTATGGTCTCGCAAAGTTCTTCGTTATCGTTTGACGAGCACACGGTGCCGATGGTGTTGTACCAATGATGATGTATCAATTGCCACGTCAAACTTCCCTCTAGAAGACCCGCTGCGTAAGCCTGAACCGCGTCCGGATAAGTTGGCGAGGTTTCGATTTCCACGGTCGACCATCTGTTGAAAATAAATTAAAATAAATTAAAATAAATAAAATAAATAAAATAAATAAAATAAATAAAATAAATAAAATAAATAAAATAAATAAAATAAATAAAATAAATAAAATAAATAAAATAAATAAAATAAATAAAATAAATAAAATAAATAAAATAAATAAAATAAATAAAATAAATAAAATAAATAAAATAAATAAAATAAATAAAATAAATAAAATAAATAAAATAAATAAAATAAATAAAATAAATAAAATAAATAAAATAAATAAAATAAATAAAATAAATAAAATAAATAAAATAAATAAAATAAATAAAATAAATAAATGTTTATTTTCAGGTTTCAGGTTTCTTTTTTTTAAATATATTTTTTTAATTTTCCAAATTCATTGAACCATTTGAACTGCTGTCTTCATCGAAAGGATAGATATTTTTAATTCAAGTAGAGTCCATTGAACACAATTTGTATCTGTTTTTTTTTTATTATTTCGGAGGTACGGAACGCTGAGGAAAAAAAAAGCTCGTTCAAAGCTGCGCCCGGAAACTTACCCTGTCTCCTGTATTCTCGTTTTGTAATACGCCCTGGCTGCACCTCTCGGCAACGCGGTTAGATCGTTACCCTGACCCCAGAAATCAATGCGATATCCTCCTCTGTGATTCCACAATACAGTTGCCGAATAAGTTCCATCATTTTTTATGCTGCGAAGAAAGAAGATAAATATATATACAGGGTGTTCCGATAACTATTAGGACCTCAGATATCTTCGAAACTACTAGGTTCACAGAACTATTTGCTGAATCAAAATTGCACAGCACGAAGGGGGCCATCCAATGATACCAAAGTGCCTACTCCCACGCCCACCCCCAGCCCAGGGGGTGGGGCAACTTTAAAATCTTAAATGGGAACCCCTATTTTTTATTGCAGATTCGGATTCCCCATAAAAAAATACGTAACTTTTATTTGAAATTTTTTTTTCGATTCGTGATAGATGGCGCTGTAATCGCGGGTGTTCCGATAACTATTAGGACCTCAGATATCTTCGAAACTACTAGGTTCACAGAACTATTCGCTGAATCAAAATTGCACAGCACGAAGGGGGCCATCCAATGATACCAAAGTGCCTACTCCCACCCCCACCCCCAGCCCAGGGGGTGGGGCAACTTTAAAATCTTAAATGGGAACCCCTATTTTTTATTGCAGATTCGGATTCCTCATAAAAAAATACGTAACTTTTATTTGAAATTTTTTTTTCGATTCGTGATAGATGGCGCTGTAATCGCAAAAAATCCCCGAAAGTACAGAAAGGCGATAATACTTACAGTTTCGGTGATAAATCAAATTTTGATTTACTGATTTTGATTTACTTTGATTAATCAAGATTATATATATATATATGTGTGAATATTTTCGACAAACCATTCGATGATCATGGACTTTATCGAAAATTAAAAAAATGGCCTACTAAGGTTGTTAGTTTTGACGTCACAAAATTTTTGGTGGAAATAAAAAAAAACATGGTTCCATTATAAAAAAAAAAAAATAAACAAAAGATGTCGACCAACTTAACACCACCATTTTTAATTTTGGATTGGAAAAAAAAAGAACCAAAAAAAGTTGTACGTCCTTCTTTCGAGCCATGGGGTCCAGCGAATCCCACTCGCTAAAACCGAACCCATCTGCGTTATTTTCAACGTATCGACTTGAATCTCGCGCCAAACTTCAATTTAACATCTTTTCCAAATATTCTAATTCCAGTTGTCGTTTATTTAAGATTTCAGAGTAGTCAAAACACGATGAGAAAAAAAAATTCACGAAAATCTGACTTTTTTACAAAAAAATGTGTAAAAACAAAAAAAAATATGTTATCTCACCCGCCAAACTCCCCCAGAAGGATGGCACCGATGCCGAGAAGGCCAACGGCGACGAGGATGTAGGAGGAGATTCTGGTCTGCAGCCATGAGGCCCCCACGACCTTCAGCATGGCTCATCGGTGAGCTAACCAACACTCGATAATTTTAATTGGCGAATTATTGCAGGTGGAAGTGATGGACCTGCTGATTGGGAGCCAGCCGGATGGAAAGAAAGAGAGAGAGAGAAAGGGAGAGAGACAGAATGAGACAGAGCCAGGAAGAAAGCCGGAGAAAGAGAGACAGAGACAGAGACAGAGAGAGAGAGGAGGAATCTTCACTTCGCGTTCTCAACCCATCGATGACAGAACACCGAACCACCCCTTTTTAGCGCAAGATTTTAATGCCGAGCAGCTGCTTCGGATCGTAGGTTGGGCTCTCTGAAAAGTAAAGAAGAAGAAAAATTGAATAAACAAATAGACATAAATGATAAATAAATAAATTTATAATTATAATGAAGAAGGATGGTGCACATTGAAACTTGCTATTCGCTTTCGGTTGATCATAGAGTCGGTGCACCGATGTCTTTCAATGAGTAAGCATTTTAATTTTTTTTGTTTGTTTTTTTTTAAATTTATTTAAAAAGAATTTTAATTTTTTTTTTTCATTAAATTTTTTTCAAAAATCTTTAATCTTTCTAATCTTTGGCTTTCTCATAGAGAAATCTTCACCACGCACATCCAGAAATTTTCCGCAAAAAAAACGTTTGAACCGCCCCATAATTTCCTCAACAATGAAGCACAAAAAAAAAAAGTACAAAACATAATTTCAATCAATCGAATGAATGATAAATGAATTTTGAACAATCGTTAATTGCAAAAAAAAAGTTTATCATCACCGAAGAATATATATATATATATGAAACTCGTCGTCGAGGACTGTCGGGTGCTAAATCATCGAGACTAATGACTAATTATCGTTATCACGGGATTATATCGTCGAGACGCCACGAGCCATCGGTAACTCGATACGACTTGTTGAATTACGCGTTATTAGACGCTCTCGACCACAATCGTTATTGTGTGGTTTTGCGCAACATAAATATGAATCATATACGCGTTCGACGAGTCAATGAAGAGTTTTTGTGCTTCGATTGATTCCTCGATCGGTTAGCTGCCGGATGATCGAACGTGCACACTCGATGATGATAATAAATTCATCCTACACCAGTCTTACCATTCGATCTCCATGATTTGATTTTTTAATAATGGAAACAAAAAAAACCACACCAACGATGATCATGATTATTTATCTGGTTAACGGAGTTTCCAGATCGTAAAGTCCGATCGAACGCTCTGCACACGTGAGACACGTGTGACTTTCGAAACTGATCCGACGTATATCGGATAACCGTGGACGCCCTTGAACATCATCGTACCGGTTTTCCTCGAATTATCCGAGTATATAGCAAAATTGATGTGTCTCGGATACTTTAACTATGGCAAAATTAAAGTATCTTTGTATAATTTAACTGGAGTAAAATTAAAGTATTTTCATATGATTTAACTGTAGAAAAATTGAAGTATCTCAGATACTTTAACTATGGCAAAATTAAAGTATATTTGTATAATTTAACTGGAGTAAAATTAAAGTATTTTTTATGTAATTTAACTGGAGTGAAATTAAAGTATTTTCATATGATTTAACTGTAGAAAAATTGAAGTATCTCAGATACTTTGACTATAGAAATAATGAAGTATTATGATAAAATTTAAGTATAGCAAAATTAATGTATCTTTATATAATTTAACTGGAGTAAAATTAAAGTATTTTTATATAATTTAACTATAGCAAAATTCAAGTATCTCAGATACTTTAACTATGGCAAAATTAAAGTATATTTGTATAATTTAACTGGAGTAAAATTAAAGTATTTTCATATGATTTAACTATAGCAAAATTGAAGTATCTCAGTTACTTTGACTATAGAAATAATGAAGTATTATGATAAAATTTAAGTATAGCAAAATTAAAGTATCTTTGCATAATTTAACTGGAGTAAAATCAAAGTATTTTTACTATAATTTAACTATAGCAAAATTCAAGTATCTCAGATACTTTAACTATGGCAAAATTAAAGTATCTTTGTATAATTTAACTGGAGTAAAATTAAAGTATTTTTTATGTAATTTAACTGGAGTAAAATTAAAGTATTTTCATATGATTTAACTATAGCAAAATTGAAGTATCTCAGATACTTTGACTCTAGAAATAATGAAGTATTATGATAAAATTTAACTATAGCAAAATTCAAGTATCTCAGATACTTTAACCATAGAAAAAATGAAGTATCATTGTAAAATTCAAGAATATTAAAATTAAAGTATTTTTATATGATTTTTAACTATAGCAAGATTGAAGTATCCCAAATACTTCGACTGAGATACTTGGTTAAATTATAGCAAAATTAATGTAATTTTAGACTTAAATTACTCACTTTAACTGTATGAAAATTAAAGTATGTGAGATACTTTAATTGTAGTAAAATTAGAGTATCATAGATACTTTATCTTCACATAAATTTAAGTAAGCAAAATTACTTACTTAAATTTAAAAAGAAAAATTATTAAAAAATTGAAAATTCAAGTATCTCGAATATTTCAACTGTGACAAAATTCAAGTATCTTGGATACTTAAACTGTAGCAAAAATATCGAAGGATCTTACATGGATACTTTGACCATAGCGATCATCGAACAATAATGGAAAGTCTCGGATCCCACGATGAATGTGGAACATTGGGGGGGGGGGGGGGAGGGGGGGATAAAAAATAGAAGAAAGAAAAAATTCCACGAGTGTTGGAAACAATTCCGACGAGATACTACGACGACTCCGAGCCGCCCCAAAGGATCGCTGAGTTGTTCGGTTCATCGGGTCAATCACCGGGATCGCGTCTCTCAGACGCCACCGACCAATCGCAAAGTTTCTCACGCGAATACGAAAAAAAAAAAAAAAAAAAAAAAAAATTCGATTCGACATATTGCGACGCAAAAAAAAAATGAGCTAATGAAAAATTTGAAATAAAAAAATTGTGGGAAGCAATTTTTTTTTTTCTTTCTTTTTCGGAAAAATATATATTTTTCCACGACATTTGCCGTGGCTCGAAACATCTTTGTTGGCGCAGCTGATCGAACTTCTCAAACTGACCGAAAAAAAAAAACGTCAATGTCACAACACCTTTAGTCGGGGAATAATATAACGGAGTTCGAAAATAGAAACGCGTTTGGCGCTTTATTTGCGCCAACCGGTGACGCGATAACAAATATGTACATATAATCTTCGAGAATAGTCGAAAAATCCAAAAGCCCCCCTCGGCTTCGAAAAACGGAACAAAATGAACAAAAATCCTCAAATTTTTGCGAAAAATTGACAATTTTTTTTTTTTTTCAATTAATTCACGTTACAATAATAATTTCAATCACCGTGAAATTCGACCGACTGATAATCCGCATAAGTCCACAAAATAATTTATATTCGTCTGGTCGTGCCCCAAAAAAAAAAATCACAATGAAAAATAAAATGTTAATTAAAATATTAATCAATTAAAACAAAATTAGCCGCATTAAGATGTGACGTATTGAAGAATCAAGAATTCGAATAACGATATGAGACGCCGAATATTTCAGCAATATAATGAGTTTCATGTAAATTATGAAGAAACGTCTGGAGCACATCGATAATCCCAAATCATAATTAATTACTCGGCAAAATATAATAAATAATCGTTAAACCGTGTACAATAATTCAGATAAAAGTCAGCCTCATTGTGTAAACTGCACTTTTCGAGGCACCGTCTGTACACTGACCCCAAAAAGTCCCGTCAATATATTTTTTTTTCTTTCCTTTTGTTTTTTTTTTGTTTTTTTTTAATCTCATCCAAAAATCATTCGTAAAATCTTTTTTAAAAAATCTTCAACTCTCGGGAAAAATCTTGGAGAATTCTTGTTTTACGTTCAAATAATTTTTTTTTTTTTTTAATTAATCTATTGAAAATTCATTTTGCTATAACCGAATAAATCATCGAGAGATAATTTCGATCGAATATTTACTAATTATAATTTACATTCTGGGAATGTTTTTTTTTTTTCGATTTTTCGAAAAAAAAATCCAACAGAATCAAATTCAACTTATGAATCGAAAAAAAAAAAAAAAAAATCAAGAACGCCAACGTTCAACCATTCCGCAACGTTAGAATTTTCATCATGAAAGTGTTGCGAATAACGAGGCCGTTCGAATCTGTGCGTGTGCGTGTGTGTGTGTGTGTGTGTGCGTGTGTGTGTGAGTGTGTGAGTGTGTGTCGCCCGTGACGAGGAAGGACCGCTCGTGCTCGTGAATCATGACGCGCGACCGCGTGTCGACACCGATCCGACCGCGGAACAACGTGAAAAAAAAAACGAAAGAAAGAAAAGTTTAAACAAAAATAGCTTTTAATGTTTAATTAAATGAATGAATAAATACAATTGATATTTCAGAATAACAAAATAAATAAATAAAAAATAAGAAAAAGAAGAAGAAGAAGGAGAAGAAGAAGGGGAAAAAATCAACCCAGTCGCACAGATGATAGACGTGAAAAAAAAAAAAAAAAAAAAAAGAATAAAGAAAATAAAAGTTTCAACAAAAGTGAAATAAAAACAAATTGTAAATAAACAAAATCGATAAATAAAACGAAATGAATGAATAAATAAAAATGATAATTCAAAAATAAAATAATAATAATAATAATAATAATAATAATAATAATAATAATAAAAATCAAGATAAACGAAGAAGAGCAAGAAGAAAAAAAATCAACCAACGCCAACAAATGACAAAAACGTAAACAAAAAAAAAACAAAAAAAAAAAACTTTTCAACAAAAGTAAAATTTAAACAAATGACTGAATAAATAAAATTGATAATTCGAAGATGACCAAAAGTGAAAAAAAAAAGAAGAAAAAGGAGAAAAAAGAAAAAGAAGATTGAAAAAAAATCACCGAACACGCGCACACGAAAAAAAAAAAAATGGAAAGAAAGGAATCGAAAAACCGAAGAAGAAAGAAAAAACCGAAATAACGGAGCAACGTTGATCCACGTACCTCGTGAAGAATAGAAAATCGGCTGTCGCGCGATCGTCGATCGTCCAATGCGGTTCATAAGCCGCAATTGTTGATTACATTCCTCGAGTTTGGCTTTTATTGTCGACCGTCTCGTACGGATCATGGACCAGTTGCTCCGACACTGAAGTCCAAGCGGTTATCCGGGGATCGAAAATAAAACCAACTGCACAAACGTGCTGGCAGCGATCGACTGACGACTGACGAGAACTCGCAGAACCAGCGGAGAACTCCGAGCAACTCCGAGGGCCACATCGGCCAACATCGGCGTCGACGAGACCAGTCGACCGAACCCCCCAGACGGAAAAATCGTCTGGCACATTGCGTCGCCCCCCTTTGTCGTCGTCTCACTTCCCCTCCCCTCCCCCTCTTCTCGCCACCTCGACGGCTCAACGATATCGCTTTTTTTTCTTTCTTTTTTTTTTTTTTTCATTTCCAACGAGTTTAGTTCACACGCCTCACACACTGTTTCGAGCATCCACGTCCATCTCTCTCTCTCTCTCTCTTGTCTTCTTTTCTTTTCGTTTTTTTTTTCTCTTCGTCGGCCATCTTTTTTCTTCCTTCTTTTTGTAGGGTTTCATTGGAATGTTGGAACCCTTGTGGTTTCGGTCAGCCGGTCTGTCTGCGGGTCACAGTCCTTCCATTATATCGCATTTGCGTACCGATTAAACCGTTGCGGTGTCAGTCGGGGTCCAATGGACCCCGGGCCAACTTCGTGGTATTTGTGCAGTACAAAATACCATTTTTCAACATTATTTTGTACATTCGACATTATTTCGTTCATTTAAACATCGACCAAAATCGTCTTGAGGTTCAAACTTCAAAATATAACTATACTTTTTTCATCAAAATTTTTGTTCAGTATTTTATTGTCGAATATTATATCAATCAGTTTCATGTGAAAAATATTGAATTTCAAAACAACGTTTACCCAAAGGTTGTTGTTGTTGTTGTTGTTGTTTTTAATTTTTTTATTTTTATTTTTTTTCCGCACATTTCCTCAGAGTATTGAAGTATCGTCTCAGGAAATGACGATTTTATCAAATGCGAATGCGATTGGTCGTTTGACGTAAGATTTCGCGATGTCAAAAAGTTTCCCCGCCGCAGAGACAACGAACCACGATTGGTCTTGATTAAATATAATTGAATGTGTACTGCACGGGACTTCTGCACAAGACACATTTTGCCACACTTCATTTGGCTATATTCATTGTTGTTCGAAAGATTGATTGATAATTATGTATCTCTAAATAGAAAAAAAATATGCGAAAAAAAGTGCGCCCCCTCCACCCCACCTCCTCATTTCCAGAACTGCCGATCCAAAAATTTTCAGAAAATCAGGGAATACAACGCCTCTTGCTTGAACTTTGACGGGAAAATTATAACGAAAGTCTTCATGAATGAAGTTTCATGAATTTCTGTTAATTAATTTTACAAATTGATTTTACAAATTGATTTTACAAATTGATTTTACAAATTAATTTGTCAAATTAATTTGTAAAATTAATTTGACAAATTAATTTGACAAATTAATTTGACAAATTAATTTGACAAATTAATTTTACAAATTAATTTTATTTGCGCTTGAGTCGTACTCGCACTTGACCTTTTTGTTTTGTTTTGTTTTTGCTTTCTCATAAAGGAAGCTTTGTGACGGTGGGAAAAATTTTTTTCGAGATCTTCATGTCACCATGTTCAGAATGTTCCAAAACGTCGAGAAAACACATTTGGAGAAAATGTCCGGATGTATGTATGTGTGCGTGTGTGTGTATGTGTGTAATGGCCTCCCAAAATTCAAACTTGCATAACTCGAGAACGGTTTGAGCTACAGCCCTCAAATTTTGCAGACATATGTGCAGCTCCGTAATCACTTCTTTGACTATGATTTTTGAAATGATTGAAGCTGCGACTCAGATTTTATGTCGTTTTCAAATTCCCAAAAAAAGGACGTTATCACTCTAGCGATCGCAAATTTTGAGATACTCGTCTAAATAGTTCTTGACAAAGAGATACGTGCCCAAGGTTAGTTGGTATTGCATTTGGGCCAAATCCATCAATAAGTTTTGATTTTATGATATTTTGAATTTTTCCGAAAATCAGATTCGTCGCTATAACTTTTGTGAATTTTGACCAATCAAGCTCAAACTTCACAAAAGTATAGAGAATCATTCGGCCGTGGTGTATCTCAAATTTGGCGAAGATCAGTTGGATGGTTCGGTTTTGACAGGAATTCAAGTTTTTCGATCGTAGGTAGTGAACGAATAATAATCCTTTATGAGGAAGCCAGAACAAAAATGCTTCCTCATAGCGCTCCCATAAGCATCACATTGCTTCCTCATAAAGGATTCTTCGTTCACTACCTATGATTCAGAGGAAGCAAATTGCAATGCTCAACTTGCAGCTTTTTTTTTTGTTTTTTTTTAATTTTCCTTCGACCCTAATCGACGCCATTTTGAATTTGTCTTCGACGCTCAAAGCCACGTTTCAACGAAGATATAACGAAGCACGTACAATTTTCACATCGATGTCCCGATAATAAAGCCCTCGGGCGATTTGCCGTGACGTAAATTGATGAAAAATTATACAGCTACGGATTAATATACATATATATATATATATATATATATACATCGGTGACGAAATTTTTCCTGCGTTCCGTCACGCGCGCGATCCGGAAGCCGAAGCATTTGAGGAATTCGTTGATTGCTCTATTCGTTGCCGCCGCCTCCACGACACCAAACGATGAACCCCCATCTTCCTTCCATTTCTGGAATTCCACGATGGTCCTTTAGGAATTCGATATCGCCCGGCGATATTAAGATATTACCGCGATCCAAAGTGTTCAGCCCCTTGAAGCGCGGGCGCAGCTTCGCTTCCCTCGACGACTCGTCCTGGGGGGACAAACAGGACGAGACTTTCAGTGCGAATCTGTCGGTAATCGAGCAAACGCCTCGATCGGTCCTCCTTCAATCGAAAGAAAATCCCAAAAAAAAAAAAAGAAAAACATATTTTTTATTTCAATATTTCGGTTTATCTATTTTTTCTGATTTTTTTTTTTCTTAATTGAAAGACGAAAAAAGTTAAATTTTTTTTCCAAAATGATAATAAAAAAAATAATGTTCGATGTTAAAATTTGTATTCTTCTCGTTTTCGTCATTTGCGAGACGATCGAAGCTCGTGACGATGTTGAACCGGTGCATTACATACCTCTGGGTTCGGAAGCCAGCTTTCATTGGAGGTGAAAACGAAAAAAAAAAAAAAAAATTTCAATTAAAAAAATATATATATTTTTAGAAATTATTGAAAAAAATAATAAAAAAATCTTGGAATCCGCGTCTCAGAGTCGACCTGACGAAGGAATTCGTTCAAGTGGAGGCTCACTTTTACGGCGAGGAAAATTCTTGGTTCGCTCTTGGATTTTCCGATTACGGGAATACCGATAATGCGGATTATTGCGTTTTTTGGACAGACTGGAGAAGAAAAGTTTATCTGCAGGTGAAATTTTGGATTCTCTCACGAAAAATAATTGGACAATATTTTATTTATTTATTTTTTTTTTGCAATTTGTTGCAAGAAAAAGAATTTAAAAAATATTGTCCAGTTATTTAATTATTAAAAAAAAAGAATAAAAAATATTGTTTGATTCTTTTTTATTTTTTGCAAAAAATTGACAAGAATAAATAATTTTCGAGTGAATCGATTACAATGAACTATCGCTTAAATGATAAACATTTTCACACAAAATGTTTCATTATGTGAATAATTCATTTCATTATGTAAATAATTATTCATAAAGCTAGAAATGATTTAACTCGACTGTTTTACATTTTATAACAACAATAACGATAATACAATTTTACATTATTATCATATTATTATTATTATTATTATTATTATTATTATTATTATTATTATTATTATTATTATTATTATTATTATTATTATTATTATTATCGATATTATTATTATTATAAAGTGAAATGGTCAATACAAAAATTTCTCGATCGAAGGACACATGGACGAACGACGATGGTAAACTGCAGCTCGACGATCAGCAAGATTGCAACGACTTTGCATGGAGAAAAATCGGTAATCTCACGAAATTCACTTTCACGAGGCAATTCGACACCTGTGACAACAGAGACTACGTTATCGAGGTAATTTAATGCAAAATAATTTATCTTGAAAATTATGACGAAACTTTGTAAAATTTAATTGCAAGTGCGAATGATGTTATATCATCGATCATTGAATCAATCGTGCGACAAATTGTGATTTAAAAAAAAATGATAACATTTTTTTTCTTCCAAGCGCGGTACGACGCACGTGGTGTGGCTGAAGGGTCGAGGTCCCCTTTACTCGATCGAGGGTCTCGTTACAACCGATTCCGCGACATCGGGCATGACTCGAATTGAATTGCTGAGATCGACGACAAACGTGCCGCGATTTCCATCGGACACTTGGACATTCGAGGTGGTCAACGATCGCGTCGAGGTGCCGAACGTCGAGACGACTTATTGGTGTCGGGTTGTCAAATTTCCCGAAGCCATGAAACAAAAGTTAGCTCTCGCGTTATTTAATTATTATATTATTCTTATCGCGAAAAAAAATATATATATCCGTGAAAAAATTCGAGATGTTGCTTCGAACATGCATAAATGCAACTGTGAAAAATACCAACGCTGTATACATTCAACCGTTTTTTTTTTTCTAAATTTAATTTCAATTTCAAAAAGTAATTTCAGAAGGCTTTAAAATTAATTCGTTTAAGGGGGGGGGGGGGGTAAGGTCATGTCATACGGAATGCCATGTTTTCGTGATTTTTGTTTTCTGGCGACGCAGTTAAAATTTCTTCACTCAACCAATGGTACATTGAAGTGTGGCATTCGAAGAATGTTTCATGAAATTTGTACAAAGAAATATCAAAAAATACGGCAAAATGGCAGCAATTGTTTGGACGTGTCTCGAAAGAAAGTTGAATTGCGGTGGCCCTCATAACTTGGTGCTGGATCATCCGAAATCAAAAAATCAAAGTTCATTCGTTAGATAATAGTTTTCCCCAGGTAACGCTGTCGAGTTTTTTTTCTTAATTCCAATTTTTTCATTTTATCGAACACTTTGAAGTGAAAAACACAATTTTTGGGGAAAAAATCGGCTAATTTGTTATTGCGAAATCAAAATTATGAACAAAAAAAAAAAACTCGACAGCGTTACCTCGTAAATGATGTACAGAAATAGTGTTTAAAATTTCAAAAGGATCGGTGCAGTAGTTTTCAAGTTATCAGGGGCACCGACTTTAAAAACGTGAGTTGTGGGAAAAACGCTTCAAAGTTTTAAACGCTTATGCGTGTGGAGTCAGTGGCAGGTATAAAAATACTCATAGCTTCGTCAATTTTGCTCCAATTGACTTGAAATTTTGACACAATATTATTCAGATATTACGGATTCAATTTCAAAATTCAATAAAAAAAATGCAAAAAAAAAATTAAATACCTTGACCCCCCTTAACTAAACTAATTGTGAGTTTTGAAAAATCATCATTTAATCCGCGAACGACTTTTTTCTTCTTCTTCTTCTTCTTTTTTCACCGCAGACACCACGTACTGCAGTTCGGTCCGAAAATCGACAACGGAAACGAGAATCTCGTTCATCACATGGAAGTTTTTCATTGCGCCGGTTCACCGGATCTTCGGGTTCCTTATTACAACGGTCCTTGCGATTCTCCAAATCGTCCAGAATCTACACAGGCTCGTCCAAAAATTTAACAATATATCAATCACATTTTTTTTTCCACAATTTTAATCATTTCTCATAAATAAACATCAAATTTTTGAATATAATTCAATTTTTATTTATTTTTTTATTTTTTTATTGTTTTTTCTCGTGAACAGATTTGCAAAAAAGTGTTGGCAGCTTGGGCGATGGGAGCCGACGCTTTTGTATACCCCAAAGAAGTCGGATTATCGGTCGGTGGTGAAGATTTCAACAATTACATCATGCTCGAAGTTCATTACAACAATCCCGAATTGTTGAGCGGAAAAATCGATTCGTCGGGAATTGTTTTTCATTTGACGGCGAAACTTCGTGAACACGACGCCGGTGTTATGGAACTTGGATTGGAATACACCGATAAAATGGCTATACCACCGCTTCAGGTACCACACACGTTGAAATGTCGAATATTTTTCTTTAAAGATAAAAAAAAAACGTTAAAGATAAAAAGCGGTGAAAAAAAATTTTTAAATTTCGTTTTCACGGCCTAGAATAATTTGGAAGGTGCTAAGCGAGACTTTTTTCTTTCAAAGACCACCCTAATGTGCAATCAGTCGACTCGAAGATGTCTTTTTTAATTTTTTTTCAAATTAAAATTTGAATTTCTGTGTTAATTTTGTAAAACAGGAGTCTTTCGAATTGTCGGGTCACTGTATCGCCGAGTGCACCGGAGTCGGTTTGCCACAATCTGGAATTCACGTATTTGCATCACAATTGCACACGCATTTGACCGGCACGAGAGTGACGACGCGCCACGTCAGAGCCGGACAAGAACTTCAGCCTTTGAATTACGACAATCATTATTCGACGCATTTTCAAGAGATAAGATTGTTGCCCAAACGGGTTACCGTTCTTCCGGTATGTGTGCCATTTAATAATAATAATAATAATAATAATAATAATAATAAAACAGAAAAATAAGAGAAAAAAATTCACCAAATTGTCAATCACTATGTTAAAAAAAAATTCACATAATAATAATGATAATAACATTTAAAATAAACTAAAAGAATATAAACGAAAAAAAATAATAATAACAACAACAACAATAATAATAATAATAATAATAATATTATTATTAACAATAAGTAGAAAAATAAGAGAAAAAAATTTCACCAAATTGTCAATCACTATGTTCAAAAAAAAAAATTCACATAATAATAATGATAATGACATTTGAAATAAACTAAAAGAATATAAACGAAAAAAAAAATAATAATAATATTAATAATAAGTAGAAAAATAAGAGAAAAAAATTTCACCAAATTGTCAATCACTATGTTAAAAAAAAAAAATTCACATAATAATAATGATAATGACATTTAAGATAAACTAAAAGAATATAAACGAAAAAAATAATAATAATAATAATAATATTAATAATAAGTAGAAAAATAAGAGAAAAAAATTTCACCAAATTGTCAATCACTATGTTAAAAAAAAAATTCACATAATAATAATGATGATAACATTTAAAATAAACTAAGAGAATATAAACGAAAAAAATAAAAATAATAACAATAATAATAATAATAATAATAATAATATTAATAATAAGTAGAAGAATAAGAAAAAAAAATGTCAACAAATTATCAATCACTATGTTCGCAAAAAAAAAAAAAAAAAAAAAAAAAAAAAAATTCACACGATTTTCTCTCTTATCCGTTTTCGAATCGCGATCGATGAAACAGGGAGATTCTCTGGTTACGACTTGCACGTACAACACGTTGAACAGAAACAACGTTACACTCGGAGGATTTTCCATTTCCGACGAAATGTGCGTGAATTACATTCACTACTATCCCAGGGCGCGTCTTGAGGTGAGTCACCCCATTATTCGCGAATTATATCCTCTGCGAACGAAAAAATCCCAAAAAATTAAATTGAAAAAAAAAAAAAAACAAAAAAAAACAATGTAATTTTAGGTGTGCAAAAGTGCGATAAGCGACGACGCTCTTCGCACGTATTTTCGTTATCTCAACGAGTGGGAGAATCAAAAAACTATTGAGAATGGTGGAATATCGACGAATTATCGGAATATCGAGTGGACGAAAATTCGGGTGGCTGCGCTTCACGATCTTTACCTCGCCGCACCTCTCGGTAATTATCAATTTATGTTTTTTTTTTTTTTTTTCATTACTTTGAGTCGTTCTTGTCACTTGCAAGTTTTTCAACGCAAATTTAAAAAAAAATTGAAATAATGGGCACGCAAATGGGTTCAATTTGGGTTCAAT
The DNA here is from genome assembly GCA_963662125.1 of Diplazon laetatorius. Lineage (NCBI taxonomy): Eukaryota > Metazoa > Arthropoda > Insecta > Hymenoptera > Ichneumonidae > Diplazon > Diplazon laetatorius. The sequence goes on along the minus strand of OY759165.1, from coordinate 6,419,869 downwards.
AATATCGATTCTAAAATTCGAAATACTGATTTTAAAATCGATATGGGTCATTTCGACTCAATTTGTTTTTTTTTATTCTTCAATTTTTAAAAATTGATTTTTTTTTTTTTCATTTGTTGAAAAAAAAATGTTGATCGAAACCATAAGGATTTCTAGACTTCTACGAAACCCTAAAAACGAGAAACTCGTTTTTATCAGACTGTACAGTCAAAAAAATAAAAATAATATAAAATGAGAATAAAAAAAATTGAATAAAAATAATTTTCACGACGCTCAGGTATGCAGTGCAACGGTACGGACGGTTCGCGTTTGCCAGGTCTTTGGGACAACATCGCGGCCACCCAGATACGTCTGCCCCTTGGTCCACCGGCTCGCGATTGCGACGAACAATCCATCGACGTTGATTGACAACAATCGATCGCAAAATTATCAAAACGAAACTCTGCATCCGGATGACGACGTAAAAAATATTGAAAAATAAACGAAAGACAACAACAACAACAACAATGAAAACGCTTTCATGTGGTATTACAGTATATATAATAATTGCGAATCTCGTAGCCACATAATATAATATAATAATCATAGGTACGTCGTTTGTTTTTTTTTTTGTGTTTTTTTCTTCTTTTTGTCTTTACATGTCGTATGAATGTACAAAAGTTGGATAGAGGCACATTAATCGGCCTTTCCAACGCGTTATAAAAATTAAAAATTACTCGAATAATATTATTCATCGTTATTAATATAGATATATTATATATAAATATATATAAAGAATTATAGCTACGAATCATCATACGTCGGCGCATACTTTATCATACAGACTCGTCGCGAGGCTGGCGCGCTTCGTCGCCCTTCTCAAATGCAATACAAACATCGGGATGCAACAAAAAATTTGCCACGTCGTCAAGTACCAAAGTTGAAAAAAAAAAACGACTTTGCAAAAATAAAATGAAGAAAAAAAAAATTACAAGGACGTCGTGCCGATCTCCCAACAACAACAACTGTCCCCTCGGCCAAGGGACCGTAAAAAAAATTACAATTACGATACTCGAACTCGTGTACACGTGCTTTCGTTATAGGAACACACTGGCTTTTTTTATTAATTGTATTATTTATTTATTTTGTTATTTATTTTTGTTTTCGTAAAAATTCTCTTTTAATTTTTTTTTTTTTTCATTTCGCAAGCGAGAGTACGTTATTGTTAAAAGCTTCGTCGATTATAGTACACCGGACTCTCGTGGCCCATCGAAATATGGGTGTGGTCCTCTGGGCGAGGACTCGATTTATTCGTCATTGAGAAAAAAAAGAAATTGAAAACAAAGAAAAAAGTTTGACCAAATAATTTTCGTCATTGGGGGGTCGTGAGTTGCGTTCTCAAAATACAATTGTATTCGTATATCAATATATATATATATTTTGTTTCAAGCTATCGTTATTTGCGTTTTTCAATATTTCGAAATTATATTTTAATTTAAATAAAGAATCTGTTTGATTAAAAAAAACAAAAACGAAGAAAAACATTTGAGTTTACACATTTAACCGTTTATCTAAATAGGTTTTCCAAATGAAAATCAGGTCGTAAATGGGTTGAAATGAGAATGAGAAGTTGAAACATGAAAAGTTGAAAAATCGATTCGTTTTCCGTTTTTTTTTTTTTTTTTTCGTTCAAGTTCGTGTCTCAGGTTTTTTAACCAGCGAATAATCGGGAAAAGAAGATGATGAAAGAAAGAAAGAAATAAACTACGGATCGCGGGGCAAAGTGCACGAGGCTCTTCCTCTTTTTTTTTGTCTTTTGTTTTTTTTTTTTTTCTGCCCCACGATTACGAATTCGACTAGATTACAACGATCGATTGTTCTGCTGTATGTTCATTTGCAAAAAACAATAGAGTATTCCGGCTTGTGCCATAACGTCGACCGTGCCGGCCGCCAGAGGATCCCGACTCTTCGGATCGACGTTCGCACGCGCGGAATTCGTCGTTCCCGGACGCAAAAGCGTCGGACCGAATACCGTGGCCAAATTGTGCAACGACATTTTGTTCTGGGCCTCGTGTTTGTTGACCCGTGTCAAATGTGCCAGTATGAAATCTATCACGGCTTTGTTGACCGCCGGAAGACCCTCGTAGACCCGACGAAGAGCCACCGCACGATTGGACTCGCCACCGCTTTGAAACGCGTCCACGAAAGCCGGATAAAGAGCATCGGTGAACAGAGCTTCGGGCATCTCACGGAGATAAAGCTTCAACACTCCCGTCACCGAGTGCACGTCCACCTGGTCCAATCGTAAATGCAATTTACATCGTTAATGCTAAAGGTTTTGTCACGATGCATGCATTTTATTGAAGTGAATACTTCTTAAACGACACAGGATCGGCTCGCCAGCCGGCGCGTTGTAGGACGGGACAAGAGAATGAAGGAATGAAAGAAGAGAGAGAGGGGAAGAGAATGATGCGTGAGCCGTGGGTATGCGAGTGAGAGCGAGCGAGTCGCCCCACAGCCAGCCGCGTGTAGACCGGACGAGAGAATGAAGGAATCGGAGAAGAGAGAGAGAATAATACGTGGGCCCTGTGTGTGCGAGTGAGAGCGGCCGAGTCAATGCAGAGAGGGGGCAGGATCGCGTGACTCGTCATCGGCAGTATACCTGGAGTAGACGTGTGATAGTACGGACAGACCTCGTGCGAGAGAGATAGCGCCGTGGGCGCTCGCGGCGGAGCGAGAGAGAACGTAGGTCTTAAGAGGATCCCGAACGTTTGGGCCACTTTCTCTCTCGCTCCGCCGCGAGCGCCCATGGCGTTATCTCTCGCGCACTTGTTGCGGACGCGAAACGTTTGGGATCCTCTCAAATGGCGGGTAAGGGCTGGAGCGTAAGAAAAAACACTTCTGCGATTTTTTTCATAAATAAATAAATAGAGATAATTCATTTAAACCTTTTACCCATTATTAAGTATCATTTCGATAACATTCTGTGATTGTTTTATGCGAAAATATCGAAGAACAAGCCGGTGACAAAGCTTTTCCAACAACGTCTTTGGATAAAAACTATTTGCGGTAATAACTGTATCTCAGCTGAAAATTATCTCAAATCAACGATCATCTAAATTTAGTCGAAGTATCATCAAATCCTCCCCTTTACGGTCTCTGATTTTTTTTTTTCATTCTTAAATTTTCGGTGTTCATTTAAAGTGAAAATTTCGTGGTCATTTTTCATGAAAAATAGCAGTTCTCACTTTCAATGACCAACAACAATTTAGAAATTAAAAAATAATAATCAGAGAACGTAGGGGGAAGGATTTCATGATATTTTGACTACATTTAAATGGTCTTTGATTTTAGATAATTTTCAGCTGAGATATAGTCAACACTGCAAATCGTTTTTTTTCCAAAGACGTTCTTGGAAAAGCTTTGTCACCGGCTTGTTTGTCGATATTTATGCATTGAAAGATTACAGGATGTCGTCGAAATAATACTTAATAATGTTCGAAAGGTTTAAGTAATTTGCTCCATCCATATTTATAAGAAAAGATGTTTACGCTCCAGCCCTTACGCCCCCCCCCCTTAATAAATAAAAAAATTTTTGGAAAACACAAATATCAACGTGCAGGCTACTTTCGACTTCCTTGTCAATTCATGATTCGATCACTGACTCTTCCTCTCCTCCCCTTCTCTCTCTCTTTCTCTTTCTCTCTGGAATCATCGGCAGAAATAATTTACCGCGCCAGCGAAATGCATACAAGTATTCACTTCCATCGTGTGTGAATCGGACACACACTCAATTTTTTCAAATTTTTTTCCCTCGTATAAATATATATTTTTTTTTGGTGTGAATTAGTTGTTTCTTTAATTTTCGAAAATGATTTAATTTAAGGGGGGGTAAGGTATTTAATTTTTTTTTTTGCATTTTTTTTTTATTTTTGAAATTGAATCCGTAATATCTGAAGAATATTGTGTCAAAATTTCAAGTCAATTGGAGCAAAATTGACGAAGTTATGAGTATTTTTATACCTGCCACTGACTCCACACGCATAAGCGTTTAAAACTTTGAAGCGTTTTTCCCACAACTCACGTTTTTAAAGTCGGTGCCCCTGATAACTTGAAAACTACTGCACCGATCCTTTTGAAATTTTAAACACTATTTCTGTACATCATTTACGAGGTAACGCTGTCGAGTTTTTTTTTTTTTTTTTCATAATTTTGATTTCGCAATAACAAATTAGCCGATTTTTTCCCGAAAAATTGTGTTTTTCACTTCATAGTGTTCGATGAAATAAAAAAATTGGAATTAAGAAAAAAACTCGACAGCGTTACCTGGGGAAAACTATTATCTAACGAATGAACTTTGATTTTTTGATTTCGGATGATCCAGCACCAAGTTATGAGGGCCACCGCAATTCAACTTTCTTTCGAGACACGTCCAAACAATTGCTGCCATTGCCGTATTTTTTAATATTTCTTTGTACAAATTTCATGAAACATTCTTCGAATGCCATACTTCAATGTACCATTGGTTGAGTGAAGAAATTTTAACTGCGTCGCCAGAAAAAAAAAAATCACGAAAACATGGCTTTTTTCTTATGATTTGACCTTACCCCCCCCCCCCCCGCCCTTAAAGAGAATTGAAAAATTCGCTTCGAACAAATTTTTGAATTCATCGAAAAATTGACGATTCGTTGTTTCGTCTTGAACGTCGTTGGAATAAAAATGTAAAATTGTTTTTTCAAATACGTTTCTTTTTTTTTCCGGAATAAAATGGAAAATTTTCCGAAAAATGTTTGTCCCCCCGGAAAGTGCGAAAAACATTTGTATTTGAACAGAATAAATATATAAATATATATAAATATATAAATATATCAATATATAAATATATAAATATATAAATTAATGGATGAATAAAGTTTTTTCGTTGTTTTTTTGTTGTTTTACCTCTTTGAGAAGCTGTTCGGCCTCGTAAGAATTGCTTTCGAACGATTTGCGAAGTTTTGCGAGATCCGAGGCGGAACCGGATACTCGGTAGAGTCCGACCTCGGCGACTCCTCGCCTCTCGACTTCGCGCACGCAAGCCGTCACGATAAACGGAACGTCACGTTTTTCACGTCTGGGAATAAATGAAATAATTACAACAAAAATCATAAATCATTCAATCCCAAGTCGTTCAATCGATCATCAGATTTTTTTTCCACCTAAAGAGTAGTTAATTGTGTGTTTCAAAATGTTTTTTTTTCTAACTATTGCAAAATTTTGCAGATTTACAAAAAAAAAAAAAAATTATTTTTCGAAAACTTTGTCCATGTGTTTTCAAAGTTAACGAAAAGCACATCGTTTGATCAAATTTGACGAAAATAAATAAATAAAACAGAATGGAGAAGCGATGATAATAATAATAATGATATTAATAATTGTGACTCACTTGCAAACCTGTTGAATCTTCGCGCCGAATAATCCCTGAGGTTTGGCCGAAGGTACTCGTCTGAGGGTAACCTCGCTCGGTACGAATCTGAGAGCAACGTCCAGACTGGCAGGACCGAGATTCAATCCTCTCTCGACCTGTTCGGACTGCAGCCACGATCTGCTCAATCTTTGGGTGCATTTGCCACGCAATACCGAACGCGTGCCTCCGCACTCCTCGTACAATAGTATTCTCACGTTTTGACTTCCCTCCAACTCCACGACAAACGTTTCACCTGCCGAATTGTTTTTTTTTTTTAAATATTAAAAAAAAAATTTTTTTGCTTCCTCATAAAGGAAGCTTTGTGACGGTGGGAAATTTTTTTTTCGAGATCTTCATGTCACCATGTTCAGAATGTTCCAAAACGTCGAGAAAACACATTTGGAGAAAATGTCCGGATGTATGTATGTGTGTGTGTGTGTGTGTGTATGTGTGTAATGGCCTCCCAAAATTCAAACTTGCATAACTCGAGAACGGTTTGAGCTACGGCCCCCAAATTTTGCAGACATGTGCAGCTCCGTAATCACTTCTTTGACTATAATTTTCGAAATGATTGAAGCTGCGACTCTATGCGATTTTATGTCGTTTTCAAATTCCCAAAAAAAGGGCGTTATTACTCTAGCGATCGCAAATTTTGAGGTACTCATCTAAATAGTTCTTGACAAAGAGATACGTACCCAAGGTTAGTTGGTATTGCATTTGGGCCAAATCCATCAATAAGTTTTGATTTTATGATATTTTGAATTTTTCCAAAAATCAAATTTGTCGCTATAACTTTTGTGAACTTTGACCAATCAAGCTCAAACTTCACAAACGTATAGAAAATCATTCAGCCGTGGTGTATCTCAAATTTGGCGAAGATCAGTTGGATGGTTCGGTTTTGACAGGAATTCAAGTTTTTCGATCGTAGGTAGTGAACGAAGAATCCTTTATGGAGAAGCCAAAACAGAAATGCTTCCTCACAGCGCTCCCATAAGCATCACATTGCTTCCTCATAAAGGATTCTTCGTTCACTACCTACGATTCAGAGGAAACAAATTGCAATGCTCAACTTGCAGCTTGCTTAAAATTATGAGGAAGCAATTTGCAAGTTTCAACTTGCAGCTTTTTTATAAATTTATTTAATACTGATTTTTAAGAGAGTCTTCTCACGTGTATACCAGGCTGTCCCTAAGCACGTGAAAACATTCTTCATTCATAAAAATCCATTGTTAATCCATAAAACTACTCGTACAATTTTTTTTTACAATAAATAAACGAAAATAAAATTGCAATTTACTGTTGAAATCGTTTACAATTGTTATCGTCGTTCAGATTAACGATAGATTCGTGTGAATAAAGAATTTTTTTTTCATGCTCAGGGACAACTCGAAAAAAAAAAAGAATTACTGAGTTGAATAAATAAATAAATGAGAAAATTCATTTTTGAGATAATTCATTTTTCACAATTAAAAAAAAAAAAATGTATTACCCCACGTGGGCGCTTGACCTCTGGCTATGCGACTCTTGGCTCTTTTGAAATAATGACCGTAGCTGTCGACCTCGACGATTACGTAAAGATCGCCGGGTCTGTCGAGACCGGGAGGCGTCAGACCGACCAAAGTCAGATGCAAATCACCGAGAAGCAGACTCTCGTCCCGTCCGGATCTCAACAGATAGCTGCCCATGTCGGCTTGCAAATAAGTTCGACACGCGGTTACCCAAGCCTGAAGCTCGTACATGGACAGTGGCAACGATCCAGGTGGTTGTCCACCCTTGAATAAACAAATAAATAAATAAATGAATGAATAAATAAATGAATAAATGAATAAATGAATAAATGAATAAATGAATAAATGAATAAATGAATAAATGAATAAATGAATAAATGAATAAATGAATAAATGAATAAATGAATGAATAAATAAATGAATAAATGAATAAATGAATGAGTGAATAAATGAATGAGTGAATAAATGAATAAATGAATAAATGAATAAATGAATAAATGAATAAATGAATAAATGAATAAATGAATAAATGAATAAATAAATAAATGAATAAATAAATAAATAAATAAATAAATAAATGAATAAATGAATAAATGAATAAATGAATAAATGAATAAATGAATAAATGAATAAATGAATGAATAAATGAATAAATGAATAAATGAATAAATGAATAAATAAATAAATAAATAAATAAATAAATAAATAAATAAATAAATAAACGAATAAATGAATAAACGAATGAATGAATAAACGAATGAATGAATAAATGAATAAATGAATAAATGAATAAATGAATAAATGAATAAATGAATAAATGAATAAATGAATAAATGAATAAATGAATGAATGAATAAATGAATGAATGAATAAATGAATAAATGAATAAATGAATAAATGAATAAATGAATAAATGAATAAATGAATAAATGAATAAATGAATAAATGAATAAATGAATAAATGAATAAATGAATAAATGAATAAATGAATAAATGAATAAATGAATGAATGAATGAATGAATAAATGAATAAATGAATAAATGAATAAATGAATAAATGAATAAATGAATAAATGAATAAATGAATAAATGAATAAATGAATAAATGAATAAATGAATAAATGAATAAATGAATAAATGAATAAATGAATAAATGAATAAATGAATAAATGAATAAATGAATAAATGAATAAATGAATAAATGAATAAATGAATGAATGAATAAATGAATGAATGAATAAATGAATAAATGAATAAATGAATAAATGAATAAATGAATAAATGAATAAATGAATAAATGAATAAATGAATAAATGAATAAATGAATAAATGAATAAATGAATAAATGAATAAATGAATAAATGAATAAATGAATAAATGAATAAATGAATAAATGAATAAATGAATAAATGAATAAATGAATAAATGAATAAATGAATAAATGAATAAATGAATAAATGAATAAATGAATAAATGAATAAATGAATAAATGAATAAATGAATAAATGAATAAATGAATAAATGAATAAATGAATAAATGAATAAATGAATAAATAAATAAATAAATAAATAAATAAATAAATGAATGAATAAATAAATGAATGAATAAATGAATGAATAAATAAATAAATAAATAAATGTTCAACCTGTTGAAGAGCCTCGACCGCCTCGATCCACTGGCTCCTCTCAAACTCGCTCGACAAAAAAAACGTGTAAGAATTTTGAACCCGCTGTTGGCTCTTGTGTCCCACCCGAAGAACCAAATTCGGCGATGCCAGAACCAATTGTGCCTCGAGTTCGGCGAGTTTTTTACGATTTTTTTCGGAAACCCGACCGCCGAGTCTCGAACGTTTTTCGTCGCCTCGTTCCTCCCACAATATCTGATCGCGGACCGTGCAGGCTTGGGACCTGTGCGTTCGAAAATTAAGCAAATGATAACAACCACAAAAAATATCATTAGACATTATTATTATTATTTTTTTTTTTATTTTTTTTTCTACTTAATTTCGGAAAAGTGGAGCTTTTCGAAATCCGTGGTAAATATAGTTCGAAGAATCTGAGGAAGCGCATGAATTACGCTCAAAAACCTTTTGCTTAATCGTAGAGTATAATATTCGTAAATTAATTTGAGCGATAGTTAAAAAAGGAAAAAATATGAAACATTTAATTCGTTCACCTGAGTGAAACGACGTTCGCGGGACTGGCTTCACGTGGCTCGATGCCATCCTCGGACACGCTCACCTCCGCCACGGGCACGTACCACTTAAGCTCGAACGTTATTTTGTCTCTGCCACCGGCTTTGTACTTTGCGCACGCTATCACGTCGTTGAATAGAAAAAGATGTCGTAGCTTTCGATGACCGTCCGAAAGTTCGACGACGAAAGAATTTTTCACGAGTCTTCTCTGAGCTCTGTCGTGACTCTGCGATCGGAAAAAAAAACAAATAATAATAATTATATAAAATACACAAAGATTCCAGATAGCGAAGCCCAAAGTTGTTCGATAATCGATGACTCATAAATAAATTGAAAAAAAAAAAAAACGAAAAAAAAATTTAATAAAAAACTCGAACTAACCGGAAACATAGATTTTGTCTGAATAATATTGAATTCGTCCAAAAAATTTCTCGTCATAGCCAGAGCCTCGGTAAGCGGCGCGTGATCCGCGTGATTTCTCGGTGTGTGCTTCAAGAGATCCTGAAAATAATAATAATAATAATAATAATAATAATAATAATGAAATGAAAAAAAAAAGAAAAAAAAATTATAAACGATAATAAAATAATTTACGTGTTAAAAAATAAATATATGAAAACAAAATAAATTACTATAATATAAATAGATACTAAAATAAATTACTTGTAGAAAAAAAAAACAAAATTACAAACGACAATAAAAGTAATTTACGTGTAAAACGAGAGCATTTTTTTGAACCCGAGCTACGGGTTTGTGAAGCAAATCTTCCAACGAAAGTCCGGGCCCTTTTGGAAAGCCTCGTAGTCTTATGTCCCTCGTTATTTCACCGAATTGCGTCGAGTGAGCCGAACATCGTCGCACCGTGTCCGTGGCGCGTGCGTAATTGTGCAAAAAAGCGCCGTACAATCCGATATTACTGGCCATTACCTGTCCAAGTTCAACAACAATCATGATTAACGAGCCACGGAACGAAAAAAAAAAAAAACAAAAAAAAAACATACATCGACACGAGTAAAACACAAGCTGCAATTTGAAATTTGCTTTCTTCGAATCGTAGATAGTGCACAAACGAGAAAACATTTTTGTGTTTTTTAGAAATATATTTTTGAGCAAAAAAAAAAAAAAGATTGTAACGAATGTCCGACGAATAATCCATCGACGAAGCGAGACTCTCACCCTGAACTGTTCGCCGATCGTCGTTTTGTTGTCCCACGTGGCCAATTTCGATCGCAAATCGTCCAAAAAATTTTGATGCAAACCGTGAAGCTCCGGAATTTTGTAAAACATGGTGCCAAATTCTTCCTCCGATATGACCGGTTGCGACGTCGTCAAAGTCGCTCGAATTGCTTTCATGTACTGTCGGAACGCAAAATGATTATTCATCGAATCGATTGATCGAGATAATAAAATGTTTTCTTCGTAATCGATCGAACGAAAAATAAAATAAAATAAAATAAATTGAAATAAATTAAAATACACTTTTTTTTAATCAAAATACATAACAAAATTACCATCTCGATGATTGTTTCTATTCGCCATGACAAGACAAATTATCATTCAATCAATCAATCGATCAAATTCGAAAAAAAATAATGATCGAAAAATAAACAAATTTTTTAAAAATATTTTCAAAAAATCAAAAAACGAAGGAAAAAAAAATTGTTCATTTTAATGAATACTTTTCAATTGTCACAAAAATAGTGGACGAATGAAAAAAAAAATAAAAAATTGATGTCCGACCTGAAGCATGACGGTCAAGCATTCGACGTAAATGCCTTCGCTCTCGACGACCGAATTAACGATACATTTGACCATGGTCGTTCTGTCGTCATCGCGAGTGTCCTTGTCCTTGTCCTGTTGACGACGCGGGGTCGTGGGGGTCGGAGATTCCAGACTGCCCTCGCTCAGGCTCAGAGGCTCGGCATCGCTGCTTCCGGTCTCGTTGTCCGTGCTCAGAGCTCTGAGAAGTATCGGAGGCGCTGGACTTGCTCCCTCCTCGTCTTCGCTGTCTATCGCCGCTCTGTGTCTGCAACAAAACGAAAAAAAATTACAATGAAAAATATAAAAAAATAAAATAAAATAAAAAAAAAAAAAAATTTAAACAACAATTTGACATCTTCTTTTTCTGTTTCTTACTGAATGAAATAATCGATGTTGACGTAATTGCTACGATTTCCGGGCGAGTCGGGTAACGATGGTGGTCGTCTTATCGGTGCACGACCGCTGTTGCTATTGTTACTCGTGCAAATTTGACTGTTGCTGTTTGTATTGTTGATACCGATGCCCATTGCAATGTTGCCATTGTTGTTGGTGACTATGGGACGTCGAGCGTCGATGTAAACGTATTCGCCGGTTTGATCGAGAGCCACGGAATCGTAATAGGGCTCCTCCTCCGATACCTCGGCGTCGCCGTCCTCGCCACCGTCCTCGTTGACCGGTTTTTCACTCTCTGAAAAAAAAATTATTTCCACATCGTCAATCGTTCTAACGTTGCAAAAAAAATATATACATGTGTATAAATTTATTTATTCGTTCATTCGTCAAGATTGAACAAATAGTCCAACAGTAAACTTCATTATACGAATCCGTTGATTTGAAAAAAAAAATATTTATATTCGTTGTTTCGATAACAAATTGTATCGTTGAAATTTATTTTTCGAATCTATGGGAAATGTAGCTTTTTTCAAATTTATATAAATAGCGTAATATCGTCGAGAACAAAGTTGTTCGGTGACCCAGTTTGGCTTGACATTAATTTACAAAGAGGATGCCAATGAACCGTGCAAATTGCTTCCTCATAAAGTGACATTTGTGCAGCAGCTCGTGTATCGGATTACAAACATTTCTATACTTAGAAATGGGTGGACTATAATGAGCTACGATGCAACTCGAAAAAGCAGTGAATAATTATCGTCGAAGCTCATTTGAATGATTATAGAATAAATGTACAAATTTTATCACCGATAAAAATTGGAAAAAAAAAAAAAAAAGAGAGAGAGAGAAAAAGTTACGAACATTTTTATCATTTGAAATTAAAAGAAAACTACAGTGCAAAAGAATTTTCATTTATAATGAAAAAATTGATGGAAATGTGAATCACGAGATATCGAATGAATTTTTTTTTTTTTTTTTTTCCAAACTACAATCCTGAAGAATAATAAAATGATCGAAGCTTGAAAAATTGTTTTTTGTTTTCCATCATTCCCCACCCTTCTCGTTCTCGTTCTCATCGTCGTCGTCGTCGTCCTCCTGTTCGATTTTGTCCTTCTTCGAACTGCCCGTCACTTCAATGACGGTGACGTAATTGCTGGGCACGTCCGGATCGCTGTTTCTCCTCACAACCTGACTCCTCTCCAAACTTCCCGGAATCTCGCTTTTGGGTCTTCTGGACGACGTCAAAGCGCAACTCAATTCGGACACGCATTTGTCCTGCAACTTGCTTATGTCGCTTATGGCGTTGCTCGCCGTCGAAGTCGCGTCGTTGCACAAAATTTCTTCCAAATTGCGATTAACCGGCACCGAAGTTTCCTCGATTCTGTTCTCCTGCAGACTCTTTCTAGCGCTGTGTCTTCTGGCCGTAGCGTCGTTTCTGGCGTCGCCGTTGGGCGAACTCGAATTCGAACTGTTGGCCAATTGTTTGTGTCTCTCAACGTCGGCCAACAGTCGTTCCAAATATTCCACGTAAAATTCTTCCTTCTCCAATTCCTCCCTCAACGTCGCAACCTGTTGGGGACGGTCAAAGTCGCACGAATTAGTTGTCGCGTATCGACGTTGATTTTGGTCGTCGCGGCGTTCGTCGTTGCAAAATATATATTTCAACCGTCGTCGATCGGGATGAGAAGCTGAGTCATACAGGGGGAGGGTGTGTGTGTGTGTGCGTGTGTGTGAAAAGGCCAATCACTCGATCATCAACGAAAAGGAAAAAAAATGATGAATTCTTGATAAAAGTGGAGAAAAAAAAAAAAAAACGAAATCTCACCTTGAGTTTGTGTTTTACGAGATTTGCCCTGACGTCCTCTTCCCAGGCAGCGGGGAGTGCGCTGTCCGGGAATCTTTCGACCCATACCCGTTGAAAATCCCCGAAAACGCTCATATCTCGTTTTCCAGTAGGTTGGGCGGCTCGCGCGGCTGACGTACAGCAGCACGCGACTCCCTTCGTAACGTCGGCCAGTGACTGATCTCTCTTACTCACTCACTGTCTCGCTCTCTCTCTCTCTCTCTTACTCCCTCTCTCCCGCTCTCTCTCTCTCTCTCTTATTTAGTCGATCACTCTCTCTCTCCCTCTCTGTCTCTTATTCAGTCGATCACTCTCTCTCTCTTTCTCTCTCTCTTACTCAGTCACTCACTCTTTCACTCCCTCTCTCTCTCTCTCTCTCTTACTCAGTCACTCACTCACTCTCTCTCTCACACACACACACTCACTCGCTCTCCCTACACTCTCTCTCTCTCACACACACACACACACCCAACCCCGACGAATTTATTTCAACACTCAAAATCGCACAAGCGCACTGGGCGCACGTACCCATGCAGCCGCATAACACAACCTCCTTTCACACACGGTACTTCCGCAAAAAGAAATATATACAAACAAAAATTAAAAAAAAAAAAAAACAAGATGACAAACGCGACGATGATAAACAATGACGAATAAAATCGTTGCCGCAATAACAGTTCGACGATCGCGTTTGCGGACTGTACTTGTGTGTGTGTGTGTGTGTGTATTTTTTCCGTTGTCAGTCGGTCTCATTCACGGGATTTTCACTGTTGCGTGTTGGTTCACGCTCGGCGGAGCTTGAGCTTTGTGGGCTACATGTGTAGCGAGACAGTCAAACACAACGTTAAAACAACGAGAGAACGGACATCGGCGCATCACTCATTATTCCTTCTTTATTTATTTATTTTCCTCTTTTAACGTTTGTTATTGCGAATTATCGACGTATTTGGGGTTATTATTTCGGAGATGGACGAGGATGATATCCTCGTAATTTTTTTAAATATCGCAACAACGTTGATTTAGTGTTTGTTATACACGTATATATTTTTGTGTGTTTGTGTGTGTGTGAATTATGTTTATTGGGTGTATATTTCCGACGAATGATTGAGAGTTTACGTAGGTGTGAATGATTTTACATTGGCTCGAAAGATTCTAGTGTGTGTGTGTGTGTGTTTATGGATGAATGCCTAGTTTGTTTGTTGGTATTATGTAGTAGAGTTTAAAGGCGCAGCTGAGACTGTGGCGTCGTGTATGAACGACTGTAGTTGACTGTAGTCGACTGTGTGGACTACAGTCTGCAGTCTTCAGAGACTGGAGTCACTGGACAGACTAAATTGCGATGTTCTATGCCTGTGAGTGTGTGTGTGTGTGAGCGTGTGAGCGTGTTTGATAAATATGTAACTTCACATGCGAACGTAACACACACACACATAAGATGGCGCCTTAGTCACGAGTTCGAGGTGTGGGGGGGGCTCGATCGGTACAGTCGTAGCAGCAATTTTTCTTCATGTGTTAAAAAAATAAAATAAAAATTTGTAAATAAATTGATTGGATAAATGAGATATACTTTTACGATGATGCACAGCGAGAAATATGACTTAATTTCGAAGATACCTGGGATCACATTTTTTTTTAAATTTCTTCCTGCTGAAAAAAAAAATATTTTTTTTGGTTCTGCTCGTACGATAAGAGGAACTGTATATATTTTTTATAGTTACCGACTTGTGGTAATGTCACTACACAGCTGAGTCGTCACGAGTGCAAGTGAGACATGTATATATACGTAATTGAGAGAGCCTTACTTCTCTCTCTCTCTCTCTCGGTCTTTCGCTTTGGTCCTAAAGTAAAGTCGCGTCATAATCCTACGGGTGACTGTACTTTCACACAGAAACGTGCGAGGGAGAGAAAGAGATAGACCGAGAAGAGAGAGGAAGAAAGAGAAAGGGAACGAGCCCGAGAAAAGGAGAACGAGGAACCGAGATGGAAAGAGAGAGAGAGAAACTGATATAGAGAGAAAAACACAGAGAGTGAGAGACAGACAGAGAGAGAGCGAGAGACAGGCAGAGAGAGACAAGAAAAGAGTGGGAGACAGACAGACAGAGAGAACGAGAGAGAGAGAGAGAGAAAGAGAAAGAGAACGACGGACTGAACGAGAAAGAGAGAGAAGCTGATACAGAGAGAAAGAAAGAGCCGGCGAGAGACAGACGGGCAGAGAGAGAGAGAGAGAGAGAGAGAGAGAGAGAGAGAGAGAGAGAGAGAGAGAGAGAGAGAGAGAGAGAGAGAGGGAAATAGTGAGATAGAGAGCTCTCTATTAATCCACCACAGGCCCGGAGCAGAGGCAGCATCGCCGTGGCACGAAGAAGAAGAAAGAGAGAGCGAGTGAGTCAGTGTGGGCGAGAGGGAACGAGCAAGTGTGTGCACCGTAGGCGGGTTAAACATTCGCCTCGTAGTCGTAGGAACGAACATAGTCGGGGTTTTAGTTGTGTGTCAGTGGCCCGATTGGTCAGTGTGGTCGGTCCGATCGTCCGTGTTGCACGAAGCTGCACGAAGCGACGTGAGAGAGGTGGCGGAAAAAAGCGAGCCGGGACGAGAGTCTGTGACCCGATCCGCGTGAGCGTGGGTGGATCCGACGATCGAAAGTAACTCCAACAGTACAAACTCGTTGGTTCGTGTTTAATCAAGAGGCGTCGGGAGCGTCTCTCCGTGACATTTTTTATCATTACTTCCGTAAATGCACATCCATATATATACATGTATATAAATATATATGTATATATATATACACACACACACACGTATACACATGTATATAAAAACGATAAAACAAATTACGACGCCGCGGAGGCGGTCGTAGATAATAAAATTGCGTAAAAATTTGTTTCCGTTGAAAAACAAAACAAACAAAAATAATTATTCATTACTGCGAATTAACAAAATTATAAAATACATAGAATACATATGTATATATATATATATATTTCGCGTTGATCGAGTGACAGTGTGTGTGTGTGAAAAAAAAAGAAAGTGAAATAAAATAAAAATACAAAAAAATATATATTTTTAAAAACGGCGAAACAATGTCGTCGAATGTTTTTACGATAAAACTACTGGTGACGATTGTTGTTGGCATGTGGTGCGAGTCTCTGTGCTTCAATCTCGAGGCTCGAATACCTGTTATCAAACGCGGACACGATGGAACGTATTTCGGTTACGCGGTTGCCGAGCATCAAGAGATGCCCAACGATCCAAATTCCAAACCCAAAAGCTGGTGAGATATTCTTTTTTTGGGTTATTCGTCTCGTTTGTGAATTTTTTTTGTTGTTTTTCTTTTTTCTTTTTTTTTTGGTTTCTTTATCTTCTTTTGTGTTTTCAAGGGGGGGGGTTTGTTTTTTTGCCGGTTGGAAAGGGTCAGGATGGTAAAACCGGGTCGGTTGTGAATTATGGTTTAGGGTGAGGTTTGTTCAGTGATAACAGCGAGAGGGGAAGGGGGAGGGGGGGGGGGGGCACGAACCTTTCGTCGTAATTTCAACGAAATTTTACGACTGTTCGTTTAGTTAGTCACACCCTGTATATGATTATTTTAGTTATGCTGTTACGGCGAGGGTTTGGTCACGCCTTTTTCAGTGTGTGTGTGTGTATATATATATATATATGTATATATGTATATATGTGTACATTCACCTTTACTTTTTTTTCTTAAATTGGAAATAGTGTCGTACGGATGTTTCTAAAATATTCTTTTTTGGTTCAATTAGTCGATGAGTTTTTAAAAAAACTTTTTTTTTCTTTTTTTTTAGGGATATTATTATACAATGAGAGAAAAAAAATTGATTATTGTATTGTAGTGTGAAGTATTCTTTAGAAAAGCTAGTTGATGAACGTTCTTGAAAAACCTTTTTTGTTTGTTTTTTTTTTGTTTGTTTGTTGGTTTTGTGTATTTGCTTGTTTGTCAAGAAGAGATTGTAATACAATGAGAGAAAAAAATTTGATTATCGTACGAAGAGTTTTATGATTTTCCGTCCATGTATTATGGATGAATAAAATGAATGCAGTTTTGTTTAAATTAATTAATTCATTTATTCTGTGGCACTCGGCTTCTTCTTTGTTTCATTTGTCTTTCTTTTTTTTTTTCCATTCTATTTTATATATAAAAAAAAAACAAGATTTCTGTCAAGAAGAGAAATTGTAATTCGATGAGAAAAAATGAAAACAGTCTATGCAGATGTGTATAATTTTCAGAATTCTAGTATCGATGTATAATTATTATTTATGAAATTTACATAATCACTTTATTTCGATTAATTTATTTATTATCCGCAAGAACGAAATTGGATACTCGCATTCGGAGTAATTTGTTTCATTCGGAGCATTCGATTCCAAAGATTCTGAATCCGCATCTGAAAAATTATCTTTCCACCGTGCGAATACATTATTTATTCTCTTTTAATTTTTTTTTCGTTTTTAATTTTTTTTTTTTTATAGGATTTTAGTGGGTGCTCCGCTGGGTCAAAACTTGCAGCCGAATACCAACAGGTCCGGAGCTCTTTATCAGTGTCCTCTGAGCACCAATCCGGACGACTGCACCCAAGTCATAACCGACGGTCGAGAGAGTGAGTATCGCAAGTCCTTGAAACAATAAGAAAAAAAAAAGGAATAAAAAAATAAAAATAAATGAACATCAATGATTCACAAGAATCACAAATATTTCAATGACAATAATGCGAGAAGAATTTCTCAACTGCAGGAACGTAGACTTTGCAGCCGCAACACACGACTCATCATTGTCACAGCTAAATAATTTAATAGTAGTTAGAAAAAAAAAAAAGAAAGCAAAAAATAAAACCAAAAGCGATTAATAATCGCCAAAGGTGTAAATTAATCACACATGGTCGTGGAATCGATAACATTTATTAATTATTCATCATTAATTATCATTAATACGTAATTCATGTAAAAAAAAAAAAAAAAAAACAACAACAACAACAACAAACTGACTTTTGATTGTCTTAACAGCGCCAGATGGTGTGATCAATTCAAGTAAGTGAAGCGTCGAGGCCTGGCCGATACTCCCCCAAAGCCTTTGGGATCTTGTTCGTTACTATTTTTTGAATTGCAGGATTTTTGACTCGTCGCATGAGCGATTCAGATTTTTTTTTGTTTCTATAATTTTTTCTTTTGGTCATACCGTTTGAGCTTGAGACTGAGAAGCACTCGCCGTACTGCGAAAAACATTGCAAGCGCACCGGGGGCATGTCGACGAACGATTTGTCGCAGCTAACTGTCAAACATTTACGCCGCAAGCTTCGAACATATTTTTTTTCACACTAACAAATTTGTTTTTATTTATATATATATATATATATATTTTTTTTTCAGTCCATCAGTTCATTGTGAATTTCCAAAACTCATTAACAACTACTTTCAAGCATCTTTGACTGTCAACTAAAATTCAATTACACGCCTGTTACATATCTCACAAACACAAATTTACTAACGAAAAAAAGAGTTCTTTTTTTTTTTTTTTTTCATTAACAAAATAACCGAAACTTGAGAATCATGTGATTTGAGAAATTTAAATGATTTTTGCGATTGCCTATGAAAGAAAGAAATGATATTGTTCTTGATTGTGGATTTTAACATTTTTGTCTTTCTCGAAAATTTCCCACAGGTTTCGATTCGGACGATCTTATACCACCTAGAAACGACGAAATCAAGGACAATCAGTGGTTGGGCGTGACGGTCAAGAGTCAGGGAGCCGGTGGTAAAGTTATGGTGAGTCGCGATATCCCCAAAAATAAAAATGCCATTTTGCTTCCTCATAAAGGAAGCTTTGTGACGGTGAGAAATTTTTTTTTCGAGATCTTCATGTCACCATGTTCAGAATGTTCCAAAACGTCGAGAAAACACATTTGGAGAAAATGTCCGGATGTATGTATGTGTGTGTGTGTGTGTGTGTATGTGTGTAATGGCCTCCCAAAATTCAAACTTGCATAACTCGAGAACGGTTTGAGCCACAGCGGCCAAATTTTGTAGACATGGGCAGCTCCGTAATCACTTCTTTGACTATAATTTTCGAAATGATTGCAGCTGCGACTCAGATTTTATGTCGTTTTAAAATTCCCAAAAAAAGGGCGTTATCACTCTAGCGATCGCAAATTTTGAGATACTCGTCTAAATGGTTCTTGACAAAGAGATACGTACCCAAGGTTAGTTGGTATTGCATTTGGGCCAAATCCATCAATAAGTTTTGATTTTATGATATTTTGAATTTTTCCAAAAATCAAATTTGTCGCTATAACTTTTGTGAACTTTGACCAATCAAGCTGAAACTTCACAAAAGTATAGAGAATCATTCAGCCATGGTGTATCTCAAATTTGGCGAAGATCAGTTGGATGGTTCGGTTTTGACAGGAATTCAAGTTTCTCGATCGTAGATAGTGAACGAAGAATCCTTTATAAGGAAGCCAAAACAAAAATGCTTTCTTATAGCGCTCCCATAAGCATCACATTGCTTCCTCATAAAGGATTCTTCGTTCACTACCTACGATTCAGAGGAAGCAAATTCCAATGCTCAACTTGCAGCTTGCTTAAAATTATGAGGAAGCAATTTGCAAGTTTCAACTTGCAGCTTTTTTTTTTTCTTTATTGTTTTTTCGATAAAAATTATTTTTCTGGTATTTATTATCAATACAATATTACATAATCGATGTGGGTGTCTGAAAAAAATAAAAATAAAGATATTTATAATTGCGAAATGAATGTATCTTCAGTGTGAACCAAGAATATTATTTTAAACAAAAATTATTAGAATAAAAATTCGAAACTTAAAATTTTTTTTACTCAATTTTCTGTCGGTATTTTATTTTTCTTTTTTTTTTCTCTTGTTATGGCTATGAAATTTTTTTTCCTGTGATTTACACGATGGATGATTATAATGAGAATACGTTGTAAAAATTTCAAACCCATCCGAAGCTTCGTTCAAAATTTCTCGCATTAACGTAAAAAGTTTACTTCGAATATATCACATAATTGCTCAATCGTGTATGTTTTTTTTTTTGGTCACTTGATCAGGTTTGCGCCCATCGTCACATATCGCAAAGTCCGGATTCGCAATGGGGCCAGGGTCAGTGTTACATACTCACCCACGATTTGAAGTATCAGGAACTGGAGAGGCCTTGCGCCGGAAAACCAACAGCCAAGTAATTTCATTATATTCGCAACTGGATCTGAAAATTCGTTAAACCTTGTACAATTGAATGATTCCATAAAAACTTGAACGTTTTATTTTATTTTCTTCGTGTTTCACGAGTTGTTTGTGTTTCCTTCGGATAATCATGGTGTCCAGTCGTCCTCGAAGTCCTTGAAGTCCCGGAACTGTCCTTGAGGTCCTGGAACTGTCCTTAAGGTCCTGGAACTGTCCTTGAAGTCCTGGAACTGTCCTTGAAGTCCTGGAACTGTCCTTAAATATTTTCCTCGTTTTTGAAAAGTCCTGGAACGTCCTTGAATTTTACTCAATGTCCTTGCATTTTTTTTTAAGAAGATAACGCTATTTTTTTTTTTTTTTTTTTTTCACCTTTTCCACGACGATGTGAATCAATCGATGATGACGTTTTCAGAGCTCACGAACAGTACGGTTACTGTCAGGCGGGTACCAGCGGAGTTCTGACCTCGGAGGATCGTGTGGTGATCGGTACCCCGGGGCCCCACACTTGGCGAGGCACCGTCTACGTGTTTTCCGTGTCCGACGATTATCTCGGACGCGACAGCACTTCCTACAACGCTCCCATGCAAGACGCATCGCCCGTCAACAAGTACAGTTATTTGGGTGAGTTTGGAAGAACAAAAACAAATAATAAACAAGGGTGCAAAGTAGAACCTTGCACATTGCTTCCTCATAGTTTTGTACCGTTTTTAAATTATTGAGATGTAAAGTAGAACCTTGCTTATGGCTTCCTTATCTTATTACACATTTGCCAAAGCTTTCTCTATGAGGAAGCCAAAATTGATCGACACATGGTTTCTCATAGAGGAAGCTTTGGCAAATGTGTAATAAGATAAGGAAGCCATAAGCAAGGTTCTACTTTACATCTCAATAATTTAAAAACGGTACAAAACTATGAGGAAGCAATGTGCAAGGTTCTACTTTGCACCCTTTTTCACTTTCGTGACGTTGGGGGCTCCTTGTGAGTGTGATGTAAGTCGAAATCAATATACATGGGGCAATTCGTGTGAAATTTCAAAAATTATAATTCGCATAAAATCTGAACTCCGTGTTAGATTTTATCCAAATTCAATAGGAAATCCCTTTGGATGATAGTGCAACTTCGTACTAAATTTCAGCCGGATATCTAGAAAATTATGGAAGCCAGATCACTTACATTGAATTTTGGAAAAATTTCAAAACGCCATAAAATCTGAACGTCTTGTTGGATTTTGTCCAAATTCAATACGAAACCATTTTCGATGGTAGTGCAACTTCGTACTAAATTCCAGCCAGATATCTAAAAAATTATGGAAGCTAGAGCAGTTACATTGATTTTTGGAAAAATTTCAAAACGCCATAAAATATGAATGGCTTGATGGATTTCGCCCAGAAAAAGTATTAATAAAAATACTGCAGTATTTGTTGAACAAAAATCGTTTTACGAACCATTTCGTTGTCCAGGCATGTCGGTTACGGTGGGCAACTTTTTCGGCAAGGGATTGGCCTACGCGGCTGGTGCACCGCGTTCAAACGGCACCGGTCAGGTCGTAATAATGACACGAAAAAACGCTCAACCCGACATGGACGTCGCTCTGATTCTCGACGGTGAACAATTCGCATCGAGTTACGGTTACGAAATTGCAGCTGCCAATGTCAACGGTGACAAGTAATAACATTTATTCATTTAAAACAATAGATATATGAGACATTTCACATCACTCGAGTAATTTTTAAAAAATTTCTGACGCTTTTTCTCGTTGATTGAACATTTTTTTCTTCTTTTTTTGCTTCTGCGAACAATTGCAGAATAACGGATCTCATCGTATCAGCGCCGTTTTACTTCAACAAAGCCGAGGGCGGTGCCGTATACATCTACACAAATTTGTGCACGACTAAGCGCGACAGACCCGAATGCAAACCGACGAAATTGGTCGGTCGTGAGGAGTCGCGTTTCGGTTTTGCTCTTGCGAATCTCGGTGATTTGAACAAGGACGGTTACGAGGACGTGGCCATTGGCGCTCCGTACGAGGGCAAAGGCACGGTTTACATTTATTTGGGATCGAAGGACGGAATAATCACCACGCCGTCGCAGGTGAATATCGTTTTACGATGGTTTCCGTGACGACGAAGACGATTTCGGATGCCCGGACGGTCGTAAAGTCCGTCCTCGGCACATTTTTTCGTTGGGGTTTTGTAGCCAACTGGGCAATCTTTTTTTTTTCGGTTTCGGATTTCACTTTTTTTTTCGGAAGCAAAATTTTTTTCAAATCATCGAAATCGTTTCCTTCAAACGAATCAATCTCTGAGAAAATTAATTTATGAAAAACAAACTTGACACTTTGTTTTGGACACAAAAAAAATGTTGGAATCATTTTTTTTTTCTAAACAAAAATTATTTTTTTTTTTGCCAACAAAAAAAACGGTTTTTATTCTTCAAAAAAAAAACCCTTTGTAATTATTCTCTTAACGAAAAGTAGCTTTTGATTGGCACTTTCAATGAAAATTATAGGGCACACTGTAAAAAAAAAAAAAATAGTTGATGAAATATTGATGAATTACTTTTTTTTCGGAAGCAAGGAAAAATTTTAAAAGTTTGAGAGAATTTTAGTGTGAATGGCACGCTCTCTCGGTCGATCGTTATTTTTTTTTCATCGGCCATGTGCGTTGGGTTCAGGTGATTCACTCGGAGGACACGCCCGAACCCTTGAGAACCTTCGGTTACTCGTTGAGCGGCGGCATAGACATGGACAGAAACGGATATCCGGATCTTCTCGTCGGGGCTTACGACAACGACGCGGTTGCTCTTCTTCGGGCGCGTAAAATCATCGACATAACGACTTTCGTGCGTTACGCCAAGAAAGACGGAACTTATCAGGACAAAATCGAAGCCATTGATCCGAACAAACTCGAATGTCAACTCGATGATTCGAATTACACGTGGTGAGTCTCGATCGGGAGTCGTTGAACATCGAAATATTTTTTTTGTAGATACATTTTTTTGCAAAAATTATTATCATTTATATTTTTTTTTCTAAATATTAAATCATTTCCATTTTCAATAATAGATTTCAGTATTATTACCGTTTATTTATTCATTTATTTATTTAAATTTTTTTTTTCACATTGGGAAAACAATGCGCAAATTAATCATTCGAATAATTGAAGACAACAAAATATTTGTAATTAAATTTTTTTCACGATTTTAATTTATTCATCAAACGTCGAATTTCGAAAAATTAAATAATTTCCAGGAATGGGTTTTGATAATTGATCAATTGATTGATTAACCATCATACGCATGAGAAACAATTTTTTTTTTCCGCGGCCAGAATAGAAAAAAAAAAATTATCAATGGAAAAAAAAAAAAGGCAGAATAATGTTGAATAAAATTGTATTTATTCTTACATCGATGATAATTCGCAGCTTTACCTTCGAGGCATGTTGCAAAACGGAATCAATAACGAAGAACGAGGATATGCAGTATCTACAATTGAATTATTACATCGAAGCGGAAACTTATTCGGGTGAAAAAAAATTTTCTCGAGTGTGGTTCGGTTCGGGAAAATCACGTCCGCATTATGTAAATCGTACGGTCACTCTCGATCCCACGAAACTCTTGCATTGTCAAACCGAAACGGTTTATCTAAAAGACAACACCAGAGACATACAATCGCCGATTAAATTTCGTCTTAATTACACGCTGATACAGGACGAACCGATTATGCCATCGAAGGGCGAACCTTTGCCGGACATAAAAAATTTTCCGATTCTCAATCAGCAAGAAGCCGCGCGTATTTTCGAAGCTTCGTTTCAAAAAGATTGCGGCGACAACGACATATGCGAGAGCGATCTGCAACTCGATGCCAAATTAAATTTGTCCGGTATGTCCAATTCACGATCTTATTTATTTATTTTTTTTATTTATTTATTTATCCAAAAATATTTTTTTTCTCAAAAAATGCATGTTTAATTTTTTTTTTTATTCAAAATTATCCCAAATTCTGAATACGAAAAAAAGAATTTTTGGTATTTTTCATATCGTGTGATCGGTAATGTACAATTTTACCGATTTTATTGATAGATTTTTTTTTCAGTTTTATTGAAATAACGATGAAAACAATTTTTTTTTGTTTCCCCCGAACTTTTACGTAAAATCGTCGTAGCATCACCGGTCAAGCCAAATTACTACGATCTACTGTTGGGCGAGGTCGAAGAAGTCGTGGTCGAGGCAAACGTGTTGAACGTCGGCGAGTCAGCTTACGAGGCCCAACTTTTCGTCAGTCACTCGCCGAGTTTGAATTACATAGCGAGCAAGAGCAACGAATCGGTCATTTGCAATCTTCACAATGCGACTATGGTCATATGCTCGATCGGCAATCCATTCAGAAAAGCCAAATCCGTGAGCATACAAGTGAGATTCGATCCCAAAGGCGTCGAGGACAACGAGCCCCAACTTGGATTTCTCATATTCGCCAATTCCACGTCCAAAGAAATCATCGAAAAAAAACCAACGAAATTGCACGCTATTGTACTCAAGAGAGCGGAACTCTCGATCAAGGGGTAATTTATTTCGTTGCTTCTACCAACAACAAAAAAAAAAAAATAAAATTAACTAAATTTTATTTCGATAAAACTAAATTAAAATTTTATTTCCATAAAACTAAATTAAAATTTTATATTTCTTCGATTAAAAAAAAATTGAAAAATCTTTGAAATCGTTTCCCGGAAACAAATAAACCTCTGAGAAAATTAATTCGTGAAAGCAAAACTTGACATTTTTTTCAAACAAAAACAAAACTGTTTTTCATTGTCAACAAAAAAACGGTTTTTTCTTCTTAAACAAAAAACCTTCGTAATTATTCTCTTAACGAAAAGCAGATCTTAACATGTCTTTCACACGAAAAAAACTTGTACATTTTCTTTCTTTCACACAAAAAAAAAAAACGCAATTTTTTTCAATAAAAAAAAAATAAATAAATGAATAAATGAAAAATTGCAGAAGTGCAAAAACGCAATGGGCTTACTACGGTGGACCGGTTGTCGGTGAATCGGCGGTAAAACACTTGAACGAGGTTGGACCTAAGGTATCCCACATTTATCAAATTTTCAACGAAGGCCCGTGGAAGGTGAGAAGCGTCGACGTGCACATTTCGTGGCCCTACGAGGTCGCCAGTTTGGAACCCCATGGAAAGTGGCTTTTGTACTTGGAAGAATTGCCCACCGTCCAAGGTAAAAAAAAAAAAAAAAAAACATTTTTTAAAAAACGAATGTTTTAACCGACAATTGACACAAAGCTCGGATCTCAAATTCTCCTGTCGCAACCAAAGCGATTCAACAATATTTCGATTCAATTCGTGTTAATAAAAAAAAATTGTATTAAGGGGACTGAGTCACCTAAAAAATTCGAAAATTCAATTTTTTTTCCGTGACACGGCCGATCCAAATTGAAAATCGATTTTACCCTTACGAAGTACGTATACTTAGCTCTCATTTCAAATTTTTCCATAGCCGTATGAGTTATCTAAATGCTGTGAGATTTTTCACAAAATTGTTCACTTGTCGCAGCTTTCGGACCCTGCGACTCAATGGATTTTCAATTCTGACGTCTCATTTTCTTCGTAACAGACCTCATTCTCGGATGAGTGTGGGATTTTTTTTATCTGCTTTCTGGAAATTATGGCGACCAATAATGTGAAAAAAAAAAAAAACAATTTTTTTGTAACTTTTTGAAAAACCGGTTGAATAATAGGTTACCATAAATTCGTTTTACCTCGCATCCAAAATTCCTACACTCATCCGAGAATGACTGCGATTTGGAACAAAATGAGACGTCGGAATCCAAAATCCGTTCATCGGTGCGGTCCGAAAGTTGCGACAAGTAAAAAATTTTGTGAAAAATCTCACAGCATTTAGATAATTCATACGGCTATGGAAAAATTTGAAATGATAGCCAAGTATACGTACTTCGTAAGGGTAAAATCGATTTTCAATTTGGATCGGCCGTGTCACGGAAAAAAATATTTAATTTTCGAATTTTTTACGTGACTCAGTCCCCTTAACCAAAAAAAAAGAATAAACAAATAATTGCACAAATGATTTGTTTGTCGGTGACTCAGCTCCGGGTGATCTCGGCGAGTGTACGCTTTCGGGAGGTCACGTAGCAAATCCTCTCAAGCTCCAAGGCAGCATGAGTCTCGACGATTTCGATCTGGTTTACTCGACGTCGACCAACGCTCCAACGTCCAACAACAACTATCGCAACAATCGTACGATAAATCACATAAGAAAACGCAGGCATCATCCGCAAAAAGTCGTAAAACCTACCACGATTGTCGATCACGAGGGTCATCGTCATCGGGTTGTGTCTATGGTACGATTACTTCACTTCGTATATATTTTGTTAAAATTTATTTATTATTATTTTTCGTACGAAACGATGTTTTTTTTTTTTCATGTCAACATGTTCA
This sequence comes from Diplazon laetatorius, assembly GCA_963662125.1. NCBI lineage: Eukaryota > Metazoa > Arthropoda > Insecta > Hymenoptera > Ichneumonidae > Diplazon > Diplazon laetatorius. The sequence goes on along the minus strand of OY759165.1, from coordinate 6,393,073 downwards.
AAATGTTCCAAAACATTCGGAATTTTTTATTTTTTTATTTTTTTCTTCATCGTAAAATGTCTTTCTTCATTGCAGAATTGCAAAGCCGGCACCGCCAAATGCTTCGACATTAAGTGCACGATTTACAACTTGCAGAGGAAGCAAGAAGCCACGATAATCGTTAGAGCGAGGTATGAAAGAAAATATTGTCTGCCTTATCGTGAAAAATTTTGAAAAAAAAATTGATTTGACGAAAAACGAAATAACTTTTTGACGAGACTCACGAAAATTGTCGATAATTCACGTTTCCGTTCGAAGATTATGGAATTCTACTCTCGTCGAGGATTATCCGGACGTGGACATGGTGAGAATTGGATCAAACGCTAAAATCGTTATTCCACCCAACGTGGAAATACAGCAGGAGAATCTGAACGACGATCGAGCCATCGTAAGTCACAAAAAAACAATTTAACAATTCTATAAAATAAATAAAATAAATAAAATAAATAAAATTAATCAAATAAATTTAATAAATAAAATAAATAAAATAAATTGAATAAAAATTCTTACAGTAAAAAAAAAAAATTGTATTAATTTTTTTCATGTCGTCGAAAATTTTTGCAGGCGGAAACGATCGCCTATCCGGATCTTTTGGATCAGCAAGAAGCGGAACCGGTTCCAATCTGGATAATAATCGTGGCTATAGTCGCCGGATTATTGTTGCTCGTGCTGTTGATCCTCGTACTTTGGAAAATCGGTTTCTTCAAGAGACGCCGGCCGGATCCGACTCTGTCCGGAAATCTCGAGAAACACCGAGAAACGGACAATCCGGAGCACGAGGCGTTGTTCAAACACTGAATATCCCCGAAGCGACATCACGAACAATCGAAAAAAAAAAAAGAAAAAAAAAGTTTTTTTTTTCAACCCTTTTCAGTCACACTGAGTAAATTTCAAACCATCGATTTTACAACATGAAAAATGTTACGTCGACTTTGAATTTTTTATCAAAATATCTTGAGAATTAAAAAATGTATAGCAACATTGGTAAAAATTTAAATATTACATTTTTGCTACTATAAAAAATTTGTGTACCTTTAGAAAAATGTTTGAAATATTTTCTCAAAATTGGAAAAAAAAAAAAAAAGTCGATTGCAAAATTTTCTTCATCGCGATTCAAAGTTTCTCGGATGAATCAATACCCAGTGTGACTGAAATCTAATTTTACTCAAGTGTGACTAAAGAGGGTTACGGTCCCCGAAAAAAAAAGAAAAAAAAATCGTGTCTCCACGTACAACGCGAAATTATTTATACTTACTCAAAGAAAGGCGTGTAATATCGGACGATAACTGCCAGATTGCTTGCCATGAGCTATCCACGTCCGCCTCCGGTGCAGCTAGAGAGAGACGATGATTTTGTGGCGCTGAGTCTCGAAAAGACTGACTTAAACACGCACCCGGTACTACCGTTTGCACAACGGCAAAACTAAACTCCAACGGTCTTAAAAAAAAAAAAATAATTTTTATCGCGCAATCTTTCTCGAACTTATTCGTCATTGTTTCACATTTCGGTCGTACGGTGACCAATCTAGGATTAAATCCTAGTCGATAATTCGACAATCGAAAACGCTCGATTATCGACGATAGCTTTTTGTCGCGTGGACAATGGAACCGATTTTCCAAGGCTCATTTACGTGTGAGAGTATTTTCTTTACGAAAGAAAAATCGCAGAATTTAAGTCACGTAATAATTCTACGTAGAATTTTTTTTAAATCAATTATTTTAGAATTTTTCGTTTTTCTTTCAATTTTTGCCCGTTGAGACGTTTTCATCGTGACAAATTTTTCACGATGATCAATCGGTTAGTCGAATGACCGACAACGAAGTGAACCTGTGAGGCTTTCGTTTCAATTTTTTAAAATTAATTTTTTATTTTTATTTATTTTTTTTTCATTCAGAGGTACGCAACTCTGAAAAAATGATGAAGAAGAAGAGAAAGGAAGGAAAAAAAACACTCGTCTGACCGTTGGAGAACCATTTTTCATATCCATCATATCTTCCCCTGATCAAAAGTGTCGTTTTAATTGGTACTTTGATCACGATCGAGTGAGAAAAAAAATATATGTTTGTTCTCTCAACTGTGAGATTAAAAAAAAACAACAACAACAACAACAAAAAACAGCCATACTATTGCTATTTTTTTAAGACAAATTCACGAGGCAGCCAGTGTTAATATTTAGAGAAAAAAAACAAACAAATTATAGCGACGAATTTTCATTTTAATTATTTTCTTATCATCATTATTATTATTATCATTGTTATTATTTTACAATTTGACTAGACAATGAGTTGGCAATCGATTGATTCATCAAACTCTTTTTCTTCTTCGTCGATTTCGTGCCTTTTTACGATTACGCTAATGACGAGTACTTAAGAAATATATAACGTTTATAATTGTATATTTATAATTCATCGCGATATGTCCCATTTACGCTTCGTTTCACATCGGTTTCCAAATCCATTTTTAATATTTAACGTCGTCAAACATTCCTTGTAAAACACGAAAACGAAAATTGCAATTTTTTGACAAAAACAAAAAATTAAAAAAAAAAAAAAAAAAATCGCGATTGAGCGAATTTAAGATGTATCGCGAACGGAACGTTACTTAAGTATCGATTTTACGATTATTTCAACGATGATGTAATAATTAGTCTGCTTCATTGGCAGAAACAACGAACACTGTGACAATATTATTGCGGCGAACCGAATATATATATATCGAATATTACAAATTAAACGGTTTTCAACATTTCCCCTCCCCGACTTTCGAGGCTTTCCCACGCGTTAATTATCAAAGTTAGATACACGCCGTCAATGACTTTTTTCGTAGGAAATTCAATTCTCTACAACATTGTTCGTGTGAACTTTTGGTCTACATAGCGTTGTTTATCCAGCGTTTGGACGGGAAGGTAAAAATCCATTGATTTTCTCATTGTTTTGTGGGGAAAAAAAAAAATACAAATAAAAAATATCGCGGGAATGAAAAAAAGGCGGAACGTCAAAAGTAATTGAACGTCTACGATTTTACTTGCGATTACCATAAATATTCTCCAAACGCTATACGAAAGACACGATTTGAGGAAGATGCAAATTGAATTCGTTTCGATCAAACATTTTTTTTCAAAAAATTATTTCCACCGTCCTGTCGTCTTATTCTCGTTGAATGGAATGTCAAATTGAACATTGAAGATTGCAAACTATTCGTTAATCGTAGAATCGTCGTTCGGTCGTCAACTCGTAGCTTTGTTTTCGTAGATACTTGCAATCTTGAATCATAAATCTGAAACGCAAAAAAAAAAACGAAAAATTGAAGAAAAAAAATGTAATCATTAAAACTCGAATGAAAATCCATCGATCGATAAATAACGATGCTTACTTGTACAAAAGAATGGTGAGAGGCGCGGTGGACGCGTGCCAAAGCGCGTGAGCGTCGAAGATCCAAAAAAAAGGCGAAAAATCAGCGACTTCGAGCAACGTCACGGACACGGTCAACAAATTGAACCATCCGACGAGATGAGCGTGGCTCAGCTTTCTCGAATTGGTCCACCACCAAATCATCGTTATGACAAAGGTGAGAAAACCTTCGAAATAATAATAATAATAATAATAATAATAATAATAATAATAAAATAAATAAAAATAAATTTATATCTATTGAATATTTAATTACCGAATAATATATTCATTTTCATGTTGTATCCGTAATTAATTTTGCCCGACCACAGATGAGACAAGTGAGTCAATAGAACGCTCACATAAGCGCACGTTATCACAGCCAAAGCTTTTTTATTCCCATATGCTATTCTGGGAAGAAGAAAAATGAAAATTATCTATAATGAAAAAAAAAAAAAAAAAAAAAAAAAAATTTCATTCATTATTAACACGTTGCGATGACTCAGGGGGTCCACCGGACCCCAGGCCAACTTCATGGTCATTGTGCCATGAAGTACCATGGGGTAACGAATTACCCCAACTTAGAACTCCACGACTGATATCCATCAAATTTCCCAGCCATCGCAATGACACTCACCTCACCAACATGCAGTACAAAAATGTCAGGACCATGGCAAATGCACAAGAATAATCCATCATTTCTGTGAACGGTCTGTCTCTCGCGTGAAATATAGTCGACCAGAACCATCCGTTCAAGCAAACCTGATGGGGAACAAAAAAAAAACGAAAAAAAAAAAATCAAATGCATCTCGAATTTTATGCAAATATTAACTTGGTGTTCACTGAAAGGTTCGTACGAAATTCAAAGACATTCCGAGGCGATATTCGGATTCGTTTGCAGTTCGAAAAAAATATGGTTTTTCAATAAAAACCGATAAATGGACATTTTTCGTATGATTATTTCCAACAATATACGTTCCGAAATAAAATTCAAATTTCTTTGAATTTTCACTTTTTTTTTGTTTGTTCTTTTTCACGAACAAACAAAATTCAAGGACTTGGAGAACTTCCAGGACCACTGGACACCATTTCGATAATCAGCTCATTTACCACTGTCAAGTAAGTCCACACGAGAGACATCGGCGAATCCGGTCTGGTCTCTCTTCTGAATTTTCGAAACATCGTCACGTGTCCGTAAAAGTTTAGTAACGAAAATAATACAGAGGCCGGCTCTTGGAGTCCCAGGATGCGTATAAACGGCCACTGAAAAATTATAAGAATATAATCGAACGGCAATGAGGAAATATCGGATGTTTCTTCATTGTTTCCTCGCACAACAAGCTTTGAAAAAAAAATTAAAAAAAAAAAAACATACCTTGCCATGAAATTGGGGTACTTCTAACCCATGTCTCGTGAAATATTCCACAGTTTTCCACATGCAATCATAGCTGCACTGGTCCTCGCAGGACCACGTAACCATATCCTTATCGGAAGGCGACATCCTAACCTCGAAGTCGACATCTGAAAGGCAATGATAAAAAAAAAAAAAATAACAACATGGGATTAAAAATTAATGCTAAGTCGACGAAAAATAATAATAATAATAATAATAATAATAATAATAATAATAATAATAATAATAATAATAAACGAGTAAATTTTCAATTACTAACTGTGTTTGCACGAATTAGAGTAACACGCGAAAACGCACTGTCCGTAGATCTGCGATTTGTCACCTATTGAACCGATCGCATTGTTGACGATAAATGCGTTTATGATAAACAATGCGGCGTTAAATTTCCACATGTTTTCGCTCCAATCACCCAGCACAATCCGACGACGATCGTAACAGTTTGGGTTAGGTCGACTGTGACGCGACTTCGAGAGATCGCCGCCTAGCGACGAACTCGCGAGTCACTCCTGTCACATATCTCTCTCTTTCTGTCGCACACGCGCGGACCGTATAGCGCCGTCTCTCTCTCTCACAATCGTTCCAACGAACTAGCACCGTCTCTCTCACCCTCGTGCGAACGATCAAGCGCCGTCTCTCTCGCGCTCGTGCGCTTCTGTGACTTTCATTAAGGGGTTTCAGTGTATTATCAGAGATGAATTGGGAGATGGGTAATGGCAGGGTTTTAGGTGGCTGGAAAATAAGTGGGCGCTAAATTGCAGTGGCCAGATGCTGAACCCTGCTAAGTGTGATCCCCCAAAACCCGCAACTCGGGCGGTATTTCAGTTTTCGAGCTTGTCGACTGAAATTCTTCACCTCACGCCGGGGATCACTCTGGTCACACGTCTCGCGGGCATAATTCACGACTTGGTGGGGACAATTTCCCCGCTGCCTCATTCTCATCAGCTGAGCGTCGAAGCTCCGCCCCCGTCGGGCTATTGCGCTGTTTCCATTGCGACCATGCTTACGCTTCTCTCTCGCTCGTCTACAATTCCTACTAGTGCCGACTCACTCGAGCTCGTTACCCTCGAGTTTGGGTCTCACGTATATAACTTCTTAAATCCATGTATACGATATCTTGTTTGTCCGTCTGTCTGTATGCATGTTACAGTCTTCCCATTCTCGCAGTTATGCACCGTTTGAAATGAAATTTGGTACACAGACGTAGATCGATGACTTAAAAACAGAAATAATATTTTTGGAAAAAAAAATGTCTAAAATTGAAATTAAAAAAAAATTCCAAATGTCAATGACTACTACCCTATCATGTGCCTAGAATGCCTACGGAACCCTATCATGTGCGTGCCCAACACGCTACTTGACTACTTTTGTATAGAAAATGCCGACACCATGCATCGAGAACACGCCGCGTTCATGTACTTGGTTTTACATGTGTGTGTGTGTGTGTGTGTGTGTGTGTGTGTGTGTGTGTGTGTGTGTGTGTGTGTGTGTGTGTGTGTGTGTGTGTGTGTGGTGTGTGTGTGTGTGTGTTTGTGTGTGTCGAAACATTATATCGCAAAGAAATCTATCATTAAAGAATTACTTTTGAAAAAATGTTTAATTAAAAAATTCCAACTATTGTTGCGAATAAAGCCTCTGATCTCTGTACCTCTATACAACAACAAATAAAAATAAAAATTTATAAATAATAATTATTATTTTTCCCCAACGATTGTTGCAATAAAGTCTCTGTTCTCTGTATCTCTGTACAACCATAACTGAAAATAAAAATGTATAAATAAATAATTTTTTAAACTATTATTATTATTATTATTATTATTATTATTATTATTATTATTATTATTATTATTATTATGATTTTTCATGTGTAGGGGTATTTTGGTGTGTGTCACTGAGTGTTGCGGTGTGTAGGAGTATGCCAGTGTGTCAGTGAGTGTTGAGGTGTGTAGGGGTATGTCGGTGTGTGTTGGGGTATAACAGGGTGTGTCGCGGTGTGCCGATGTGTGTCTGTGAATGTGGGGTTTTCAGGCTGACACACACCGACACCCCCACACAACCCCACACTTACAGGAACACATCGACACACACCAAACACACACCAAAATACACATGGAAAAAATGTTTAAATTATTTATTAATAAATTTTTAGTTATTGTTGTATAGAGATACTTCATCTGCAACAATCGTTCCCAACATCTAAACATCTTCTTGAAATGTTATTCTCGGCGTTGTCGGCACCATGTTCAGAATGCACATTCTGAACATGGTGACCTGAAGATCTCGAAAAAAAAATCCACTATCCGGTAGCTTCCTCTATGAGGAAGCAAAATTGAGAAAACAAAATGTGACCAACCCTTGCGGGAACCGACCTCGAGTCGGCGAACTTGCACGACGCTTTACTACTGGACTATTTAGATAATTTCACATATGGTCAATTTTAATAGTAGAGATCCATCTAATGATGACACCATACAAAAATAAAACAATCGAAAAAAAAAAATGTGTGCGTGGAAACCACGCGCGACTGAAGTGAAACTTCGCGCCTGTTAGTAGTGTACATAATCCCCCATATTTTATGAGTATAGGATGCAGGTATGATCTTAAATGAATTTAAAAAAGACAATTTAGGATTCATTTTTGTGGATATATATTTTACATGAATTGGTGATTACATTGAAAAATGTATGGAAATGACATTAATCCATGATTGATTAGCGAATTTTTGCATTTACAACTCTCGAAGATTTAGTATTGATCATTGAGTTCTGCATTTCGAATGAGACTTATACAAAATTTGTAATTCTATTTAAAAATAATTCTCGTGATTTATGGAAATTCTACCCTGATTTTTATGATTCGATTTCTATGTCTCCATTCTAACTATCGGGCTCTATCATTGTCACAATTGGTTTGTGATAACTAAAATAGGACACAAATGTCTGTGACTTGATATTCGTCAAATGCCTGCTGAATACAGCATCAATCGTTGTACCCGACCTGGTTGTTGGAGAACTAACACTACTATTGATTTTTTTCTTCAAATTTCGTCAGCACCTATACCCAAATCACTCTTACATGAGAATGTTTTATACTGAATGAACTTTTTTATACAAAAATTAAAAGTGCAATGTAAGAAATTTGCTTATTTTGTATTTTTCCTTAATTCTAACTAACTTACAGTACAAAAATAATAGTTAAATTTTTATGGCGTTCATTCTTTTTTATATCGCACTTTATTTTTTCTTACAATCACGTGACCTTTTAATCTTGCTCCAAAGTTCCGCAGGAGCCCGGATGATATTCATCGTAAAAGCAAGGAAAACAAAACGTTTTACTAAAGTGCAATAAAAAAGAATGAACGCCATACATTTAACTATTATTTTTGTACTGTAAGTTAGTTAGAATTTAAGGAAGAATATAAAATAAGCAAATTTCTTACATTACACTCTTTATTTTTGTATACAAAAGTTCATTCAATATAAACATTCTCATGTAAGAGTGATTTGGGGGTATAGGCGCTGAAAAAGATTTGAAGGAAAAAAAATGTTATCTGTTTGGGGCTTGAACCCGCGATCTCATGAATACCTGTCTAGTACGCTATCCACCGACCCGCGATCGGCATTTGAAAGTACCATCACTTCAGCGGATTTCCGTCGCTCTCCTTATCAGTCAGACTCAATCTTTACTTGTCAATGATTTCTTGTTTTATTGCAATATTCTTTAGTTTGTGTTATTGAAACAGAAAAGTTATAGTGTTCAATTGTATTCGGGATGGTGTAATCCGGGCTTGTGGAAAGCAGCACTCGGGGATCCGAAGACTCGGCGAAACGAAGGCCAGTGGAATTTTGTGACCGTGGAAAGTTGGGCCACGGGATGCTCACTCAGCTCGGCCCCGCCCCCCGATCCCGACCGAGCCCGACGGTGCGAGGGATCAGTGGGTCTCAATCTTCGCCTTTCCACCGAAGCTTCTTACAGCAAATCCAGAGCGCGTAGTTGGCGCGATTTTCAAAGCAGCGCGTCCGGACATAATCATTAGAATCAAATGTATTTTGAATACACACGCACACGCGCACACACACACGCACACACACACACACACACACACACACACACACACACACACACACACACACACACACACACACACACACACACACACACACACACACACACACACACACACACACACACACACACACACACACACACACACACACACACACACACACACACATATATATATATACGATTATTTCGGGCATTTTGTGATATTTCCATTTGATTTGTTTTCTTCTCAATTTTGGTAGTATTTTATGGCTGAATAAAATTGATACTCACAGTGATTTTCCATGTGAGATCGTCTCAACTTGGCAAAAAAAAAAATTTTGATTTTCAATTTGGAATAACAAAAAGATCTTGACATCGAGCTTTTATTTTTTAATAATTATTATAATAAACTATTTCTCAGGCGTCGGGATCTCCGTAATTTTTCCGAAGAATTTTTGACTTGATTGATTAATCCTAGAATTGATTAATTTCGAAAAACATATTTTCATGGATTTCAAAACTGGGGCAACGTCGAAAGAATAGTTTCTTAAGTTTCAAATTTGATTTTGACGTATTATCGACGATCGGAATAAAGATCTGATCGTTTTATTTAAAAATTGAAACAAAGTCACGTGAAAAAAAGATTTTTAATATATTTTTTTACCAGCGTAAATAGCATGCACGGAAGAAAAAAAAAATTGGAAAATTAATTTGTTTATTTGAATTTTTGTTCTTGAATAAAAATACAGTATTCCTGTAAAATTTTATTAGCTTTTTAATGAGAATATTCTAAAAAAATTGTATCCACTGGCAACGCCCGAAAAATAGCTTTTTATAATTGAAGCTCGATTTCAATGTTATTCGAAATTGAAATATATATATATATATGTATATATATATATATATGTATACGTGTGTGTGTGTGTGTGTGTGTGTGTGTGTGTGTGTGTGTGTGTGTGTGTGTGCGTGTGTGTGTGCGCGTGTGCGTGTGTATTCAAAATACATTTGATTCTAATGATTATGTCCGGACGCGCTGCTTTGAAAATCGCGCCAACTACGCGCTCTGGATTTGCTGTAAGAAGCTTCGGTGGAAAGGCGAAGATTGAGACCCACTGATCCCTCGCACCGTCGGGCTCGGTCGGGATCGGGGGGCGGGGCCAAGCTGAGTGAGCATCCCGTGGCCCAACTTTCCACGGTCACAAAATTCCACTGGCCTTCGTTTCGCCGAGTCTTCGGATCCCCGAGTGCTGCTTTCCACAAGCCCGGATTACACCATCCCATTGTATTCTCAATGATAAATATTTATTGTGTATTTTAAGTACATTCATATTGACTATTCATCGAAAATGAAAAGTTCTAATCTAGTACATATATATGTGGAATTGGATATAATAAATATCTATGTAATAAATACATAAATATTGTTTTATTTCCAAAATAAATCAAGTACCCTGTAACATGTCGTACTTATGCCATTGAGGTTGATTCGTGACGTCACTGGGCGCTAGTGTGAGAGAGAGAGAAAGAGCTATCTCTCTCTCTCACACACACTAGTGTGCGAGTGAGACAGAGTATGCTCAGCAGAGCCACCCGTTTGCCACCCTGTTTATTTTTTTTTTTTTGCCTGGGTTTGCTCGTCCACATCTAGGGACCTGTGCCACTCTCTTCTGCCCCCCGCCCCCCCTGTTTTTCCTACTGCCAGATACTAACGCGCCATGCCATTTCCCGCCCCTGCCCTTCTCTTCGCTACGCCGTCCAACGTATCCCCGACTAAGCGCTACGACGAGCAGCTGCTACAGTATGCGTTCCGAGCGCCATAGTATGCGTGCAAGAGGTGTCGCTGCCGGGTCCGACTCCCCAGTCTCGCCGTTCCCCCCACCACGTATCGGCCTATTCCCCTCACGGGATCTTAATTTTCGTAACGCTCTGAAAATCCCAGACCCTCGCTAAAGAAGTTTCACTTCAAAAATTTTTGAAGTGAATACTTCTTAAACGACACAGGATCGGCTCGCCAGCCGGCGCGTTGTAGGACGGGACAAGAGAACGAAGGAATGAAAGAAGAGAGAGAGGGGGCGAGAATGATGCGTGAGCTGTGGGTATGCGAGTGAGAGCGAGCGAGTCAATGCAGAGAGGGGGCAGGATCGCGTGCCTCGTTATCGGCAGTATACCTGGAGTATACGTGTGATAGTACGGACAGACCTCGTGCGAGAGAGATAGCGCCATGGGCGCTCGCGGCGGAGCGAGAGAGAACGTGGATCTTAAGAGGATCCCCAACGTTTGGGCCACCTTCTCTCTCGCTCCGCCGCGAGCGCCCATGGCGCTATCTCTCTCGCACTTGTTGCGGACGCGAAACGTTTGGGATCCTCTCAAATGGCGGGTAAGGGCTGGAGCGAAAGAAAAAACACTTCTGCGATTTTTTTCATAAATAAATAAATAGAGATAATTCATTCAAACCTTTTACATATCATTAAGTATCATTTCGATAACATTCTGTGATTGTTTTATGCGAAAATATCGAAGAACAAGCCGGTGACAAAGCTTTTCCAACAATGTCTTTGGATAAAAACTATTTGCGGTAATAACTATATCTCAGCTGAAAATTATCTCAAATCAACGATCATCTAAATTTAGTCGAAGTATCATCAAATCCTCCCCTTTACGGTCTCTGATTTTTTTTTATTCTTAAATTTTCGGTGGTCATTTAAAGTGAAAATTTCGTGGTCATTTTTCATGAAAAATAGCAGTTCTCACTTTCAATGACCACCAACAATTTAAAAATTAAAAAATAATAATCAGAGAACGTAGGGGGGAGGATTTCATGATATTTTGACTACATTTAAATGGTCTTCGATTTTAGATAATTTTCAGCTGAGATATAGTCAACACTGCAAATCGTTTTTTTTCCAAAGACGTTTTTGGAAAAGCTTCGTCACCGGCTTGTTTGTCGATATTTTCTTATTAAAAGATTACAGGATGTTATCGAAATAATACTTGATAATGTTCAAAAGGTTTGGGTAAATTTGCTCTATCCATATTTATAAAAAAAGATGTCTACCCTTCAGCCCTTATGCCCCCCCCCCGTTAATAAATAAGAAACATTTTTGAAAACACAAATATCAACGTGCAGGCTACTTTCGACTTCCTTGTCAATTCATAATTCGATCACTAACTCTTCCTCTCCTCCCCTTCTCTCTCTCTTTCTCTTTCTCTCTGGAATCATCGGCAGAAATAATTTACCGCGCCAGCGAAATGCATACAAGTATTCACTTCCATCGTGTGTGATTCCCACACACTCAATTTTTATTATTATTATTATTATTATTATTATTATTATTATTATTATTATTATTATTATTATTATTATTATTATATTGATAATAACGTTAAATATATAAATAGATGAATATAGTGAAGCGAGACAGCATGCGATTTTCTATAAAAAAGGATGAGAGTCATAGCAAATCGCATTCAACGCGATGAGCTACGACCACTCGGAGGCAAAGAGCTCGAGTGAGAATCAGTGAGAATCACGAGTAGGACTTTTAAAATTTAAATTTAAAAAATTTAAAAAAACTCCCGACTGAAAAAAGGATAATATGAAAAGTATATTGAATAAAAATACATATATATATTCAATGCATGAAAATTTAAAAAGGATGAAATAATTCAAGATATAATCCTAGTTGATCCATAGTTCGAATTATGATCGGGCATTTCGGTGAATCCAATATTTTGAACTAGATTAATTTCCTTAGTGCCCTATATGCAGTCGGGAGACGTCCTCTTCCGCATCGTCAAATATCTATATTCGATATCATCTTTCTGTCCACTCAATGACGTTCCCATAATCGAATATCTATATTCAATATCATGTTTCTGTGCAATCAATGACGTCTCCCGACTGCATATAGGGCACTAAGGAAATTAATCTAGTTCAAAATATTGGATTCACCGAAATGCCCGATCATAATTCGAACTATGGATCAACTAGGATTATATCTTGAATTATTTCATCCTTTTTAAATTTTCATGCATTGAATATATATATGTATTTTTATTCAATATACTTTTCATATTATCCTTTTTTCAGTCGGGAGTTTTTTTAAATTTTTTAAATTTAAATTTATTTCAAAATTTTTATCATGTTAGTTCTATGCGTTTTTCTATTTTTAACGGCTGCATGTTTATTTTCTTTTTTTTTAATTAATACTAGCGTCGATGTGTCCTATAATCGAATTAAATTGAGCGGACGAGGGGCACACGAGTTTTTGTTTTTTTTTCTACCGGAACGCGTGGCTCTTTTCGCAAAGCGTGGTTTTTTCGCAAAGCGTCTGCCGGGTAATATAGCACAGCGTTGACAGTCGGGTGAGAATATTTGAGTCATATAACGGGTCGTAGCTGTCGAACTGGACCTAGTTCTTAAGGCTGACTGTACCTGCCCAGCCAATCAGTGGGCCCGACAATTCCGAGCGAGCCAGCTGATCGTCTGCTTGGCATGGCAAGCGGACAACCAGAGATGAGTTGGGAGATGTACAATGGAGGCCTTTCAGCACATCGAAATCCGGTACAGCCGAACCCTAGTGGCGAAATTCGGAACTGCGCAATCTACGTGACTGCTCGTGACGTCACGACGACGTGCTGATGGTGCTTAGCCAAGCAAACTCGGACGCCTTTTGGATTGCGCTCGCGCGCACGCAGTGGGCGGGGCTTAAGACGATGGACGACGTAAGCCATCTCCGTCTCCCTCGCTCCGCAGCAAGCGCCGATGGCGCCGTCTCTCTCGCACTCGGCGAAGTCGTCCATCGGCTTAACGCCACGGCTGTCGTGTGGCGAAATTCGGAACTCATCTTTCTTCGTGACGGTTCTCAGCTAAGGAAACTCAGATGCATTTCGGATTGCGCTCGCGCGCACGCAGTGGGCGTGACTAAACGCCTCGGCTATGATGTGGCGAAATTCGGAACTTAGAATCACGCGTGCAGCCGGGTTCGCAGATCCCAAACGAACCGGCAAATTACCAACGCAGTCGATCGATATTTAATATAGCTCGCGCGCACGTAAATACTTGTGGATAACGGCTTCGGTTGGGAAAATTTTTCCATCGCTCGAGTCTCGTCCGCGCCAAGCCAGCTATGCCGTTCGCTTACATTGTAGCTATGTTTACACAGCTCTCTCGTACCACCGCGATCTTCAATAGCACCTTCTCACTTGCATTCTGTCTTTTTCATCGCATATATATATATATACATATATATATATATATATATATATATATATATATATATATATATATATATATATATATATATATATATATATATATATATATAATAACTCTAACATATGAACCGCTATATCATATCGCGGAGATTTGGCATCGATGTGATCTCATGGCTGCCACATCTCCGCACCATCCGCACAGCTACGGCGAGAATCGCAAAATCGTGTTTCGCTGAGAATACGAAAGAGCACGGGTTTATCGGAAATGCTCGGGACTACTCGGCTTTCTACGCCGAGATAGCGGACGTATGTGCGTTGAGACTGGCTCGGGCCGGTAATGAACGTGGCGTTCTGATAGGCCCGCTGGGCCCGCTCTGCGCATGATCTGACCGAAGGCGGGAGATGCGAATGTGACAGGAAGAGTTTATAACTTTCTGACACTGCGTTTGAGGTTGATCGTCTATATGTTCACACAGGTCGACATCGCGGCCAATCATTTCGTTTCGCATGCGTCCCATTAGCTCATCCGTTCGTAATCTTTGAAAAACCCGATAAAGAAAGAATGGTTCGTGGTAGATCGAGCCTGGTCGATGATCTGAAATTGATGTTCGTTGCCTCTATGAACGAATCGAGAGAAAAATTAGAAATTTGAAAAACCCTACAAATCATGAAATTCTAAGAAGCCGTGATACGAATCGTCACTTTTTATCGATTCCACTATTTTTTGGGAACATTAAATTCGAAACAAAGAACTATTGGGGATTCGATCCCGGGTCGACCGAGTGACAACCCGAAACGCAACCGATAACGCTGTTTCGTATATTCGAAATAAATTTATTTTTATCGTAGTTGCTTATCAGCTAGCCCCGGATTCGGTGTTCGTTTTTCGCGCTGTATTTCATGCAACCGCAACTTGATATGTCAAACATTTTTCAAATTTCTAATTTTTCTTTCGATTAGTTCATAGAGGCAACGAACATCAATTTCAGATCATCGACCAGGCTCGATCTACCACGAACCATTCTTTCTTTATCGGGTTTTTCAAAGATTACGAACGGATGAGCTAATGGGACGCATGCGAAACGAAATGATTGGCCGCGATGTCGACCTGTGTGAACATATAGACGATCAACCTCAAACGCAGTGTCAGAAAGTTATAAACTCTTCCTGTCACATTCGCATCTCCCGCCTTCGGTCAGATCATGCGCAGAGCGGGCCCAGCGGGCCTATCAGAACGCCACGTTCATTACCGGCCCGAGCCAGTCTCAACGCACATACGTCCGCTATCTCGGCGTAGAAAGCCGAGTAGTCCCGAGCATTTCCGATAAACCCGTGCTCTTTCGTATTCTCAGCGAAACACGATTTTGCGATTCTCGCCGTAGCTGTGCGGATGGTGCGGAGATGTGGCAGCCATGAGATCACATCGATGCCAAATCTCCGCGATATGATATAGCGGTTCATATGTTAGAGTTATTATATATATATATATATATATATATATATATATATATATATATATATATATATATATGTATATATATATATGCGATGAAAAAGACAGAATGCAAGTGAGAAGGTGCTATTGAAGATCGCGGTGGTACGAGAGAGCTGTGTAAACATAGCTACAATGTAAGCGAACGGCATAGCTGGCTTGGCGCGGACGAGACTCGAGCGATGGAAAAATTTTCCCAACCGAAGCCGTTATCCACAAGTATTTACGTGCGCGCGAGCTATATTAAATATCGATCGACTGCGTTGGTAATTTGCCGGTTCGTTTGGGATCTGCGAACCCGGCTGCACGCGTGATTCTAAGTTCCGAATTTCGCCACATCATAGCCGAGGCGTTTAGTCACGCCCACTGCGTGCGCGCGAGCGCAATCCGAAATGCATCTGAGTTTCCTTAGCTGAGAACCGTCACGAAGAAAGATGAGTTCCGAATTTCGCCACACGACAGCCGTGGCGTTAAGCCGATGGACGACTTCGCCGAGTGCGAGAGAGACGGCGCCATCGGCGCTTGCTGCGGAGCGAGGGAGACGGAGATGGCTTACGTCGTCCATCGTCTTAAGCCCCGCCCACTGCGTGCGCGCGAGCGCAATCCAAAAGGCGTCCGAGTTTGCTTGGCTAAGCACCATCAGCACGTCGTCGTGACGTCACGAGCAGTCACGTAGATTGCGCAGTTCCGAATTTTGCCACTAGGGTTCGGCTGTACCGGATTTCGATGTGCTGAAAGGCCTCCATTGTACATCTCCCAACTCATCTCTGGGACAACCCAGTATCGGAATGAAGCAGGTTACGAACGATGCGAGTATTACTCAGCCAATCAGCGGGCTCGCTTGAGCTCTGCTCTGGTGAATTGCGATATGAAAAATTTGAAAATCGAAGTGTTTTTTCAACATTTAATATCTCTACGAGTTCACATCCGATTAGAATATGATGATTTCAAAACCATCTGTGGGACCCACGGAACCGATGCGCAAAAATCTGTTAGAAGAAGATTAACCGTTTGGGCGTTATGCTCTTACAATGGATTACGCCAATTCACGTCGGTACGACGAAACACATAACTCCCTTTTTTCAGTCGGGAGTTAAAAAGTGCGAGGGAAAAACGTAAACACCGTCTCTGCGTAAGCCCATAACGTCGATGGCTCACGGGGGCGGAGCCTTGGCGCTCTGCTGTCGACGAGGCAACGGCGGAGAAGCATACCCCACCAATTCATCAATTATGTCCTCGAGGGCTGCAATAGCGCACGTTTGGAGGATCACACTTTAGCCGATATAGCTGGAAACTGAAATACCGCCCGAGTTGCGGGTTTTGGGGGATCACACTTAGCAGGGTTCGGCATCTGGCCACTACAATTTAGCGCCAACGGTCTGACGTTTTGCCGCCGCCTAGAACG
Source organism: Diplazon laetatorius (assembly GCA_963662125.1). Classification (NCBI taxonomy): domain Eukaryota; kingdom Metazoa; phylum Arthropoda; class Insecta; order Hymenoptera; family Ichneumonidae; genus Diplazon; species Diplazon laetatorius. The sequence goes on along the minus strand of OY759165.1, from coordinate 6,376,073 downwards.
TGGCATTGGCCATCTCCCAATTCATCTCTGGTATTATATACACCGTGTACAGTAAAAGGTGGAGCAACATGATGCCACGGATTATTGTTTCAGAGCTGATTCGGTCAGGTGTTTGCCCACTCCCGAAATACCCACACAGCTGATGCCAAGCGGCGGAGATTGTTTGTTTATTCTTCAAACGTAAAAAATCCAACAACGGGCCACGGTCGTGCCTCACCCGTCGAGACGCCGCTCCGCCCCTTGGTGCGCGCGCACCCCTCGACGTCATCGGTGACGTCACACACGCGCGGAGCAAGGGGGTCTCGTGATATTTATTTTTCCTCCCTTCCACTCCCTTCGAGCAACTCTTCATTTTTTATCGTCACAGAATCAGACACATTCTTCGATCACCGACTCCATTCGCTTCTGTTTCCTGAGCGATTACACTTTCTCGCTATAGCATCAGCAGTTTATATCTACATGTCGATGGGATGTGCACGCAACAATGTTTACTTTCACCTCCCCCCCTCCTCTTCCCACCCGCCGAAATAGTGCCCGTAACAATTTGAGCAATTACTCGCCAGACCGTTACAACGCAACAATATTTCTCACGTTCATGAACTATTCAATTATTACCTACAATCAATCATCATAAACGTTCGTACGACAATTTACCAATGATTATCCGTTTGACAAAATTTTCCTACCCCCACCCCCGTTCTTTATCACCAAAAGACCGGGGCGAAATGTCACACCGTCTACGTAACTGCAATTATCCCCCATCGCGTACGCCTTTTTGGGCGCGGTTTGTAAGATTTACAAACAATTACAGTAGAACCTCTCGATGGTCAACAGTGGTGGCGCCCCCAGCGGGACCTGTCGGGCGCCGTGACTCAAGATGGCGGCGTGTCTCGCGGTCGCGGGGCGGCGGGAGGGGGCGGTGAGGTGAGGCGCAGGCGGGGGTGATGGCTTGACGGCTGCTCCCCCAGGGCTACCCAGTTAATGTCAGTTAATGTTATGGCGCAGCAGAAGCAGAAACGGAGCGAGCCCATCCACAACTAAAATCCAAAACTTCAATCAACTTCTCACCCAAAAAAAAAAACATTACGTTCCGTTTCTGCGATCCTTGTGTGCCCCTCCCCGTCAATTATCGTTTCACAATAACCCTTCACGACTAATCGAATCACGTGAGAAAGAAAAAGAAGAAAGAAAGAAAAAAAAACAACACACACGTAACTCAATAATCCGAGCGGCTAATTGAAAAATTGCGAGATCGAGTGGTGGGGATTGTAAAATTTTTTGTGAAAGCCCGAACGCGTACGCGTTTCAACGTCGTGAATAACGAAAGTAACGGATAACCAATAAAAAAGAAAAAAGAGGGAGAGGAAGACAGGACGGAAAAAAAACAAACAAAGAGCCGAAACGAAAATTGGATCAAAATGGTTCAACAGTATCAATCACCAGTACGAGTGTACAAACACCCATTCGCTCTCGTTATGCTGGTACGTTAATCCTATTTGTTGTTTCATTATTATTATTGTTAATTTTTCTTAACCTAATTCAATTAAAAAAAAAAAAAAATCTTTTTTTTTTTTTTTTTCGTTTTACACATGTCATAACGTTGGTTTGACTGTGAAAGAGCATAATTTTAACGTGTATAGACCCCGTCGATGTGCTATAGATATGCCATAGCCTTCGAAGCTTAGGGTCACTCGTAGCGCGCATCAAATATTCATCGAGCAAAAACTGCCCGGCCGCTTTCTCTCGCTTCCGTCCGTCGCCCAATCGTAAATAACCATCCAGGCCTCAAAGTCCATAAGAGACCTTGATCTCAACTTTGGCGTCGAAGGTCGCGATTGTTTTCGCACGTGCCACCCACAATGTCGCGCGACGCATTGAAAATTCATCGTCGTCGCTCTTATCGATCATCGCGATTAACTTTGCAACGTACATTTGAACTTTGTGTATCATTTCCACGTAATTGTATCGGCGCCTGAGAATGGCGATCGATCCCGATAAGAACGATGGGAAAAATTAATCGAAAACTAATTCCGTTCTACGTTGGATTATTTCGTTAATCGACTCAATGACTGGCGCAGGCTTACGAAAAACGTTTTCCCACCTGTCCGCAAATACCCGTGTTCGTGGGCTGCGACGTGACTTTGGACGAGGAGAGTCAGGGAGGAGCCGTGAGAACCACGGAAAGAAGATGCAAACTCAACGTCGAAGCTCCGTACATTCTCAAAAAGGTAATCCGAAGCTTTTTCTATCGCAGACGTCGATAAATGCGCTTTGATACGAATATCTTGGCGATAAAACTTTAACTTTGACAGTCGTAACGGTCGAACATTTATTTATTTTTTTTAATCAACTGGCTGGTCAGTTCCGATTAAAACACAAAATCCTTGGGATTCAACGAAAGATCTCAAAGTTGATTATAAATTTGCAAACACCGAAGATCATCGTTTATCAATATATCAGTTCTGCGAGTTCGTAAGCAATTTCGTCAAAATGAATTCAGTCTAAAAAAAAAAAAAAAAAAAAAAAAAAAAAAAAAATCTGGTTGAAAAAAAATAGCTTGCCTGGATCTCCGACTGCGTGAAATCAAGGATTTCGATTGACATTTCTGAGCCAGTGTCGAGGAAGATTGTGAACTTGTATTGATTACATTTACAGATTATTGGCGTCGATTTTGTCTACTTCATTCAGAGAAACGTCCTCGATCGACGAAACAGCATTTTGGAGATTGAAGCTTACAACGAAAGCTTCGCAACCCGTGTTACCGTTATTGAAAAATGTAGATACTTTGTGAGTATAACGGTAAAACTGAAAAAAAGGCAAAAAAAAAAAAAAGTAAAAAAAAACCATTGTCACTTTAATTTCCAAATCAATTATAAATGAAACTCTAATTGATATTTAAATATCACAGATACATCCAGAAAATCCTGAATGGACGTGTTTTGAGCAAACAGCTAGTTTGGATATAAAAAATTTTTTTGGATTTGAAAATTCCATGGAAAAATTGGCGATGAAGCAGTACGCCCAGAACATCGCCAAGGTACGTCGAAATTGTCGAGGAAAAAAAAAAAAATAAAATGTTCACAATCGATCAATTATTATTTTTCAATTAATTTTTTTTTTTTTTTTTTTCGTGAAATTTCAGGGCAAAGAGATTGTCGAATATTTTATAGCACAATTGAAGGACGAAGGTGTGACGTACGTCGAACCCTGGCAAGATCCTCTGAAGAACGAGGAGCAAAATTTGCAATTGCAATTGGGAAATAAAACGGATAATTCAAATTCGTGAGTCAGAAATAATACAACGATGATAATGACGATGATGATGATCAATTGTACATTCGTGTTCGAAGTGATGACAAACGTGAATTAAAATTTTTGCAGAGAGTCGCAATTGAAGGAGGAAGAACCGGAGAAGACTTGTGATAAGTCGAGTTTGGATCAGAGCAACGAGGTCAAAGTAATGGGAAACGTTGATAACAAATTACCGAGCAGAGGTAGGGCCAATGGTAATCGAGCAACGATCGCACAACAAATTCACGACCGAATACAATGCGATAAGACAACAAATTTTATCGAGCAAAAAAAATGTTTTTTTTTTTTTTTTTAAATTTAATATATGCGACTGGACGTCCTGGATCACCGGATTTTTCTTAATATCTTTTGGATACTGAAAAAAAAATAAGAAAAAATATATTATTTTTCTTATTTTTTTCTCGTAGATAGGAAACCATTTTCTTATATTGAAATTTCGGAAATAACTCGATTTTTATTCGAAAATTTGGGGGGAAAACAAAATATATTAGGAACACGATGCTCGCTCCAATTTTGTAAAAAATGTTTTTCTCAATTTTTATAAAGCATCTGGGGATAAAAAAAGGCCATCCAATTGGGAATGGGGAAATTAGCAGTTACCTCTTGATTAGAAAAAAAAAAAAAAGAAGGGTGATATAAAAAAATTTTAGAAAAAAATTAGTAATTTCGTAGGATCCAAAAGATACTAAAAAAAAAAAAATCATCGACCGGATAGAAGGGTTTCAATCCGGTGATTTGGGCCGTCTCGCCCCAAATATTTTCCAATTCGGACGTTTATTTCATCAAAATTGTTTTTATTTTTCCATATTATTTCATTTCATTATTTATTATTTCGAATTTTCAAATTTTCAGAGATTCAATTGTCGTCCGATTACATCGAGAGATATCTCGGAAAATTGGACATGATGCAGGAAAGCAAATTGGTACAATTGCGTCACAGCATCGAAGAATTGCGCGGTAGTTCGGTACCCGGTGACGCGACACTTTTGCGTTTTTTGCGAGCCCGTGAATTTGCGGTCGACAAAGCTCGTGAGATGCTAACGCAATCTTTGCACTGGCGCAAGAAGCATCAAATTGACAGACTGTTGGAAGATTACGAAGCGCCGCGCGTCGTTAAAGATTATTTTCCCGGTGGTTGGCATCATTGCGACAAAGGTTAATACGCGGGTTCAAACTGTCGCGCCCGACACGCGATATTTAACGCAATTCCGTCTGCAATTATTTTTTATTGAATGTGTTTTTTTTTGTTTTTTTTTTTTTTCCTGATCTTGACAATTTCAGATGGACGTCCGCTTTATATATTGCGGCTGGGTCAAATGGATGTTAAGGGGCTGTTGAAGTCCATTGGCGAGGACGAATTGTTATTGCTGGTAAGTTTTTGTATTTGACGACAATTCAATCGGTGGCGTGGAAATAAAAAAAAAAAAAAAAAAATTAAAAAATATATTTTTTGAAAATATTAATTTTATAATTCTTTTGATACACACACACACATTGCCCAAAAGTATTACTAGAGCATAATAAAGAATCAATCAATCAATCAATCTCTCTTTTCGTCTTTCCAAATTCAAGGCAAATAAAACAAAATTTCATCAAAGTGAAATATTTAAATATTTTTTTTTTTTATTTTTTTTTTATTTTTTATTCACTTTTTGTCTCAGTCGTTACATATCTGCGAGGAGGGATTGTTGTTGATGGAAGAAGCCACGGCGATAACGGGTCATCCGGTGTCCCAGTGGACGTTGCTCATCGATTTGGAAGGACTGAATATGCGTCATCTATGGAGGCCCGGTATCAAAGTAACGTATCTTCGTTAAAAAAAAAAAAAAAAAATATTAACTCCACCTCGGGTCCATCCGACTCGCACATCGCGAATCGTCACCGCGGAATTTATGAATCTCTCCTTTCGAAAACAGGCACTCTTGCGAATAATCGAAATCGTCGAATCGAATTATCCGGAAACCATGGGACGGGTTTTGATCATACGCGCTCCACGATGCTTTCCCATTCTTTGGACCCTGATCAGCACTTTTATACGTAAGTCTGATGAACGTTGTCGGCCACATCAACCGTTTTATTTACGTTTGCGTGAACGCTTTCGTGAAAAAATACGTCTTTCATCGATGAATTTTCATTTTTTGTTATTTTTTCTTTTCATATTTGTTGTTTTTTTTTCTTCTTCTTATATTCCAGACGAAAATACGAGAAACAAATTTATATTCTACTGCGGAAGCGATTATCAGGAGGCTAATCCAGGTGGTCTGACGGATTACATCGATCACGAATTTATACCGGATTTTCTCGGAGGACCGTCCGAGGTAAATTCAAGAGATTATGTTGTTTCTTTTTCTTTATTATTTCAAATATTTTCTTCTTCTTTCATTATTTAAAAAAAAAAAAAAAAAAAAAACATTTCTTTATTTTTTTGTTTCAAATAATTTTTTTTTAAATAAAAAAATAAAAATATCTTGGCACTTGACGTAATAATGCGTTTCGTTCGGCCACTTAGGAAGGTATGTGCGATCAGTACAGTACGATACCGCAACGTTTTTACCTTCTCGATCCAACTGAGACCAGCGTAAGATTTCAAGAGAGGGAAATACAAATGAAAAAATGAGTTTCTCTCTCTCTCCCTCTCTCTCTCTCTTTCTTTCTCATATTCTCCAAAAAAATTTGTTGTAACGTGACGTCCCTCACAATTTTTTAACTTACAATTTTTCTCAATTTTCTACAATCGTCACGTGCAACAATTTCATATACTCATAAAAAAAAATTTTTAAAATAAAAATAAAAATTCCTCTACGAGGAAGCCAAAGATTGAAGAAGCTGCAAGTTTCAACTTGTAACTTGTTGTCGATATACAAAAATATACAAAAATATATATATATATCAATGGGTGTATGAAATTTCCGATTCCTCCTCAAATGTAAACGTGTAAGTGGATTTCGTAAAATCGGAAAATTTCTCGATGAATTCGGTCAAAAACGCAATAACCACCAACCTTGGGCCCGAATCTATTTGTCGAAATCTATTTTGACGAGTATCCCAAAATTTCGATCGCTATAGAGTGATAGTATTTATTTTTTTTTTTTTTTTTTTGGGAATTCGAAAACGACGTAAAATCCGAGCCGGAACTTGAATCATGACGAATTAATTTCAGTCAATGAAGGGATTACAGTTCTGAACGTGTGTTCAAAATTTGGGGGGCTGTAGCTCAAAACGTTGTGGAGTTATACACGTTTGAATTTTTGGAGGCCATTACACACACACACACACACACACATACACACATTCGTCCAGACATTTTCTCCAGATGTATTTCCTCGACGTTTTAGCACATTCTCAACCTGGTCACATAAAGATCTCGAACCAAAAAAAAAAGTCCCACCGTCCATGAGGAATAACAATTTTTTTTTTTAAATAAAATTAAAAAAAAAAAAACCAACGAAAAAAATCATAAAAATTCGTAGCAAGCACATAGCCACGCAGCAGCGCACCATGCAGACGCTCGCAGCATTAGTGATCATTAGTTTTCGACGTTATCAAACGATAATCTCAATGTGGCCAATTTAAAATTCGTCATTAAAAATTTCTTTGTCCATTTTTGTTGTTATTATTTCTCTCCCTCTTTCATTTATTTATTTATTTATTTTGTGATGTTTTTTTTGTACAACAGACCGATGTGCTGGAGGGCGGGGTCGTGCCGAAGAGTCTGTACAAGATGGATTTGGACGGGCCGTCGAGCGAGCACGAGCACAGTCTCTACAATTCGATAAGTCTCAGCCGGGGACAGATACATCACGTTGCGATAAACACGAACGATCCGGGAGCCGTTTTAACTTGGGACTTTGACGTGATGAGACACAACGTGACGTTCACCGTTCTTCACGAGACAAAGGACGACGTTGACGAGGCTTTTGCTGGTAAACAGAAAAATTAAAGAAAGAAAAAAAAAAACGAAAAACACTATTTGAGGACTGTAGATACGAAAGTAGCTGTCCCACAATTTTTTCTAAACGCGTTTTTGAATTTTATTTTTTTTTTTTATTTAGCAGAAATCATTTTTTTTCTTTTTTTTTTTGTTTAAACAAATATCGCAATATTTTTCACAAATGCGAAAGTTTTTTTCGCAGTCCTTTGAAACTTCATTTTCGTGTGAAAGTGAAGTTTTTTGTATACAATCCTTATTTGATAATTACTTGACGCAAATAAAAAAAAAAATTATAGCACCAATTTGTTTATTCCGTCACGAAGCTGCGACGTTTGAACAGTCTTCCGGTGGTTCGGAATCCACGTCGATTATACGCGATTGGAAAGACGGAGTGGACTGCGTGAAAGTCGAGCCAAGCATAATCTGTCACGATGGCGAAAGTATTCAGGTGCATTTTTTTTTTTTTTTTTATAATTAATCCAGAGTGGTAATCGAAATTATTTGAAAAATTTCGAAAAAAAACACGTGCAATGGAAAATGACAAAATTTATTTGTTTCCTCGTCGCAATCAGGGTACTCATATAATTCAAGAACCGGGAACTTATATTCTGCAATGGCAGAATTCGGACGAGGGAGAATTTTTGCCGTCCATCAATTCTCACAAAGCCCAACTCATGTATTTCTACGAGGTTTTGCCATCCGTTCACTACAGGTAAATCCCCCGAAAAAATTCGTCGCAAATTGTTTTTTTCACAGCAAAAATAGTTTACCATATTGCAACTTATATTAGTAATTTAGAATAAATATAACTTATATTAATAATTTAGAATAAAATAGGATGTAAATTAGGATATTTACAACTCGACTGACGAATATATACAACTTGATTAATTGTTTTTCCGTTAAATCCACAGAGGTTCAATGATGAGTCTGCAATCGGCGGTAAGCGGACGATCGGTCGCCAGTTCGTCGCTATCCAGATGAGAGCCAAAAATATTGGACAAACGTGACGGGAACGTCGAGAAATGCGGTGTGATCGACGACGGTGGCGAGACCAGCGGGAGCCACGACAACGAAAATATTGGTAACGAGTGACTCGATGAAGATGACGATCGACAAAATCGATAAAAAAAATATATATATCAACTACAAAAAAGAGATTATTTAAAATTATGGTCGCCAAAAATTTTGCTATTTCCGGGACGAATCGTGAAAATAAAAATGAAAAAAAAAAAAAAAGGAAAAAATGATCGAACGTAAGAAAAAGATTAAAAAAATGAAAAAAAAAAAAAAGCAAAAAGAATGATTGAATGTTAGAAAAAAATAGAAAACGAAAGAAAAACAAATGAACAAGAATAGAAAATGAAGAGAAAAAAAAAGAATGATTCGGTGTTAGGCACTTGTTCCGTGTATCGTCCGTGGTGACCGGGCGCGAGAGCCAAAAATCCATGAATATATATACGAACATCGAAGTATCGACAACTGTGTCGGAGAGCCAATTGACGATGAGACGAAGAAAAAAACTGAAGGAAAAAAAAATGATGATGATTAAAAATCGGCAAATTTATTGACTAATTCATAGACGGGAAACGTAAGAGAAAAATTGATTGTGAAAGCAAAGAAGATAGAGAGAGATAGAAAAAAAAAAAACAAAAAGGAAACATCCGGCAACTTCATTGACTAATTTATAGGCAGGAAACGTAAAAAAAAAAAAAATACAATCTTAATAAATTGCGAAAACAAAAAAGAAAGAGAGAGGGACAAAGAGAAGCAAGAAGGATAAAGAAATATCGCGTTATTTCCGAGTTATGAGTGTGTGGTGACCCTCTCCACACGTCAATGTCGCGGGGTTTGAAAAATTATTTTCATACTTGAATGGATAAATAACCCGTGAAAAAATTTTATAGAGTTACGAAATTCGTATACGCTCCAATCAATTCCCCCCCCCCCCCCGTCATCGTCCCTCCCTCCGACCGTCCGGTCTTGCACTGTTGCAACGATCGATCCTCATCAGCTGCTATTTCCCGGTGGTAAAGACGTTCGTGCCCAGGGATGGGCATGTGTTTGACAAAAATTTATTTCGTATACTTCTTGAAAAAAAAAAAAATAATTCTGATTAACGACCATGGAAAGATAATTTTTTTTTTCTAATATAATTTAATCAATCATAATAAAAATACATTTTTTTTTTTTGCAATAATTATAAATAATTTGAATTTGCATATTGTCCGACGAAATATTTCAATATTCATGAAAAAAAAAATATTTAATTATCGATAAAACAATGTTCTAATATTTTTGAAATAATTATGAATAATTTGGATTTGCATATTCGCCAACGAAATATTTTAATATCCATAAAAAAAATTCCGATTATCGACCATGAATCAATGAAAATGTTTCTAATATTTTTGCAATAATAATAAATAATTTGGATTGCATATTGTCTGACGAAATATTTTAATACTCATCCGGGTTTCATGATACTCGATAATTTGGTCGTGAAATTATCATTGAAATCCATGTTTCATCGAAAGAATGTCCATTTTCCTGGTCGTGAATATCGTCAAACTATCAATTAAATTCCTTATCTTCCGTGTGTCTCGGTGCCTCGAATTTTCTATTCAATGTCTTGTAAATAACATTATAATCAACGACACGAATTCACGTATCACACACGTATGCTCGAGAAAACGGAAGAAAGGAAGGATTTAAAAAATTTAAAAAAAAAAAAAAAAAAAAAAAACAAACAAACAAACAAACAAAATAACAAAACTAAAAATAATAATAAGAAAAATTATTGTCTCGAAATATCTTATTCGTAGTAGACACTCAGCATTTATTTATCGATCTTTTTCAGCATACACAACGAATATCGCCGAGTTATTGAGAATGGTATTAAGTATATAAAGTATATAAGGGATTGAAAAAAAATAAGAAGAAACGGAAAAAAAACGAACACGGCGGTACATAATTGTATTGCTATTCAATTTTGTTCATGTCTCTATGAATTATCTAACCATCGACATTTATTGATAATGTAAAAAAAAATCGACCCAGAAAAATTCAAATGATGCTTTTACTCTGACGTAAAATTGCTTTTCAATCGTTCAACGATGGTTCAACGAGTTTATGCGTTACAATTTTGTCGTATAATTTTCTCATTGGTGTCTGTGGTAACGTCGAAATTTAACGTAAACTGTTTTAACATTGGACTCAGTTGTTAGACTTGTTTTTGTCCCAATCAGATGTATCAATCTAGGTTGTAAAAAAAAATTTGTTTCTTAAACATTATTAAAAGAGATTAATTAATTAATTTAAAAAAAAAAAAAAAAAAAAAAAAAAAAATGTTTTTGCAACGACTCCAATCGCTCTGCTGTAGATTCGTAAACGATTTGAGTCGCGAGAGAATCAGTGACAGCGTTTTTTTCGTGTAATAGTTGCCAGAATAATAAAAAAAAATTGTCTTTTGCGGACCACGTAGAAAATTCGACGAAAGCAATTTTATAATTAGACAAAAGGGAAATTGGAAAATTTGCAATTTCGTGAATCGACAAATCCTGATGTAGTTCGTTCAACATGGTAGAAAAAGAAAAAAATCTTCGCGTATACGTAGATTGTTTAGAACGTGTATATGTCTTTTAGCTATTTACGAAAATTCATTAATTCGTTATTGGCATTATCAGGCCCATCTCATTAATTTATTATTATTATTGTTACTATTATCATTATCATTATTATTATTTTACGACTAACGCGAATGAATTGCCGACTTTCTTTTCCACGCGAGAAACGAACCCGACGAAGCTCCTAAGTGAGACATAAACGTAATATTTTTTCATGTCTTCAATTGTATTTAGATATCAGTGAGAGTGCAAAAATTTGTCAATTACTGTCCAAGATTTTACATTCCCACTTTTACCTGATGAACATGATGAATAAAAAAAAAAATAATAATAAAAGAACGGAGGACCATGGCCAAAAAAAAAATGATAAAAACGAGGCATTGGAATTCATCTGTATTTTATTTGTAAGACCTTATCCCATTCCCAGAGCCGAGTTCTTGTCATTCGGCTTGTCCTTCTCAATATTATTTTTTACCAGTTTTTTTTTTGCCGTTTTTTTTTTCTGTTGCAAGTCGATTATGAAAAAATTGATAAACCTATGCGAATGCAGTCTCCTATCTTCTCTTGAATCCATACTTTTTTCTTTCGTAGAATAGATCTGTTTTGGAACTTCCCAGATTTACTATTTTCGGACATCCGTCTCTCTGCAAAAAAAAAAAAATTAAGTTAAACATTATTTGTAAAAATTTATCATTGACATATTCGTATTATTTTTATCATCGACAACGAATACAAGGACGCCAAAAATGGACTCACGTCTTTTTCCTGTATGGTACATTCTTTGCAATAGTAAGCGTCCGACACTCCAGGCCCGCCGCAGATGACGCAACGTCCTTGATAAGACCCATAGTTGCACTCGTCGCAGATTCTCACCAGAGTACAGGGACGAACGTAAGAATCGCAGATAACGCACTTGCCGTCGCACTTTTCGCAAAGACGACCGATAGCTGAATGTGAAAAAACAATTGAATAAAATGAAACATATGATTACACGGAATTGTGGGTAAAATTGCTTTTTTCAAAAATGTATGATCAACAAAAAAAAAAACATTTTTTACGTAAAGTACGACTTTTGGTTGTTCAAATTGTGATTGAAACGTTTCAAAGTTACGATTTCCCATCGATCGATCGCAATGAAACCTTTCGAAGGATGAATTGAAACGTTTGAAGAATGAAATGAATCACAAAACCGCGTGACACGTTAAAGAACGAATTTTTGAGGTTAGGTCAGGGTTTACGTACCGACGCCGGGTTGTTTACGACAAAAAATCAAATCCGGATGATGTTTCGCCATAATTCGATTGAAATTATCGTTTCACCCCGTGCACTGTAATCCAATTCACTACGAAAAATATTCAACAAAGCACTCGGGAATAGATACGAAATCGCGTGATAAACAATATTCCATCGACGAAGCAAGTAAACATTCGTCTCGGGCCACGCAGCGGCTTGTGACCAATAACTGTCGTGGCTCGGTGCAACCGACAGAACGCGGCCCAGACCCCCAGACGTTGGCATTGCGTTGGACCAGACGACGCAGTTCTGCGCCGCAATCCGCAATGCGCAGATCGACGCGCAGCATCAATGTTTTGGCGATTCTCAATGGAATTATGGAGTAACCACTCCGAATGACTAACCTTACTGCGTCATGGGTGTCGCTCGATTCGTTTTTCATAATTTGTTATAAAGAACAATAAAAAAAAAAACAACGTTTGGCCATTAACGAAATTACGAAAGATCACGTAAGCGTTCTGATACGTTTTATCGAAATTCGTTGGGTCTGTCAAGCCGCATAACCTCGAAAATTCGGTGAAATTGAAACTTTTTCATGTCGACAAAACGTCAAAAATTCGATCACTCTTCCGGGTCATTTATTATTGTAGTTGTTGTTGTTTTTTTTTCATCGTTTTAGACCTGTTGTTCCGTGGTCAGACGTTAGATCGGTGATTCAACGAAGAAATGTCGATGAACAAAGGAGCATCGCGAAGAATCGCCGCCGATCTGTTGTGCAAAAATGGTTGCGGTTATTACAGAAACGCCGAGTGGGAAGGTTACTGCAGCAAATGTTATCGCGAACATTTGCAGAAACGCAGAGCCCAAAGGGATCCCGCAACAAAGAGCCACAACTATGAAGGGTAAGGAATCGCAGTTTGCGGTTATGCGGGTTACACGGATGCGATATCACCTTTCGTACCTACAGTCGTCCATTGTCTTCCTGCAGGGAAAGTCCGTTGCGAGTGGCCGGAGTCGCGCCTCATCACGGTCGAGCGGAGGACCCCAAGCGTCAGGGAGAAAAGAAAAATAAATTGTTGAACATCTCGTCATTCTGGAAACCCGCCGTAAAAGGTTCAGCCACCAAATCGTGCGGTCTAGCAAATTAGCCATCGAACTGTTCGGCCGCCGATCGTTATCGTTGAACTTTGCATCCGATTTTCCAGCTCACGGATACGACGACAATCGCGACGCTGACAAAGTCAAGACGGACAGTCGCGATCTGCTGGCTGTTATACAAAAAACTCCGGCCGAAAAGGACGTGCAAAAATGCATAAACATGTTTGTCAATAAAATAATGCAGAACAAGGATTTTAAGAGGATCGAAGAGCTGTCGGAGATTGCGCAAAATTTTTACCAAAGCTTTGGCAAGAGAATGGAAAATAGTCCGAATTACGCAGGTAATATTGGCCACGAGAAATATGTTTGCGAGGCTGGACGCCCCGAATCACCGGACTGAAACCCTTCTTATAAAAATTAAAAAAAAAGGAGGTCCGGTTATTCGGCCCATCCCACTCCATATTTTTTTTTTTTTTGAAGACGGTTGGATTATTTTTGGAATAAAGTAGCGAAGGTTGAAATTGGTGGGCCACAGGCATTTCCCAGGACGTTAAAGAACGATTGGCAGATTACGTGGAGAGATACGCAATGACGTTGCTCTATGGAACATTGTTTTGTCCTCAATTTACCACGGACGAGGATAAGGATTTAGCTATTCAAAATAGGTGAGACATTCCAAAGCTCCGACAAAAATTTAACTCCCGCAGACAATGTCAAAATACTGCGAAAATTAATTTTCTCGATCGTGTTATTCGATAAAAATTTATTTTCAACAAAAATGTGTATTTTTTTTTTTTTTTTTTTCATATTACGTTATCGTCGACAGAATAAGACAGCTTAATTGGGTAAGCGGCAAGCATTTGGAGTGCAGGATACACGAAACGAGTCCCGAAGTCCGTGAATTGGTTTACACATCGATAACCGATCTGTTGAACATGGATTCGGCGAAAGCACCGCAGGAAAAACTCGCTTGCGTTGTTCATTGTTGCAGAAATATATTTTTGTTGCTGCAACAATCGGTCGGTGGTGGTCCCGCGTCGGCCGATGAATTTTTACCGGCTCTCATATTCATCGTTCTCAAAGCGAATCCGGCGAGGCTCAAGAGCAACATAAATTTTGTCACAAGATTTTGCAATGCCAGTCGTCTGATGACCGGCGAGGGTGGTTATTATTTTACGAATCTCGTGAGTTTTTATTGTTGCTGGTGTTGTTGTCGCTGTTTTATTACTTTATGGATTCCCCGGAGGGTTACAAGAACTTGCTTGCTCCCTTTTACAAAGAAATTCATCAAAGAATACAAACAAAAAATAAAAATTTATATAAAAAAATATAAAAATATAAAAAATAAACGAATAAAATTTTAAAAAATACAAACAAACAAAATATTTTAAAATTTTCTGTCGAAAATAATCTAAATGTCGTTAATATACAAATATATATCCTAAATTGTTTCAAAATAATGTTTTCAATTGCAGTGCTGCGCGGTATCGTTTATCGAGAATCTCACAGCCGAATCTTTGAACATGTCTCAAAAAGATTTCGACGCGTACATGTCCGGCGAGCGTGTGCCAGCCAATACCTGGGAATCGGCTCTCACTATTTGCGAGGTAAATTAGACACGTCAATGTCCGTAAATTCACAATGAAAAATAATTTATTTCGTTGCTTTTCTTTTCTTTAGTTTCAAATTTCCAAATTATCAAATTATCATTCACTCGCTTTTGTTTGATTAAATTTGTTTGTCAAATTTTTTTTCTCAAGAGTCTGCACATGATGTGCGAAGAAGTCACGTTGCTCGACGATTTGAAGAAAAAGAACGAGACGATAGCGAAGGAAGCTGTGGAATTGAAACAATCGATGTTGGATTTTCACGAGCAAATAAAATCCGAAGTGAGCTCGCTAGTTTTGCGAACACCGCTGATTATAACGCGAAGCCAGCGTCTTCCCACCAATCTAGATTGTGAACTCGACATGGAATCTTATCAACTTCCACCTCCCATAATACCTCAAGTATGATTCATCAATTTTTTTTATTAACTTTTTTTTTCTTTTCGTTCCTCATTCACTTTGCGGTTTGAATTTTTTTTCTTTTCTTTCGAGCCAGCCAGAAGACGGAAGACCACAACCGTCATTAAAATAAAAAATAAGATTTTTTTATCCAATTCAACATGATTATTTTTTTCGTTCGAAACCGATTTTAGATTTTTTCGCACATGGCGAACGACGAGCCGGATTGTTTGCCGATGGAAACAACAAAATCCACGGACGTTAAAACATCGTCAACGTCGCCGGACGATTGCGGTTGCATAACACCATCGCCGACCTTCGATTTTCCACCGTTCAGCGACGATTGTTGTCTCGACGGTAGTCGAGCCGACGACGAAACCAGTCTCATCAGTCTCGACGCGACGTCGGATTTTCTCACCAGCAACGACGGCCAATCGTCGCAAACCCAAATGGACAAAAGTATCATCGACAATACGTCGGAAATTAGAGGGACTGAATTACCATCGCCCATGAAACCCGGTCCACGATTGTCCGATTTGACGACCGAGGATTATCACGGTTTTACGCTTCAGGGTTCGACCATACAAACGATTCCTTGCAACACCGGCGATTTGTCGATCAATCAAACCTCCGAATTCGATACCGATAATTATTCCACGTATTTCCATAATATTTGAAATTTTCGTTAAGCGTTTATGAATATGTAAGCATTGTCAGTGATGAACTATAGTTGATCAATTAAACGATTAATCGACGAGTGATCGATTTTATGTTGAATTTAATCGTTTATTTTGTATTGATTTTTTTTGTGTTTTTAACCTGATGACAAAAATTATAATGGGCAGAAAATAGGTTCCGTCGAAAAGAAAATGAACATATTGATAATTGCATAATGAATGTATCTTCATTACGAACGAGCAATATTATTGAAAAGAAAAACTTATAATAAAAAATGCGAAACTCAACATTTTTTTTACTCAATTTTCTATCGATATTTTATGTTTTCATATTTAACGTTTCGCGTCATTGAAATTTCCGTTTCTGTGGTTCACACGATAGGCGACGATATCAAGAATACGTTGTAAAAATTTCAAAGCCATCTGAACATTCGTTCGAAAGTCAGAACTTTCACAAGGTTCAAAAAAGTGAATCAACGGCAAAAACGGTTTTGAAGTTGGCGATTCTAAATGCTGTATAATTTAAACATTTTTCGGGAATTTTTTAATTCCTCAAAGCTCAAAATAATCCTAACTGTAACTAATTGTCACTAATTGTGCCCCCTGGTCGACACTGCAACGACCATGGATTTAAAAGTATGAAAAAAAAAAAAAAACAAAAAACAAACGAACAAACAAAAAAATGTGCGGTCCGGCGCCTGCGCAATTGATGGCAAACGATGTCTAACGTGAATGCGCGCGCATCGATGGTGCCATCGAGTGGCGATACCAGGCCATACGAGGCCCAAACCCGAAAAGCTCGCGTCTTCGCAAGTCGCCCTCTCAACCTGCGACGTAACGCATAACACACGTTAATAATCGAAATCCGGTTGTCCGTGGTTGTTGGTTTTTTTTTTTTTTTACGTTGTTGTTATATTAACGTTTATTCGGAATTCGGTTTGACGAACACATATGTCCGGGACAAAGTACAGTCATGTCTTCGTACACGTTCAACCAAAAGGTGTTCACCCCAACGCCGCCCCAAAAGGGCAGCTTTCCGCTTGATCATCAGGGCCATTGCAAACGCATTATGATAAAATACATGAGGTGCCTGCAAGAAAACAAGAGCAACAACACACCGTGCAGAGATGCGGCCAAGGAGTATCTCGGTTGTAGGATGGACAACGATCTCATGACTCGCGAAGAATGGTCCAAACTCGGTTTCACACAAGACGAACTACAAGCCACTGCCACTCACACGTAACGATATACACAATCCAATTGTTATCAAATATACATATATATCTACATATATGTGTGTGTTAATCGATTGTTTATAACGGCAACATTGCTATCGTTAACGATTATCTGTTAACATAACCTACGAGCAAAAAAGGATCAACCCCCCCCCCCTCCCCCTCGTGGCGAACCGATTAAACGCGTAAATTTCGCGGACCAACGACGAGAAAATTTCAATTTAGCAATCGTGAATAATAACAATTTTCAGGTTATAAAATTACGAGAAAATATTTTAAAATATATATATATATATATATATATATATATATATATATATATATATATTGATAACAATAGCTTCGCACAGTTCGTAGTGATACAGATTTGAATTTGAAGTTGAATAGGACGGAAAACAACAAATTGGACAATTATGCGGACATAACCTCAAAATGAATTAACAAAATCAAGCATCGAGACTAGATAGAGTTGGAATTGTTAAACGTTAGCCATATATATCTTTACATTTTCAATCTTTGCTTTGGCGTTTGATTAAAAAAAATCTGCACTCTTGTATTGTACAACGACACAAACTATAAACTACGAAACTAAATAATTGCACGTAATTTTCGTTTTGATAAATCTATACATTTTTCCACGGCGAGCTAGAGATCGAACGTCGCAATTGATTTTTATTCGTGAAACAACGCCAATTATTGATAACCGATTGGATCAAAGAAAATAAATGAAGTAGTTTGATCGGTTTCGTTAGAAATTTTTGTTTGTTTTTGTAACTCAGATTATAGTCAAGAGCATAGAATCGACCCGACCTGCGGTTTTACGGTTATATGTAAAACAAAGAAGCAAAAAAAAAAAAAAAGAACATTTAACATTTGCTATGATCACGGCTGAGATAATTTGCAATATCCAAAGACACTCGCGTCGGACTCGGCGTGTCGAGAGCAAGTGCGCTTAAAAGTCAATCGAAGGCTCAATATACACATAGATACCTATAGATAACGAACAGCGAAGAAGAGAGCGAGAGAGAGAGAGAGAGAGATATATATAAAATATAAATTGATTATTGAAAATATGGGTTCGAGAAAAAAAGTTCTCATCGGTTGCACCGGTAGCGTAGCCACGATAAAGCTACCGATTTTGTGCGACAAACTTTGGCAACACAATTTGGACGTGAGAGTAGTAGTCACCGAGCGTGCCAAGCATTTTCTCAAAGAAGCCGAACTGCCGCCCGGAACTCAAATATTGTCGGACACTGTGGAATGGGCGGCCTGGCAAGGACGCGGAGATCCCGTGTTGCACGTGGATCTGGCAAAATGGGCCGATCTGTTTCTCATTGCTCCGTTGGACGCCAATACACTCGGCAAATTGTCCAACGGCATATGCGACAATATTCTCACTTGCGTAGCTCGCGCCTGGGACTCCAATAAACCGCTGCTTTTTTGTCCCGCCATGAACACCATGATGTGGGACCATCCCGTTACCGCTCCTCAGGTAAATTCCTCTTTTTTTTTTTTTTTCTCATCGCCTCGTCGAATTTAAACGTGCGTGTCCATTCGAGGACCACGATGATGTTTCGTGTATAATTAAAAGATTGTAATGTCGTTGATTCAAGGTGGACAGGCTCAAATCGTGGGGATACAAAGAAATAAGTTGCATCTCCAAAACGCTGATGTGCGGCGACACCGGAGTCGGAGCTATGGCAGAGGTCGACACGATAGTTCAGGCGACCCTCAGGTCCCTCAATCCTTGGGATCCGTACTCACCGCCCGAATTACGTACTTGAATTAATCAATTGACAAACAAAAAATGAATTTGAAAAAAATAATATATATATATATATATATATATATATAAAAAATTTAAAGAAAAAAAAACAACATTTGCACATTTCTGGAAAGGAACGAAGCGCGCGCGATACTTATATATTATTGTTAACAGATTGTAGATATTGATGATAAACAAAACTTACGAATCGTTGTCAATCAGTCACGATTCAATCGTCGAGATTTATCTAGTGAACGAATAAATAATATTGCCCAATAATTTCAATAACAATTGTTTGTTTGTTTGTTTTTTTTTATTTTTTTTATTCGTTATTACTAATATCATTCGCGAATGATACATTAGAAAAAAATAATAATAAAAAAAAAAACGTTTCATCCGGTCATCGTTGACCAATTTTTTCGTCTTAAGTCGTTTTCGCTCTTAATAGCAAAAGTACTTCTAAGCTGATGTGTGTGTGTGTGTGTGTGTGTTTTTTTTCTTCTTATTTTCTTTGTTTTTATTTCTTCTGGCAAATGCAAACCGCTTTGATCTTTGCGAGCAATTCAATTGCATTTCGAGTGCCGAAAGGTGTGTGTGTGTGTGTGTGTGTGTGTGTGTGTGTGTGTGTAATAGGGTGGTCCTTGATGGGGGTTGTGACGAATTTTCACAAGTGCACCCCCGATATAGGTTCGAAATGAATAAACAAAAATATGTGCGAAGCCCCAGCACTGTGGTCCAATGATAAAACGTTGCTGTAAACTCGTTTTGTTTCCCACTCGAATAACATGGGATTTTTCGACTAATTCGGTAATTATTTTTTCGAGTTGTCTCTGAGCACGGAAAAAATTCTTCATTCACACAAATCTATCGTCAATGGGTATAAACTACTCGTACGATTTTTTTTACAAGACATAAACACAAATGAATTTCAATTTGTGTTGAAAATCGTTTATCAGTTGTTATCATCGTTCATCGGGTTCGTCGTTATCGATAATACACAGGTGAGGTCTTGTGAAAAAATCGTACGAGTAGTTATACCCATTGACAATAGATTCGTGTGAATAAAGAATTTTTCGCGTGCTCAGGAACGACTCGAAAAAATAATTACCGAATTAGTCGGAAAATCCCATGTTATACAAATGGGAAACAAAACGAGCTTACAGGAACGTCTTCTCATTGGACCACAGTGCTGGGGTTTCGCACATATATCAATCTATTAATTTAGAACCTATCTGGGGGTTGCACCTGTCGAAATTCGTCAACACCCCCATTCAGGTCCACCCCAGTGTGTACAATGTGTCGTGTGTGGTATATTCGCGTGGATGGATTTCGCTCAAAAGTGGCTCGTCCGCATTGCCATTGGTTACAATATACAATACATTAAACCATTATCAATATATAAATCGCTAACTAATTTTTTTTGTTTTGTTTTGTTTTGTTTCCACTAAACGGCGTACATAAAAATATCACAGTTTATAAAACTGATGGACTCTCGTGACTTTTTTTCACGAGATGCCCTAAACGAATTATAAAATTGTTGTACAAACTACACACCGCCAATAATTGTTTTTTTTTTTTTTTTCTTTCTTTCCATCGACATTTATTTTATCGCAGATTATTCTCGTATCATTTTTTTTTAAACTGTTTTTTCTTTCAATCTCATGTTTTTTTTTTTTGCTTTTTCATACAGCATACGAGATTTCGGTATAAATTAAATATTAAACTAAACGCGATAAAACATTTCATTCTTTTTTATCTTGTTTTTTTTTTTTTTTTTTTTTTTTTTTTTTTTTTTTTTTTTTTTTTCATTTGGCGACGATTATACGATTCAGATGTGTATAAAAAATAGGAGAACGCAATAGCGAACTCGCATGGGGTAAAAAGAGTTGTAGATGGACGCTATTCGTTCAACGTTTTACGCAGTAAAATGTTTGTCGTTCGTCGTAAACATTTTCTTTTTTTTTTTCGTTTCTCGTTTTTCGTCACATTTTTTTTTTTTTTTTTCAGTTTCAATCGGTTTTTTTGTTCTGCGGATTTGCGACTAGTCGGGCCGAGACTGAATGAAATGTTAACAGTTGATCGGCGATTACGTCGAATGGAGCTGCGTCGCTGTTGCAAGTCACTCTCGAGCCACGTTTCGTAAAACGTGATGTAAAAAAATTAAAAAAAAAAAAAAAAAAAAAAAAAAAAAAAAAAAAAAAAAGAAACCCATTTTTTCGTATCGCTCTGTATTCGTCGTGCGATCGAGATCACGATTATTATGTTATTCCGAGTGTGATACAGGCGATGAACGTCAAAGCTATTGTCACCACGGCCAACGTGCTGGACGATTTTTTCGCTCCGCTCAGAACAACGCTCGATCTTCGTGGCAGATCGACGTCGTTCGATTCCATTTCCGGTGGGCAACCCATCCAAAATTGCGCCGATGGCTTTTGTCGCGTGTGCGTTACTCTCATTCGCAGATCGTCGAATTCCCAATAACCTTTGCCTTTGAAGAAATAAGTTTTTCCTGAAACAATAATATATTGAAATTATTGTTATTATTATTATTATTATTTTTTTTCAATTATTTATTTATTTATTTCCATCGTATGGCAAAAACGCCTTTTACAAAATCAACCAACCTTATCGCTACGGTTACAATATTTTTGGTATTATTATTGCGTATAAAAAAAAAAGATATAAAAAAAAAAAAAAAAGATCGAATTGAAAATTGATTCTCACCGTCTTTCCACTGAAACACAGAATCAATGTCGTATCCAACACCATCGAACATGCTCATGTCTCTCGGATAATCCAACTCGACGTAATTCACGGATTCATCGAATCTGAAGAAAACAAAAAACAAAAAAAAAAAAAAAAACAAAAAATAAATAAACACAGTTATACAAATCGATAATTTTAATATTTCTTTATCAAAATAAAATAATGTCAAATGGGGTTGTGTTTATATCGCACCTCCAATATTCTGTACCACTGAAGAAATAGGTTCTGCTGTTGTGACCCCAAACCATGGCACCGTCAATTTTTTCCAGTTGACGTGGCAATCCGAGAGTGCTGATTGGCCTCGGATAACCGGGCATCAGATTGTTCGCGTCAAAAACGTAATAATATTTACCGATGAAAAATACAATTTTTTTGTCGAGTCTCTCGTAAACCGCGTCAACGTGATCTATGTCCTCCGGAAGATTGAACAGTCGGGTTATCTCGGCCGGATAACCTTCGTAGAGACCATGATCGCCGATTCTCCAGAGATACTTGAAAATAGTTGTAATTTTTTTTCATTTTAATTAATTTAAATAATTAACGCGATTACATATATATATATATATATATATATATATATATATATATATATATATATATATATATATATATATATATATATGTGGCATCGTTTTTCACATTACACATTTTTTCAGAATTCTTTTCGTATTCGAATCGGAAATATGACATGAATTGTAATTTTTCAACTTTTCTATTGAAATAGGCAAAGCAGGCAATCAAAGAAAAATCGGGCAAAAAAAATACTAAAATTAGTTTTTTATATTTCTTAATCATTTGGAGGGTTGAGAAGGTGATTTTTTTTAAGGACCACCCTAATATATATATATATATATATATATATATATATATATATATATATATATATATATATATATATATTGATCTGTGGTTTCTTCGGTTTCGCCAAATGACCAGAAAAAAAAGGTTAAAAAACCGTAAATTTCAATTTTTTTTTCTTCGTATTCTTGAAAAGCAGTTTCTTTTCATCATATTCAAATCTCAGATCCATAAGTACATGAATCCATGAAAAAAAAAAAATAAAAGAAAAAATAAAGAAAGAAAAACCAAAAAATTGCCACAAAGGCTAAAAGCGGCGAAATTCGATTTTTTTTTTTTAATTCTCGAAAATCGATTTCTTTTTGCCCGTAGAACAACATCAATGGTAACAAATCGAACCATGGTCGAATGGAAAAGGCCACATAAATCATCATCAGGCCATTGATCCGATCGACGAACACAGATAAAAACGTGTGTGACGAGAAAAAAAAAAAAAAAAAAAAACTAAAAAAAACTCACTCTTCCTTTGAAGATGAAAATTTCACGTCGTATTATACTGATGGCATCGTAACTGGTGTCGCACTTGTCGGGCACATTGTTTCTGGGCACGGGTGTGTAACGATGTCTGGGTCTGTGTGACGGTGGCACAGCCGTCGTCGAAGCGGCGGTCGTGGTGGTTGTTGTGGCGGTGGTTGTTGTCGTGGACGTTGTCGTCGTGTGATGAGGCCTGTGAGGTTTTCGAGGTCTGGGGGGTCGATAGTCCGGCCTCTCGGTTCGGTAATCGGGTTTTACCGGTGGATAACGATCCTGCGGGCGTTCGTACCTGTCGTCGGGATAATGATTCGGTCGGGTTCGCCAGGTTCTTCGAGTCGGGACTGTCGTCCGTGGGGTGGTCGTCGTCGTCGTCGTCGTCGTCGTGGTCGTCGTCGTAGGACGTTCCGGCGGAGCTTGACCACTCGGAAAATTCGCCCAGAGTTTGTCCTCCGATGCTCCTGAAAACCGGAAAAAAAAAAAACATCGTGTAGCAGTATGAAACTTTACTTGTACAACTTGAAAGTTTTTTTACAAGTTCGTCTTTTCGTCGTATCAATTTTTTTTTGTCGTACACAAATATAATTTTCTTATCCGGAAAGCCATGAAAATTTAACTGAACCTTCTTCTTATCAATACCTATAAGTATGTGTATACAATAGTCGTGTATTAATTAAACGGACATATTTTATTTATTTTATTTATTTTATTTATTTTATTTATTTTATTTATTTTATTTATTTTATTTATTTTATTTATTTTATTTATTTTATTTATTTTATTTATTTTATTTATTTTATTTATTTTATTTATTTTATTTATTTTATTTATTTTATTCATTTATTTTTTGGCATTTTCGGAAAGTAGAAGTTATTCGAAAGTATTTCCCGAAAATCTCATTAAGAAAATCCAACAATCGTCCATCTTATTTTCCAATTTTGTCGATGAATCAACAAAATTTCAGCCTCTTTCTCATGAAACCTGTACGATCAATTATATCTGCGAATTGTTATGAGCTTCCTTCAAAAAAAAAAAAAAAAAAAAAAAAAGATAAAATCGGGTCAAAAAGCTATCATCGTCAGATCAAAGTCATTGTCAATAAGACCGAATCAAAACAAACTGAGTCCACCAAAGTCTGACCAACTTCAGGCAAACTAATTGGCAAATCGATGAACAATGTAATTTCGAAAAAAAAATACAAATCCAAAAGTTCTTTCTCGGAGCACGAGGGTGCAAACGCGTGGTCCCTCCCTTGTCCAGGGTATAGTGAGTCACTTTCATCCCCCGGACTCGGACCATTTAACGTACAGGCTCGAACGGCTATTCGGGAATCCGGTTTGGTCCCAAGTGGTTTCCTGCCTCGACTCTCGAACTGTCTACTCGGTACTCAAACTCCCCCTCCCCCCTCCTCTTGGAGGTTGAGGGGGGGGGGGGGGAGGGGGAGGATAGTCCGTTGGAGTACTTACAATCAGTGAGGAACTAATCGTAAACCACACGGCAACCGAGTCGCTCCGGGCTTATTCGGCTGGATCGAGACCGTTGGTAATTGCAGATGTGGCGAGTGGGGTAGAACAGTACCCTCAATCTCTCTGTCTCTCTCTCTCTCTCTCTCTTCCCAGTCTGGTGGTCAAATTGCACGTGAATGAGACGATCGTCCAACTATGGAGCTATATCCCTCGTTGGTCCATTGCCGAAATTTAGACAGCAGCATAAGGTGCAACTTGGGCTTTCCTGTCTAATTTCGAGCTTGTGTATCCAGTCACCTTGACTGACCTTGTCGGGGTGTGATACCATTTTTTTTTTTTTTTCGTCGCCGAAAACTATTCGACCGATTAACCATGGGTTGCGGTGTACGATTCGAACGATCGTGATTTACCGTCAATTATACGACTCCAAAAAACTAATTATCAAATTTTTGTGAATTATTTCGATGTGTCGATTAGAGTGGATCTTAATGGGGGTGTTGACGAATTTCCGACAAGTGCACCCCCCAGATGGGTTCGAAATTGATGGATTGAAATATGTGCGAAAACCCAGCACTGTAGTTCAATGAGAATACGTGCCTGTGAGCTCGTTTTAGTTTCAAATGTTCAATGTCACAAGTCAAGTTTTTCATTTTAATCTTATTTCACAAGTTTGAACTTCAAAATAAATAAATAAATAAATAAATAAATAACAGAAATAGATAATAGAGAAAGCCAGGAAAACGGAGAATGAACGAGCTCGACGAGAGCAACGAGACGTAGAAAGGGTGGATGCATTTGCAATATTACGGCTGTTATGCACAGAGTCGGAAGGGCTTGTTTCCGGGGTTTGTTTGAGGCAGTGGGACGCGATGGTAAATCACCCGGGGGTGGTTCTCTCGCCCAGGCCATTCTTTATATTTTGTTCACGTTTCATTTCACCCACCAACAACGACGTATTGGTAGCGTTGGTAGTGAAAAAAAACGGTCTCTGGGTCTCCTAGGTCTTGGAGCGAGCACGTAAACGCCGTTCAGGGTGACTGCAGCTGTTTTATTTTTTTTTTCTTGGCCCCCTTCCGCACGTTTGACCCAACTCGAAGCTCACCGGGGCGAACCGTAAAACCGGAAATGAATGTTCGCAGACGAGAATACTACGACGTGTGTGTGTGAAACGTGTAACCAGAACGAGAAATCATCAGCCACCGTATCTTTCTGCTTCCAATTACGCTGGGAAAGTTATATATATATATATGTATAATCAAACTGAAAAAAATCCATTAATGAAATCAGTAAAATTACGCATTACCGATTGCCGGTCCCACGATATAAAAAATACCAAAAATTCTTTTTTCGTATTCAGAATTTGGGGAAATTTTGAAAAAAAAAATTAAAAATGGATTTTTTGAGAAAAAAAATATTTTTGCATATTTTGCCCTGAAACGGACGTGCAACTTGCTCAATACGATCTAAAGTAATTATTTTCTGAAAGGCCTTAAAAAGACGCACATTTTCGTTTTTTACAAATGTGAATACGTCAAATCCTGCCAAAGATACAGCCATTTGAATGGAAAAATACAAAAAAAACGTTAATTATCGATAAAACCGTCAAAAAAATTTTTAAAAAATCGGCACTCGGTGAATATATTGCAAAAAATCAGCTCAATTTTTTAAAATTATTTGTGGAAAATTTTTTTTTTTGTGTGGCTGAAGTCACGTGGAATCGCTCATATATATGTATATATATATATTTATTAAGTTTTATATAAGTTATATACATATTTTTTTTTTTCATGTCGCACTGGATGAATCGCTCCGCGTGCAATTTAACTGGGCTTCGATGACAATTTTTTTTTTCGAATCCTACAACCTTCATCCGACCCATTTCGTTGTCACCCCTTTCTCCAAAGAGTCATTTTAAGGGAGGCGAGTCTAGAAAATTGGATTTTTTTTTTTTTTCGTGACACGATCGATCCAAATTTTTAAATCGATTTTATTCTTATGAAATATCTATGCTCAGCTACGTTTTCAATTTTTTTTTTCACAGCCGTATATGAAACATATCGAACGCTTTAAGATTTATCACGACAATTTTCACTCGCGCCGTAGCTTTTGGACCATACGTATCGATGGATTTTCGAATACTTTCGATGGGAATTGATTTTTTAATCGTCCATGGACAGTTTTTTACTCACCGTACATCTGCTCGATGCCGTGTTTGTCGTCCAAGGGAAGCTTGTAGTCTTTGGTCAGGCCCTGATACCACGGATACATCAATGCACCGCGAACGGAACTGTGAGCCAAACCGAGTGAGTGACCGAATTCATGAGCGGCCACCGCAAACAGACTCGTACCTTAAACAAATTATTTATCATAAATAAAAAACATTGTAATTGTGATATCGTATATGTAAATTATTACAATTTATCATGAATGAAACATTATCATGATAAAAACAATATAAAAATGTTTAGAAGCCTTTTTCATTCATGAAAGTCCGATTAAAAAAAAAAAAAAAAAAAAAAAAGGAATGATCGAACTTTGTATATTTTTTCGAAAGACTGTAGATTATTTTATTTCTATTCTGAACGAGCTGAAAAATTATTCGTCCACAATCGAATTATATATGAAAATTAGTCCAGCTCAATGAAAATCATCAAAATCATCATCGAAATGTGATGTTCATCTATTTTCGAAGAGCAGAGTAGCTTCGAACGAGGTTCGAATGGTTTCCGACGTATTCGACGTTTTTTTTTTTTTTTTACATTTTCAGGACCGGAGGCGCAGGACCACAAGGCGCACGAACATATCCCTCGATCTCAACATGACGCAAAATTCGCGCGATGGAAAGGGTTAAATGTTGTGGAAGCTGGGGGGGGGGGAAAAAACTTAACGAACCGTATCACGCTTGTACGACTTCTCGCGTGCCGAGCTTTTTCCAGGCAATTGCCTCGGGAATTGCCGCGCTCAACATAATCCCGCGCGTTTTTTTCCCCGCTTTTCTTTCACTCTTTTCTCCATTCCCTTTCTTCGTTCGAACCTTACCGACCGTTTCACCAGCGCCCTTTATTCCAACCGACAATTCTTTCTTCGCTCCTTCCTTCCTCCGCTATTTCTATTTATTTCCTTTCCTCCTGCCTTAACCTCTTTTTTTCCTCTTTTCTTTTCTCTTTTCTTTCCTCCTTGGTTTTCTCCTTCATTTTCCCTTTCCTTTCCTCTCTTCTTTCCTCATTACTTTTCTTCCTCTTTTCCTCCTTCCTTTCCACCTTCCTTCTTCTTATTTTCCTCCTTCCTGTCCTATTTTCTTTTCGCTTTTCGGACGGAAAAGGCCCTGACCGCCGCCCGATTCAGTTACCGGATGAAAAAGTAACCGGTTGAGGAGAACCCGAGAAAAAGGGATGATCGTGAGAAACCGTTTATCCGGTGAAAATCGCGTGGTATCGTAAAACGCGAGGGATGAACAGATGGAGAGGATCTAAAGGAGCTAAAGGATTCGGGACGCTATACGGAAAGAGTGTTTGGTACACTGGGGGGGGGGGGGGGGGAAGATGACCCAGTTGGCACAGTGTCAAAATCGAAGAATCCCCTCCAAGGTAATGGCTATCGAGACGGCGAAAAAAGCTTGTCGAACGATAAAGAAAGAGAAAGAGAGAGAAAGAGAGAAAGCGAGAAAAAACGGGTGAAGACAAAACCGAAAAACGAAGAAATCTTTATCCACATTATTTCTTTTTCTCTTTGTAAATTCTCCAAATCGAGATGCAATTCCCACTCTGCCGAACGTTTTCCAACCGCAAATGAAAGGCTCAATAAAATGCGAATAAAACCATCATATATATATATATATATAGGGACTATTCTACCTTTTTTAATTTTTATTTTGCGATGAAATACCAAGAAATTAAATTGAAAAAAAAAAAAAGAAGAACGGAAATGTCACATCTTCGACTACATCATTTCACGTACTTTTGACAGTCGACTAACAATTTTCGTTGAACTCGTTACTCAACGTCCCTGAAAAAAAATACAAATGACAATGCTCACCTTCTTCGTTGGTATCGTTCTCCAGCAGCCATATTTCCTCTTCGTCGAAGTGCGCGTCACCGCCGCGATCGCGACCGGGAAAAAAAGCGTGGGCCAATATCTGGCCTCGGCCATCGAATGGATATCCGTCACCGTGATATCCTCTGGAATTTTTTTTTTTTTTTTTTTTTCACAAATTCGAAATAAATTTTAATAAAAAAACATCTTGCAACTTGTTCGATCGATTGATGGACAGTTTTTTTTTTTTTTTTCACAACATCGTACGATTGTATGAACCAATTTTCAACATTGAGTTGTGAAAAAATTGGTGAGTTGTTATTGAAATGAAATGAAATTTATATTAAATTAAATAAGCGTGCCTCGAAGATTTCGAAAACATCAAAAAACGAACTATCGCGATAAAAATAAATAAAATAAATAAAATAAATAAAATAAATAAAATAAATAAAATAAATAAAATAAATAAAATAAATAAAATAAATAAAATAAATAAAATAAATAAAATAAATAAAATAAATAAAATAAATAAAATAAATTAAATAAATAAAATAAATAAAATAAATAATATAAATAATATAAATAAAATAAAAATATGGTTACAGTGTAATATAATGTTGACCGTAGAATACGGCGGGTTTTCCGGTTGACCAGTTGAATTATAATTTCGATGTTAGCCCGGGTAAACAATAGGATAGTAATTTCGTCGACTGTTCCCGCAGCGATGGGATGGCCAAGCAACAGCAGCGGTAACACGTTTGCTCGTCACTCTATATATATATATATATATATATATATGTCGTTGCGATTGCGAACGTTCCGCAGCAGCCGCAACACTCGTTCATTCGTTATATCTTCGTTCCCTTTCGCGGCCACGAGCGCAACGCGAGAGAATCCCCCGTGTGTATGTGTGTGTGTGTGTGAACTGTGACCGGTGCAATAATAACGTAATGCCGTGTACGAATCGCGTGTATATTCGTGATTGCGGGGTTGGACCGCGAGACCGATAGTTAACGCGGGCGAGTTTTGCGCCCGGATACGAGAAACGGAAAACGTGGGAAAATGGGGTGACGGGAAACGAGAAGGAATAGTCAACCCCATCGACCGGGCACCTGTGAAACGAGCCGAGGGGGGTAGGGGGCCATTGTACGATACGCGAATGGCAAACTGGAAAATGTATTTCGTTGGAAATTGTAATC
The DNA here is from genome assembly GCA_963662125.1 of Diplazon laetatorius. Lineage (NCBI taxonomy): Eukaryota > Metazoa > Arthropoda > Insecta > Hymenoptera > Ichneumonidae > Diplazon > Diplazon laetatorius. Next base: position 6,346,398 of record OY759165.1, on the reverse strand, counting down.
CCAAACGTGGTGGTATACCCTCCGATTTTGAGGCTTGATTTTCCCGTTATGTCACGAAGAACCAAGAAGATTCAGTCGGTCGGTCAGACAGCCAGTCAGTCGGTTACTATCAGTTAGTCAGTCCAGTTACTCAGTTACTCAGTCAGCCAGTCAATTACTGAGTTACTCAATGACTCAGTCAGTCAGTCAGTCAGTCAGTCAGTTACTAAGTCGCTCGGACACTCAGTTGCTCAGTCAGTCAGTGACTCAGTTACGTAGTCAGTCGGTTACTGAGTTACTCAGTCAGTTAATCAGATAGATGATTGGTCAGTTAGTCAGATAGATGCTTAGTCAGTTAGTCAGATAGATGGTTAGTCACTCGGTCAGTCAGTCAGTTAGTCAGACAGATGCTAGTCACTCCGTCAGTCAGTCAGTTACCTAGTCACTCAGAGTTACACAGTCAGTCAGTTACTGAGTTACTCAGTTACTCAGTCAGTCAGTCAGTTAATTATTTACTTAGTCACTCAGTTACACAGTCAGTCAGTTACTGAGTTACTCAGTCAGTCAGTCAGTCAGTCAGATATAGATGCTTAGTCACTCAATCAGTCAGTCAGTCAGTCAGATAGATATGCTTAGTCACTCCGTCAGTCAGTTACTCAGTCACTCAGTCAGTTACTCAGCATACGGAACCTCAGTAGTATCCTCGTAGATTATCGAAATAACAATATTAAATATTTTATTCGACGATTAATCAAGGTAAAACCTTTGCGGATGTCGAATTGTGATTACCGATAGAAATAGACCAGAATGTCTGCGGTGTCGCTGTTAATCTCCTGGAAGGTCAGCTTCGAATTGCTCGCCCATAGATCCAGGGCTTTGCTCAACTCTCGTCGTACGCCACCGGTCTCCAATCCGCCTGGCTGATCCGTTCTCAAACTGAAAATAAAAAAAACAATTTTTGTTTGTTTGTTTTTTTTTTTTTTTTTTCAAATATACAACGTCCGATGTTTTATCAATAACGCAAAAAATTTGTTGCAGAACTGGACTGGGACAAAAAAAGTCATCAACGATTTAATATAAAAAAAAAAAACAAAAAAAAAAAAAAAGAGTGCGAAATAAAATTGAAAAAATTATTTGGCTTGCAGTTGAAGATAATGAAGAACAGTCGATACGAAGTATTGCGAAAGCTCAAGCTCTCTCATCACGTGTCTGTCCTCGTCTGTGTGTGTGTGTGTGTGTGTGTTAGACAGAGACAGAGAGAGACAGAGAGGGAGAGAGTAAGGTCGGCGTATGACAAGTTTGACGATCGATTCAGCATTCCGTAATTGAAGAGGACACCGAGTGTGCACACACGTTATAACGGACATAATACCTCGTGCTTGAACCAACGAGCTTGTAGTGGACGTGTACAACGAGCCAGAGAGGAAGAACAGAGAGAGAGAGAGACAGAGAGCTAGAGAGCTAGAGAGAGAGAGAGAGAGAGAGAGAGAGACAGGCAGATGTATATCGAGACAGACGAAAACGTTCTCGGAATACGGCTCTCGATCAATCTCGAGCTTGATTCCTCGATCAATGAGGAACTCCCGTTGCTGTATGTGACACACACGACGACAGGTCCGTGACTCGCCGAGGTTTCGAGGACCGATCGAGAGAGAGAGAGAGAGAGAGAGATAGAGAGATAACTCCTCGAACCAATCGTAGGATCGAAAATTCCGGTGGCTATCTCATCTCAACGTCAATCTCGACGTGTTGTCGAATCAATCCTCTTGATCACGATATATATATATATACGGTTCTGAAACGCTCTTCAGAGCCCCCCCCCCGTTTACCTGAATACGCTCGTTGTTGAAGCGTCCGATCGAAACGATTGACAGCCGGTAAATCATCATTTATATATATATATATATATATATATATATATATATGTATATGTATGAACAAAGTGGAGGACAATTGAGAACTCGTGGACATTGAGTTTGAGGAAATTCAACGAGTCAACGAGTGGGTATTGTCCTGTCGGGAGAATAAATCTCGGGTGTTGTCATCGTGACGACGTTGACACCCTCGGATCGATTCGTTCATTATCTTCATCAACGTAATTTGATTTATGTAACTAATTTGATTTTCATGAATCAATGTTTGTGATTAATATTTGGTAATCGTGCAGGTATATGTGTTACACCGAACATTTTCACGACTTTCGAGGCTTTTACGCGGGTTGATTATACGTACGTTATATTTATTAATGATTATTTTTAATGGAAATTATGAGGAATTGTTTGTAAGTGTAACCTGAAACAAAAATTTTGAAAATCGAAAAAATGGTCATTCCCCCCCCAGACTTTGATGACTTTGAAGTCAGATGTATCACTGAATTTAATGATTTTGAAGTTTGAATTGGAGTTTTCGTCAAAGTCGGGACGGTGGCGATTTTTTCAAGTTTCTTTTTTTTTTTTTTTTTTGGGTTACACTGCAAACAATTTTTTTCATGATTTATCGGGAATAATCGTTTATAAATAATGGGCGTTTGGAAATGAAGAAAAAAAAAAGGGAAAACCGAAAAGATTTAAATTTAAAAAAAAAATAAAATAAAAAGAAAGTTATACCAACTGACCGAATGGCGTTTGTCACGACGAAAAGTGTGAATAATGTAAATAGAATAAAAATAGTCGAAAACGAATCGGTTTTTTTTTCGGCGTTGCGTTTTTTTTTTTTTTTCTTTTTCAAGCCCCACGAGGGTTGTGCTTGTGCAACGGTGGAGCAGAGGGCAAGCGAGAGAGAGAGAGAGAGAGAGAGAGAGAGAGAGAGAGAGAGAGAGAGAAAGAGAGACGGAAATGGAGAAATAGCACACCGAGAATCCGAGCTTTTCACCCGATGCACAGATATATATATATATATCTTGTTTGTGCGTTTACGCTGACACGACGGATTTTCCGGTTATATGTCTCTCCTGGGTATCCTGCACTGCCGTTCATGCACGTTGAAAAAAAAAAAAAAAAAAAAAAAAAAAAGCTACATCCCCTCCGATTGCGGCCTCTCGCCTCCGGCGCACCGTGTCCGAGGAATTACGGATTACCGCTATATCCACCATTTAACAGGGATTTTAATACGACGTCCCAAGAACAAAAAATACGAATGAGGGTCTGTGATAAATCCGTTCTTTTTTTTTTTCCAATTTTTTATTTCTGATAAAAAAGAAACAACCACAACAACAACAACCATAAATAAAATGGACAAAGCGAAAGAACAGCTGCTATAGTCACATTTCCGTAATAATTACGACCAATTTGTGTAAATTATTATTTTACAACGAACATATGAATATTTTCATTTATTGTAAATGAATCCGGTAAAATTAATTATCATTTAGTTCGAAAGGTGTATTTGAAATACATTTTGCATTGTACGTTCATTGAACGATGCGAAGCTTCTGGATCAACCATCAAGTCCAGAAGATGGAAGGACGACCATCTTGTTGGCCGCGGATGCGTCGGTTTCACCGCGAGGTGTCGCCACACAGCCTGCGGGGCAGATGATCGTCGTCGTCGTCTCCACGATGGGCACCGCCTCGCCGGATTTTCTCGATTTAACTTTCGTCCTGGTAACTAGTTCGAAATAAGCCCGTCGCGAGAAGAAACGACTTCATCGTTGGTTCGTTTATCGCTCACCTCGGTCGCGCGCTCTTGCTCTCCGGATAATTGGCCAACTTTTATGATTAGTTTGCGAAACGACGGACGAACGAAGAAGACAGCGTGCCGACGGCGGGAAAACTATTTTTCTTTTTCTTTTTTTTTTTCACGGATAGGACCGGGGATCATCGAATTATGGGATATAATACAGGTTGGAAAATCGACGCGAATGGAACGGTCCGGTTGGATCGCTTTGATGGAAGATCCGTCGGTTTTCCGAGTCGAAATTCAAACCTTATATCTCAACTCAACAAAATTTTGTCATTTTTGTTAGTTAGTTCCTTCGGCCGTATTGTTTTATATTATTTTTCGTTGTACGATGTTTTTAACGTGGTTTGACCAATCGAACTTGTTATAGATGTAATTTCGTAAAATTGTTTTTTTCTCTCTTGGTTTTGAGACGACCTAGAACTCCACTTTACCGATATTATTATTATTTTTTTTTCTCGTTTTTTCGGTTTTATATATTTTTTTTAATTTGAATCAAAGGCTCGGTTAATCCGCGAGAATGAATAAAGCAATATTCTTCCATCAATGATGTTACCGATTGAGGAAAAATTGAATCATCAATTATTCGCTATTTTCGTTATTTCGTTTATTTCGACCTTCGTTTAACCTTCCAAACTCGAAGAACGAAATTGAAAGAGCGAACTGCCAAGTTTTTTTAACGGGTTAAATGAAGTTGAAACGCAGGTGAGAATTGCTACTCTGACTTGATCCTGATATTTCAACGTCCTTCGTTGTAAATGTGATGGTGAAACAGGTTGAAATAAGGGTGAAAATTTCGACGGGCGGGCTTACTGGTATCGTTCAGAGGGTTGGACACGAAGACACGAAGAAACGTACGAAGAAACGAAGAGAGGGTGGCCGGAAGAGGGCAGAAAACCAAGAAAATTCGAAACTCCTCTTTTTAAGGTTGGCCCTCCATAACGCTGCTCCCATATTTCTCACTCTTGCCTCTCTTCGCCCGCCATCTTTCCGGATGCCCGGATAGCACACTCGAGAATTATGCAAATTCTCATTGCCAAGTCTGTTCCGGTCGTCGGGCGAGTCGGTCTCCTTGGCGCCACACACACACACACACACGGGCCCTTCATCCTTTATTTTCTCTTCTTCCATCTTATCCACTCATTCGGGCTCTTACGGATATATATATATATATATAGCAGAGAGATATAGTGTGCTCTATCCGTCGTAGAGGCGATACGAAACGGTCATGGAGCTCAAAATTCAGAACGAGCAAAGTTATTCGGAAGGGTCCAAAAAATTCCGGAACCGAACGCGCCCAAAAGTCGTCGCGGGTTTTCAACATTTCCCCACCTTCGAGGCTTCCCCACGCGTTAATCATCAAAGTTGGACGCGTGACGTCGATGACTTTTTTTTTTTAAGGAAATTCAATTGTCCGCAACATTGTTTATGTGAACTTTTGGTCTATGTGGCGTTGTTTATCCAGCGTTTGGTACGGGGAAGGTAAATCAATGAGAAAATCAATGCATTTTTAATACATTTTTGAAAAAATATGGTAATACGGTATAATTATTCGCTATAAGTATCAAACATTTTTTATATTACCTATATTATTATCGTCCAAACTATAACCCGATATCATCGTGACCTTTGATAGTCAATGAAATATAGCAAAGAAGAGAATATTCCGTGCAGACTAATGCGAATGAAATAGTGGGTATCGATGATGATGGGATAATGGTATCAAGCTCTGGTTAACACGACAAAAGCTCGCCCGAGAGACCCGTAAGTGCGATGAGAAATAACATTTTCACAGGCGTACGTGCTATAATATGGTTTCCCCTATGGATCGCAAAAGTTTAACAAAAAAAAAAAACGAATTTAAAAAAATGAAAAAAAAAAACGGAGAAAGTGCTTTGCGAAGTGGTTTCAGGTTGAGGGGTGGGGGAGGGTAAAGCACACGTGAGTATGGGATAAAACCGAGGGCGGGGGGGGGAGGGGGTGGTCATGCGTGGGGGTAGTGAAATGGGGGGTTGCGAGACGCAGTGGCCGTGCGCTATCGTTCCAATTATGGCAATTATATCCGTTGGGAAAATGGGAGAGAGTACAAAATATATATATATATAGAGAAGGGATGAAGAAGGGGGAGGGGGGCTGCCCCCGACGTGGCCGCAATTCGACGAGGATCAAGAGTCGCGAAGGCAGAGACCATGAGAATGTTAAAATCGAATTAATTCACCGACGAAGGGCTATTAACCCTCGTGATATTAAGAGTTGGACCGCCCGGGGTTAATTGGTCCTTGTTCTATCGGCTTGACTGGGCGAACGAGGAAGGAGGGTGAGAATGAAATAGGTTGAAAAAAAATTAAATATATTTTTAAAATTTAATTTTTATCATTTTTTTTTTTTTTTCAATGAAGAAGGAAATTAAAAATTGGGTCGTGCCGCCTCTTCTGATAATTTCACATGGTCAGTGGATCGAGTTTGAAGTGGTTTTATCGCCTCGTAGTTGAAAAAAAAAAAAAAAAAATGTTAATACTTTTAGGTGCAAGAAGAATATAAAATTTTTTTTTTTTTCATCGCAAGTTTTAATAGTTTTTTTATTGGATGGGGCGTTTATAAAATGAGAATTGTATATTCGAGATATTTGTAGATATGGAAAATTTGGAATGAAATTTTGATGGAAAAACAAATTTTTTCAAGCAGGTTGAGATTCGTCGGGGGATTTGTCAGTCGGGGGACGATGACAAAGCCGGAGATGAAAAATCAACGAGCGACGGATTAGCCGGGAGATGGCGTGATTAACGACGAATCGAAGAGATTGATTATGACGTGGCGAAATGTCGGCATTCGCAAGACCGGAGGACCCGCTCGATTCGAACGACGATATTAGTATGTCTACCGAACTTCCGCGGAAAATTCATTTCCAACTGTTGGAGCGTAGGGGAGGGTCTTTTTTTTTTTTTTTTTTTTTCATCGATGAAGCTATGGTGCTTTGCTCGCTCCGGTTATCATCGGAATATCATCGGAATATCATCGGTTGTCATGGGATATATCTCTGCATCTGTTTCTTTTACTAATTTCAAAACAGCCACCTTCAGATTTCCAGAAAATCCATTTCTTCTTTTGAGTTGATTGGAAAAAAAAGAAACGAAAAGCGATAATTAATTCTGGAAATTATTATTATTATTATTATTATTTTTTGATTTTTTCAAAAGATCAAAATAATAAATTATAAATAATACAAAAAAAAAAACATTAAAATAACAAGTTTGCATTCATATTTGTCCGAAAAAAAGTTTTTTTCGTCACAAATATGAATGCAAACTTGTTGTTTCAATTTTTTTTTATTATTCATAATTCATTATTTTGACCTTTCGAAAAAAAATCTCTGAAAAAATAATTTGTGGTTTCATAATCCCACCCGGTGTAGTGAAAGATCCACTTTGAACTCTTTTTTTTTTTCAGATGCGCTCGACAAATAACAAAAAATTTGTCTAGATAAATTTTGTAGCTATAAAAATCGTGTTTGATAATATTTTCATAAATGCAGGTTTAACGGAGTGAAAATTGAGAAAATGGCGATTCAACCCCATCTCTTGCCCTACTTATTGAGATATAATATTCGAAGCGTTTGACCACACGTAAATTATTTCCAAATTATTTCCCGTCGAGTCGTGGGGAATTTTGAGCGAGGAAGCTGCGAGAGGACTATGTGGGGGTCTTTGATTTCTTTGTACCGGTGGCGTTGGCCCTCTCGCGGGCCCCTCTCAAACCGTCACACACCCTCTCGTTCGGTCCATGCTCGTCGTCGCTGCTGCTGCTGCTGCTGCTGCTGCTTGTCATCTCCCCTATTTTCCTCCTCCTATTTTTTTTTCGAGTGGGCCCCCCGGGCACTCGAGTCGATGTCCAAGTACCAACGAGACGAGAGCCTCTAGTCACGGGTTTCTCGCTCGGGCACGTAGCGAGTGCGTTTTACACGCCTACCCTCCCATAAAAATAGCGAAAAAAAAAAAAAAGATTCGAAAGAAAAAAAAAAGAAAATGAAAAAGAAAAAAAAAGAATAAAAAATGCGTCGTTCCGTGGGGGAGGACAAGACCTTCGAAGAATGAGAATCAAAAGGATGAGACTGCTCTCGGGGTAGCTATGGGTTCAAGGGTGCAACGGAGAAATGGGGAGAATTGCAGTCTCGTGATGAAAAATAATAATAATAATAATAATAATAATAATAGTGATAAATAAAAAAACGAAGAGTCACGCGCGGCTATGAATGAAACGTGCGGAAAAAGAGGCTTGGGGTGACCGTCAACTTTACGGCGGAACGTCGTCGCGCATATATATAGTCCGTAGAAGATTAAGAGGGGGTTGACGGTATGTATTTATATATATATATATATATATATATATATATTAAAATATATGTATAGATACATTGTGAAAGAATAATATAACAAAAACACGAAATAATTTTAGCAGCTATCCGGCAAACATAATCAAAAAAAAAAAAAAAAAGAAAATCATTTTTACAGAAATGAAAATCATTTTTATAAAAATGATTTTAATTTTTTTTTTTTGACACTTCCCGTTGACCTGGAATCTTGAAAATTTGTCATAAAGAAAGTCGTCTCGTAGCATGAGTAAAGGACAAAAAAAAAAAAAAAAAAAAAAAAAAAAAAAAACATCCTACGAATGATGATAAGACCGAGATGTTTGGCACGATGCGATGATTCGGAAACCCTCGCGTTCGCTCACTCAAAAAGGTTGTGATGACTGCTGGGGCCCGTTTTTTTTTTTTTTTTGTTGTTTTTTTTTGTCGACTGGGCAAGCATCACACCCAGGTTGAGTGAGTAAACGCAAGTGCTATGTTGCAGTGTCGTCTTCTTTCTTCCATATCTTCTATCTTCCATCTTCCATTTTCCATCTTCTTTTATTATTACGATTAATTTTGTGAGCTCAACTCTGTAGCGGTCCGAAAATTTTGAAATATTCCGCCTAAACAGTTCTTGACACTTACAGAGTTATATTCCCACGAAATTCTGGCATTGGCAATTTAATCCGAATCCGAATTTTGCTGCAATTTTCAACCTGCAGCTTGTTTTTTTTTTTTTTTTTTTTTTTTTTTTTCATCCTAATTTTGATTCTCGCATTATTCAATTATTTCGTTCGGGTTCAAAGTACGTCGATGATTCTTTCTTCATTGAACAAACGACGACCGTTTCAAAGTCGTGTTTAAATTTGTTAAGCGTGAAACTCGTGTGTGTGTCATCGAGGTGCGAGTTGAGGTGAGAGTGCACAACTCGGAGGACAAGTTTCGGACTTTGAAAGTTGTGACCGGGTTTGTGCGGTATATAAACGCGTCGAGTACATCAGCTTGCGGGCGTGGGTGAACGAGTAGTGTGTGTGTGCCACAACTCTCGGTGTTATGTTCACACGCAGCTTTTCCTCGTCATTGTCGTCGATCTGTCGTCCGAGTTCGCGGATGGTTCCGCGGTTTCGCACAATGGCTGAACGTGGGGCATCACGTCTCCGACGATATAATTTCCGGCCACGGAAGTCGGGAGGTAAATTTAGTCTTGCTTTCGGTCTTGGATTCGCTCCGGCCGTTCGACCTCTCTCTCTCTCTCTCTCTCTCTCTCGCTATTCTCTTCACGTTCTTCCGGTCCCTCCGACTTTTTTTTCCCCCCCATTTCTTTCACGAATGAATTCTCACGAAGTAAAATTAAAAAATTGGTCAAGAGCGTAAATTTTGAAGAAAAAAAAATTTAGTTAGTTATTTTTATTTTTTTTTTTTTTCGTAAACTACTTTTGCTAAAGTGTTTGTTATAATTTTGATGTAATGCACTAATTAAGAGCTACATTTTGGAATTTTTTCACATTTTTCGCATCGATAGTTTAGAAGTTAGAGGGGGGGGGGGGAAGACACTCTGATAACGACTTTGAAAGCAAATATCTCATGACTGAAGGGTTGAAATTAAAAGGTCTCAGGACATTATTTGTTGCATTTGAGGAGACCTATTCAAAGATATCTCACTCAATGGTGTAAGCAAAAAAAAAAAAAAATTTCGTCAACACTTTAATTTGGGGGTCAAAAACATTTTTTTTTATGTTGTCATTTATGTTTTTAGGTCCACCGATCTACGAACCTTAAAAAGCAAACGATGGATCCCATTTTCGAATAAAGTCGATCGTAAAATGGATTTTTATTTTCGAAATTCCAAACGAGCAAATTTCGGAAGGGTGAAAATAACAAACGCTTGATCATTCGAATGACAATGGTTCGTAAAAAAAAAAAATAAATATAAACCAAAGTTTGCGTAAGAATGAAAAATAGAAGGAAAAAAATGATAGTAGGGGGGGGGGTGGGGGGCGGGGGAAAAGGGTGAAAATAATTCGAGAGACGAATGAGTGGGCGTCTGGTTGAGGTGGCTCAGCCAAACGGCGTAGAAGGGTTTAATGATGACGCGAGACTCCCGGTTTCTCTTTACATTTTTTTTCATTTTTTTTTTTTTCACAATTTTTCCCGCCCTGTCTCGTGCGCAACGACATTGCTCACTCCAGATCGTTCGCGCAATTAACGTTTGGGAAAAAAACCGCGATGTTAGCCCATTGGATAAGCTTCGACGAAGCGATCGTTAATGAAGCACAAGACCGCGGAACAAAATGAGCGGAAAATTTCGTCGATGTCGAGACTATGCAAAAATATTTTTTTACCTTCTCATCAAAACGCTGGATAAACAACGATACACAGACCAAAAGTTCACACGAACAATGTTTCGGAGAATTGAATTTCCTACAAAAAACGTTATTGACGTCATACACGTAAGTGCAATAATTAACGCGTGAGGAAGCCGACAGATGCGAGGGTCCAGTGCAGGAGATATAGATTGCAAGGTCTGGTCCGAGTGTGATGTTGAAGCCGTCGAAGCGAAGCGTTGCGGACAAGGTATGGACAAGGTATGGACAAGGTGGAAACTTGGAGGATCAGAGCAGCCGGGACGAGATAGCCTTGTGGGGGGCAAATGTACGAGGTCCGGGATTGGCGACCCCTTAGAATCAAATTGAAAGCTCATCGTGTGTCGTTGTCATCGTCGTCGTCGTCGTCGTCGTCGTCGCTTAACCGGCACACCCTGGCGGGAAACCCAGTCAACTGCACGACGGGTGTGTGTGTGTGTGGGTGTGCGATCCTATAGTTATACGTCCGACACCGAACAACGCCTGATGGGTCAGTCGCTTCGACCCTTTTTCGCACCCTACCCTCATTCCCTTTCATTTGACCTTCGATGACGCGCCCTCGACGTATGACACCGACGGTGATCATCGCGATATCCTGAACATATATATATATATATGTGTGTATGGGACATTCCATGCTATTTAGATCGAGTTCTGGCGATAATTTTGTCCGATATCGTTTTTTCAAATATATTCCGGTTTCGAAACGGTAAATGTCGAACTTCAAAAATGGTTTTTGCGTCGTCTCGATACGACAATTTTTTTTTTTTTTTTTTTTTTTTATGAAATAACAGCCTTCCGAAAATCACGGAAAATTCGGGGAAATTTTTCTGCTCCTTTATTATTATTTTTTTTTTTTTGAATATCATTTTTTTTCGAATATTTCGGGAAACTTTGGGAAAAATGGAAAAATGTTATTGAACATTTATCTTCGAGAATTTAATTTTCTACAAAAAAGGTTATTCGCATTACAGTCGTATGTCACATAGTTTCCGAGTTATTACGAACTTCCATCGAAGCTTTTGAGGAACGAGAGCTATCTCAACTTGGCCGATTCGTCGCGGAATTCAATAGCTGAAAAATGTTTTGAATTGACATATCGAAGACCCTACTACCCTGATTGAAAAATCCGCGGAGTTTCGGAATTTTTCGGTGCAATACTGCGGAAGGAAAAAAAAATATAAACCGTGCCAGAAAATTCGGTGTTAATCGAATGGCGAAATTCGACGGCTTTGGGAAGGGACTTGGAATTTATCTGGGAGGCTGGGGCTTCGGTTACCTTTGAAATTATTTATCGAGAGACCATTTAAGCCCATGGGAGGGACGAAAAATGTTTGACCCCAAATAAGGACCACCCTCATGTATATATATATAACCCATTCGAGTGCGTAAAGCAGGTCCGAGGTTAATGATGATAATTTTTTTTTTGTTTTAAATGTTATCAACGCTATCTCTGGTACATCATTGCCAGCCGCGCCCCTTCATTCACGAGAAAGCTCCGAACGGTCGAAGGCGAAAGGGTCAAGGGAGGGGGGAGGGAAGAACGAAGCTCTTCCAGCCCAAGCTCTCAAGTAATTAGGTCGCACACACTCTCTTGTGTCGGCAAAGGATAGTGGCGGTACATCAACGTCAAGGTGGATCCACGCCACAACGTGTAGGATCCATCTAGAATCCTTTGGTATATATATATATATATAGCATTATATAGCATTATATATATCATTCGCTCTTTCGCCGCCTCAATGAAAAGCCAAGAGAGAAGGCCCCAGACGTCGGTTTCCACAACCTCCGTGAAAACTTTCACGATGCACATGTCCAACACACCTCGTGACAGACTCGAGAGCCAATTGAGCCCCAAAAGTGGATGCCTCTCCACTCTGAAATTGCTCACCTAAATTCCCTTTGAAATACCATTTATCAGGGACCACCGAAAGAAACATTATTATAATTTTATTATTTCGTGCGATTTCAATGATTATACGTATAATTATCGTCATCGTTTTCACGCCCCCCGGGTTCAGTAAAATTATTGATGATGGATTAAGAGGGCTCGAGTCACCTGAAAAAATTGGAAAAATACATTTTTTTTTCTTTAGCTTTTTTTAATTTGGGCTCGGGATTATTACGAAAAAAAAAAAAATGTAAGAAAAAATTCTTAATTTTGAAAAATGAACCATTTTTTTTTTCTGTATTAAACTTATTACCACATACGTACCAAATTTGAGATCGAAATCTTCAAAATTAAGGAAGTGTTCGTGAGGACTTGAGTACAGATGTGAATATTGAATAATAATAATTTTTTCTTTAATTTACGAGTCTATTCAAATGTTCATAACTTTTTTATTGTTGAAGATCGCGGTCGAAAATTTTGTACGTAGGTGGAAAATCGTATGGAGATTTGAAAAAAAAAAATCGATTTTTTTTCTTTCTTCGCATTTTCCAAAAGTAGCAAAGTATTTCAAAAGTATTTTCCGAAAATTTTGCGACTGATCGAATCATGCGTTCATATGAAGATAAATTTCTACGCAATGTGCGCCATGATGAAAATGTTGAAACGACTGTAACATTGATACGTGTGGTACAGAGTCCAAGTGTATCGTTTGAACGATGTATATATATATATATATATATAAAGCTATGCACTAATTAACTCGTAAAGTCGGATTGACACAGTTTCGCGATGCTACTGCCTGGCGACGAGCGAACGCGAGAGCGGTCAAGAGTCGAAAGGCTTGCGACTGGTGAGACTAACTGGACGAAATTGACATCCATAAGTTTTATCCGTCACAACGCAAATGGCTATATGAGCTGTGAACTGCTGATGCTGCGTCTTATCGACGACTCGGCCGGTAACCGGATGAACAAAATTGTTTTGTTTCTCGTAGCCGCCACGAGTAGAGCGCCACCGGTGCTAAAGTGACGTGGAAGAGATACATAAGCGGATCGTCGATCTCTTTTCACAATAAAAATTATATATAGATTATATATGGACTATATATAGTCTATATATACTATATATATATAAACTATATATGTCCAATCCCAAATATGAATTATATATAATTTTTTTACTTGGGTGCAATGAAAAAAAAAATAAAATAAAATAAAAAATAGATTGATCATATCAAAAAAAAAAAAAAAAAAATTAATTTTTTGGTGAAGCTGCGACAGAGACGGACAAGTGGCTCGCGGATCGTCCCCGGCAGAAAATGGGGGGGGGGGGCTGTTGGTGCTGCTGATGGCGCATGACGCTTTTGGGACCCGATGCCGCGCTTCTAAATAGCTCGTAATTGGCTTGATAAAACGATTAGCGAGAATGCCTTCTCTGGTGTACTTTATGGATGGTATTTATGAAATTTCCACATGTATATATATATATATGCCTCACTCGCGGTTCACACGTATTCGCATTATATATTTACTGAACAATGCACGAAAGCTATATACGTGGTGAGAAAAAGCTTGAGACGAAGCAAATTGAAAGTTTCAACTTGCAGCGTGTTATACGATATTCAAATTATTCATGAGATTTAGTATCAATCTCATGGATTGATATAGTAAGTCAAATATTTGAATTATAATATAATATATATTTAAAAAAGTATTTCAATATTAAATATTTTTGACTCGACGGAGGCTCGAAAATGAAAAAAAAAAAAAAAATCTCGATTTTCCGTCAAGTCCGAACCGTTCGGCCGATCTCCGCTAAATTTCGTAAATATATAGGCTGTATGATGTTCTACACTTTTGCAAAGTTGAAGGTCAAATCGGTTAAAGTTCACGGGAGTTGTGGATGATGAAGATAAAAATTTGATTATTTTTTTTTTTTTTTGTCGAAAAATTAAAAAAATCATAAAATCCAAAATTCTTCAATGGATTTGGCCCAAATGCGATGACAATAGACCCTTGGAGACAAATTTATTTGTAATCATCTATCATCAAGACAAATATCTCGAAAAATTGCAATCGCCGAAGTGAATAACGTCCACTTTTTATTGAAACTCGACTTATGGAACGGAAAAAAAAAAATAAAAAAAAAATAAAATAAAATCCATCGGATCGCGCTCTACGATTATTCTCGGAAGTTTTAATTGAAATTTAATCCTTATTCCATTATTATTCAACGACGGGCAAAAAAAAAAAAAATTAGAGGAAGGAAGAAGAAAAAAAATAATAAACGAGTGTATTGCCAAGCATACCTACAGCTCACGATTATTATTCGTGTTCATTATTATTTTTCTTAATTTTCAAATATGCTAATCCGCGTGAAATGAATTTCAATTTGAAGCGATGGGAATTCTTTTGAAATAAATGTGATTGCATATCTCGCGAGGACTCAATTTATTATTGCAGTATTTTCGTTACATGATATTTTTTTAAATTTATTATTACTATTATTTAGTTACTTATGTTTTTTTCATTGATTATTACTATTATTTAAATACCATCCTTTAATTTATTATCACTATTACTCAAGTAATGGACACGGCCAGCGTCCGAAATACGGAATACCCTGTACGTGTGTGTCGCACGTGTGGATCTTTGTACAATATCAAAAACGAGCGGACATAGGCGCACAACCACGAGAGTACAAAAAAAAAGACAATAGCGAAATTGAAACGTCTGGGAACTGATGAATATTAAAAAAAAACAAGATACAAAAAAAAAAAACAAACAGGGTTTGAACCAAGTTACTTGCCACAGCTGATTGGTCTCCCATCGACATCCTCCGAATATTCCCCTCCGATGCTTCCAAAATCGCGTTGTCCAAAATAATTATCAAAAAAAATAATAATAATAATAATAATAATAATAAATAATATTCAATAAAATAATTTTTTAAAGAAAGTTGTAGACAATTCGTGAGTTATGATGGGTATAAGATTCGGTTGGTCGATGTGCGTGGGAGGATCTCGTGAGAACGCGGGTTACGAGTTAACGGTACGAAGCGCGACGAGCGACTGAATTGAAAAAGCCCGAAAGCTCCGTCACAACGATAGGATATAGGCTTTGGGATCCGCGGCAACGGTCACTCTGCGCCACTTCACGGTCTGTCTCTCTCTATTTCTGGCTGTTCGCGCGAGTGGGAGTAGTGGAAAGCTTTGCGCATGCGCAGAAGCGACCTCGCAGTCACCTATCAACGTGGGTGACGCTCTTTTAACTCGGTCTCTCCTCGGATGCATCGGTCTAGCTCGCTCTCTCTCTCTCTCTCTCTCTCTCTGCCGCCAACTAAATATATATATATATATCTGTCTATCTGTCCATCCATCTCTCTCTCTCTCTCTCTCTCTCTCACTCCCTTCGAAGCTGCACAGCTTGGAGAGCGTATGCGCGAGGTTATGTTACGAGATGAACCAACCCCCTCTTCCGAAGAAGCCGCTGGGCGCTTGTGACGCTCCGAAGGTTCACTCGTGTGGTCCGTACTCGAGTTATCCAACCCAGAAGAGATAGAGAGAGAGAGATAGAGAGAGAGAGAGAGAGAGAGAGGCTGTCTGGATCTCTCGAGAGCAATCCTCTCGAGACTCTGAGAAAAGCTGCTTTGGATGCACCCTGTGTGTAGTCTCGTTGGTGCTGGGGCTGATGCTTCATCCCTTGTACCATCAACTTGTTCAATTAGCCCCCCCCCCACCCCCTCGGGCTGCTCAATTATTATTTTTATAACGATTTTTTTTTTTTTTTTCGTAAAAATGTTACTTTTTTCCACCTTTGATTTTTTTTTTTTCCAGAAGTGAATATCGAATTTGAGGTGAATGATTCTGTGGCACCTTTAAAGAGGGTGTATCGAAGAGTATATTTGCGTCAATCGAAATTCTTTTCGAATTATTTTTGCTGTCCTGAAATAAACGACGATTGACGAAAATTACGATTTTATGGATTAGTGATAAGACGGATGACGTATTTTGAGGGGCGTTTGTGGAACATGTCCGATTGCCCGATGGGAATTCAATGGAAAAGGACAAGAGAAAAAAAAAAAAAAGAAAAAAATAACGAGTCACTGAAGTTACACGAAAGCTCGTTGAGGCCAGACACGAGAGATTTTTTTTTTTTGTTCTCTCTTATCGAGAAAAATACCGTTGCGTATCTGTTTTCACGTTTATATCGTGAAACTCGGTCGGGGTTCGGTTTACGTATTCCGTTGCTCGCTTCGTTCCCCCGAGAACCCTCCCCCCCCCCCCCCCCCCCACCCCGGAAGGCTGTGCGATAACGAAAAGTACGCAAAGAAAAAATATACATCTTCGTGAAACAAGAACGAAAGATGAATAAATGAGAAACTGGTAAATACGCGAAAAAAAAAAAAAAAATAATAAATACAAAGAAAATTGGAAGAATATAATTTTTGTATATCGTTGAACGAAATAACGAAGAAAAACAAAAACGATTGCATCGTTCTATTGTTATTATTTTATTTCTTTTTTTTTCTTTTTTTTTTTTTTGCTTTTTCAATAATGACGGACAATTGTTTGGACCAGGTCGTGGATGTGTTTATCGAGCATTTCGTTTGTTCACGATTGAACTTCGTCCTCGATGTCTCCTCAGTCTCAATCAGACTCGATTGAGAAACCTTGAATCCCATTTCAATCAAAATCTATTGGCGTCAATTGGGAGAATTCGCGGAGAAGATATGGGCCCCCGCGAACCTATATATCTCGTCTCGGCTGCGTTAAATAATAAGTCGCGAACGTTTTCATTTTCGATTGAGCGAGCGGATTTTGCATGAGTTTTTTTTTTTTTTTTTTTTTTTTGACGGAGCAGGGGAACATTTTTTTAATAAAATCGAGGAACGTGTTTGAGTTGTTGGAAAATGGAAAAAAAAGTATTGATTTTCATTGAAGGGTTTCGGACTCGTTCGAATTGAAAGCATATTTTTCTCTCTATATATAGCAAGAGCAAAAATATGCTCTTAATTTGAATGAGTCGAAACCCTTCAATGGACGTCAATATTTTTTTTTTAGTTTCGGACAACTCAAACACATCCCTCGATTTTATATTAAAAAATTCCCTTGCTATATATATATATATATATATATAGAGGTTTTTTTTTATTCAACATTTTTTTGTTTAATTTAATTTTACAAATACAAAAAAAAAAGTAATCAAACGAAAAAAAATGTTGAATAAAATAAAATAAGAAGCTTCGTGTTTCGTATCGTAGTTTTTTCAAATCTCGGGTACACGCCTCTCTCGGCGACATGTGGTTTCTATCACGGCTATATATCGTCGCTGCTGTCGTGCAGAGTGCCACACACGAGTAAAAAAGTTTGGCTATGCAGCGTATTGCTACGAGTTGCTCTCTCGCAGAGCAGGAGCATTTCGTTCGGTCAAATAAACCACCGAGAAAACCGCAAACGTATATATATATATTCACGGACTGCGGGGCGAAAATTCGAAAAAAAAAAAACCGACAATTGAAAAGAATAAGATTTTTTTTATTTGTAAAAGTTGAAAAAAAAAAAAAAGAAAAAATGGCCCATATATATTATTTGGGTGGTTTATATTTGGATGACGTTCGAATGTTGATTTCGCCGGATGCTCGATCGATGGGAAGAAAGATTTTAAAGAATTTGAGCCTATCACGAACCTCCTAGTCCAATTCTAATCACCGCCCCGAAAGCGGTTCATGGTTTCCCATTTGAGATAAATGAGATTGCGTATTGTAATTTCGTGTGTGAACTTGCAGGGTGGATGCGAATGTGTCGTCGGGGGGTGGTGCTGAAGGAGGGTGGGATTTGCAATAGCAGAGAGAGAGAGAGAGAGAGAGAGAGAGAGAGAAAGAGAGAGAGAGAGTAACAGTCGTAGTTTCGTAGCTTCGGAGCTTTTTAAGGTTGTGCGCTGCACAATTGGAGAAACGTGAATCTAGAAACACGGATGTAGCGAAGGACGAAGGACGAGATGGAGAAAGAGAGAGAGAGAGAGAGAGAGAGAGAGAGAGAAAGAGAGAGAGAGACGATATACAACGTTGTGCCAGTTTGGTTGGAGAGAGACTCGGTTAAAGTAAGATTAACTGCGGCGACGTTTAATCCTCCGTGAACTCCGAGTTGAAAACCCTCGCAAATTCACAAACACACACACACACACACATGAAGATAGAGACTTGCATTTAAGGGGACTGAGTCACCTAAAAAATTCGAAAATTAAATTTTTTTTTCCGTGACACGGCCGATCCAAATTGAAAATCGATTTTACCCTTACGAAGTACGTATACTTGGCTATCATTTCAAATTTTTCCATAGCCGTATGAGTTATCTAAATGCTGTGAGATTTTTCACAAAATTTTTCACTTGTCGCAACTTTCGGACCGCACCGATGAACGGATTTATTTGGATTCCGACGTCTCATTTTGTTCCAAATTGCAGTCATTCTCGGATGAGTGTAGGAATTTTGGATGCGAGGTAAAACGAATTTATGGTAGCCTATTATTCAACCGGTTTTTCAAAAAGTTACAAAAAAATTGTTTTTTTTTTTTTTTTCACATTATAGGTCGCCATAATTTCCAGAAAGCAGATAAAAAAAAAAAATCCCACACTCATCCGAGAATGAGGTCTGTTACGAAGAAAATGAGACGTCAGAATTGAAAATCCATTGAGTCGCAGGGTCCGAAAGCTGCGACAAGTGAAAAATTTTGTGAAAAATCTCACAGCATTTAGATAACTCATACGGCTATGGAAAAATTTGAAATGATAGCTAAGTATACGTACTTCGTAAGGGTAAAATCGATTTTCAATTTGGATCGGCCGTGTCACGGAAAAAAAAATTTAATTTTCGAATTTTTTAGGTGACTCAGTCCCCTTAAACAACAATCTCCCTCGCTTCCCCCGGAAATTTATATTTTATTACCAGCCCCCTTCCCCCTTCCCCCCCCCCCCCCCCCCCCCCCCGCGTCAGGAACCACGAAAAATTTTACCGGAAATTTATTTGCGGAAATGGAACGTAATTGAGGGTAAAAAATTGATTCTCGCAGCCCTCATCGACTCATCGAATTTGTCTGCGGGATTCCGGAGGTAAGGGGCAGGGGGGGGGGGGGGGGTAATATTTGAAGGAACTCAACGAAATATATTTGAAGCAGTCTCGCGGTTGTGGGGTGATGTAAAAAGAAGAAGAAAAAAAAACAGACTGTTATAGGGAGGGAGATCGAAGCAACGATGCTGAGGGGTCTCGATGGGCAATCGCCGACCGAATCGGTCCGGATGTTCAACCGAACTTGCGGCATAGCCTCGAGGGTGACGAGATAAGACCCCGCGAGCAAATCCGTGTTCATCACGATTATCGGCAAAATCGACGGATAATCGATTAACCCGAGCAACCGGCCTTTTTATTTATTTATATTTTTCCATCAAAAGCTCACAAAATTTCTCACATTTATGAGAAATTCTTGTTCATAAAAATTCGCCAAATAAATATTATATCATACGGCAATATATATGTATATATGTGTAATATAATATTTTTTTTGATAGAATTATAGAATTTATTTGATATTATATTTTATGTAATGTTAGAGGATTTTTATTCTATATGGAATTTTTTTTTCGTTTTCCGAAACAGTCGATAATTTTTTTTTTTTTTTTTTTTTAGCAAGCTTATATTATTTTATTTTATTTATTTTTTTTTTTTTGCTGCACATCGCGCTTTTTCGTCCGACATTTATTTTCATCAAACGTTCGTGTACCCTGCAATTGAACAATCGGAATGTCCATCGGTGAGTGTCGTTTACAAGCGGCAACGTAACGAAGCGGCATGTGCGAAGAAAAAAAAAACGGAGTTAATAGGATAGACAGGAAAAACGATAGGGTTCTCGTTTTTTTAAATTTTTTTAGGATGTTACAGGGTACACATGAACGTGAGGACCTCTCCGGAAGAACACGCTGCTCGTTTGGTCCGAGGAGTATGAGAAGAGGTAGCCAAAACGAGGATGTGCAAACACTCGTTGCGTATATATGTATTATATATATATATATATATATATTAGGGTGGTCCTTGAAAAAAAAAAGTGTGGCTGCCCACCTTCCAAATGATTCTAGACCATGAATAATGAATTTTCATATTTTTTTCCGATTTTTAAATTCACCCTCCGCATTGCCTAAATTCCATTTAAAAGTTATTGAAATAATTTTTTTGTTTTTTGGGAAAAAGTTCGGGAAAAGATGAACTCGATGTCAAGAAACATGACATGAATGATTATTGAAATTTTCAGACGAATTCAGGCAATGCAGAGGGTCAATTGAAAAATCGGAAAAAAAATATAAAAATTCCTTTTTTTTTTAGGACACATAAGGACCACCCTAATATATATATATATATATATATATATATATATATATATATATATATATATATATATATATATATACATGTATAGCTAAGGGAAAAACTTAAAAACCGAGAAAAAACTCATAGCGCGCGCTCGACACAAACTTTTCCCATTTTTTCATCCCTTATTTTTACACCTCGGCTGATTAATCAGACGTTTCTATATCCCCCAGCGGAAACTTTTCACCCTCAAACTTTTCAACCCTTCGCCGGATGAAAATATTTCAATTGGTCACCGAGAACTCGAAAGAGATTGTCCAGTTAATTCGATATTTGTTTTCAACGTTAATGCTGTTAATGAAAAAAAAAAAAAAAAAAAAAAAAAAACGGTGTAACGAAAACGGACGGATTAAAAAAAAAGGGAGAGCGAGGGGGGGGGGGGAGGGCGAGAGGGCGGACATGCAGTAGGATCCCCGATGAAATTGTTCGAGTCCTAACGAACCGTGCGAATCAACGTCACGCACCGCGAATTACAGCGAACCAGAGTTTCCACTCGTCCGGAAGAACAATGACTTGGTTCGAATGTGTGCGTACATAGGTATACGGGTCTGTGTTGGTTCGTAGATGTGATGGTTGGTCCAACATCCCCCCCCCCCCAAACACGACTTTTGATTCGTTACACCTGCTTCCAATTTCATCGGTGAATATTTGTTCGAATTATACACGCCATTATTCTCACGCTATTTCACAGATACGAAGCTTTTTCAACCCCTCGAGGGTCACACAACCCTCCGAGTAATAACACATCGATCGCGTGGGGTCCGGCGAATCCCACTCCCAAAAACCGAACCCATCTCCGTTATTTTTAACATATATATCGACTCAAATCTTTCGCCAAACTTCAATTCAACATGTTTTCCAAATAATCCAACAGTCGTTGTCTTCTATTTAAGATTTCAAAACAGAGTGAAAAACACGATGAGAAAAAAAAAATTCACAAAATCTGAATTTTTCTAAAAAAAAAAATCAATGCAAAAATTTAATTTTCGCCATGTGGTAAAAAATCTTACGCCGTTTTACTCTTGAGATATTATATTTTTGAGAAAAAAAAAAACATAGAGCTTTTATGGACTTTGAAAAAAGTAATATTTTTTTTTTGAAGTTTGAACGCGAGACTTTTGGTCGATGTCGAAAAATGAAAGTGGGGGACGTTCGAATGGACAAAATAATGTTGTAAAATGTTATATTCATTACTGCGTTCGTTTCGATGTAATAATTTGGAAAATAATGAAAGCATTATTCGATTATTGAACCGAAACTTCTCAAAGTGTGCCGTCATTTGGCGTTGAAATGCGTTCTCGATTTGAAATGTGAAAAATAAGAGTAGGGATCTGTATTGTGAATTCGAATCGAATTATGAAGATTTCTGCCGCAACTGCTGTTGGTAATTCCGAAACACGCGCGAGTTGCTCGATAGTTCAAAAAGATGAAGACAGTGGCGCTGGCGGTGCGGGTCGATGAGATGGTCGCGTTCGCTTCCAGTCCACGCTCCACAGTTACCGACCTTACCGACACCTTTCAAACTTTGAATTGTAGAGAAGAAATTGTCATTTTATCCCCACCCAACCGACGAAAATTGAAGCACGACAAAATCAAGCGACCAAGTTGCAAGGTTACAATTTTTCATATTGATTTGGATAATTCGATCATTGAACGGTCATTTTAGTGAAACACCCTATAATTACGAGTTGCATTGTTGCACGGCATTTAGGTTTGAGACAAAACAGGTGAAACAGTGCATGACAATAATGTTTAGAATGACAAAAGAGGTGTCGTAGGCCTTGTCGAACCATCATCGGAGCGTCCATATATTATCGTTGAGGTTGATGGACTTGCAGGCAGGTTCACGCAAAATAATGACGGACACGCGCGTGCGCCACAAGACGGACAATGACGTTCCGCGATTAATAAACTTTTGGCGAGTTCCCGCTGTCTGCGAGCCCGTCTGGTTGTCCAAAGTGAGAAACCGGGTGGGCACGGGGGGGGGGGGAGGGGAAGAAGGCAGCGCAGTCGCAAGTGCGTCGAACGCGGTCGAAGAATTTAGCCGGGGCAAATAAAAGGGGAAGAAGAGGACGCGGAGGGAACGGCTTCCGCACCCGTTAACAACGCTACGCCAGTCTGGCAGTCTACCAACGATGTCAATGGCATTTACGACCTCGGCTCATGAAGTCGATGCGAATGAAAAAAAAATTTGTCGGATTCGCGAAAGGACTGAAATACTGAAAGATAATGTGAATATACTTTGATAATGTTCGATGAACAAGGGATCCTCGGGATCTGTCTATTTTATTTGTTTGGATGACGGGGGTTTAGTCGATGATAAAGGTGTGTTGTTCCCCATGGGTGAACCATCTCGGCTAGTTATGTCAACCAACCACATTTCCCAAGTCCAAGCTAAGTCCAAGCCTATACCCAGCCTGCTGGCAAATCACTGGTTATTTTTTCAACCAGTGAGCCCAACTATATGTGAATCAATCAAGAATTTCATGTGTCAATGGGTAAAAGAGGGATAAGGGCGACTTACCTCCACGTGAGATTCCTGTAGGGCCACTTTTGGCCGTGTATCGTGTATCTTCGATGACGGGTTTTCGCGAATCTCGAATCCGCATGATCGGCCAGACCGCATCGTCGAGCGTGCATCAATTTTTTCGTATCCTCGTCGATCTCACCGGTAATCGGTATACCACCGTAACTCTAAACAACAAAAAACCAACGAAAAATAATCACAAAAAAACAATAACGACTGAATTCATTCCGGCTTCCTCATAGACAAAGACATTCGTGCCAATACCCAGTCGAAATTTTTTACCTTACAATTTCAGAATATTTATATTTATAACTCGCCATTGGTTATGGTTGGTTGATTCATTTACTTGGTGCTGGCTCAAGTTAATGAATCAACCGACCAATCGAAGATGAGTTAAACTGGAAAAACTATATGACTGGGAAAAGTAGAACTGGGAAAAGTGGAAATGAGAAAATTATAGAACTGGGAAAACTGGGAATGGGAAAAGTAGAACTGGAAAAAGTGGGAATGGAAAAACTACAACTGGAAAAAGTAGGACTGATCGAACGCGGTCTTCAGGCATCCCTAAATTATGAGTAAGCGATTAACGAGTTTCAATTTTCGCTGGTGAGTATATAGACGTATATATACGAAAAATATGGGCTCGTGTGTGCATATCCGTGCATGAGTTGAGAGCTTGGATGTTGAACGTTGACTGATTCCGATAAGCTCGTCGCGGTTATCCGCGTTACCGATCGCTCTCGCTCTTTATCATTCATCCCGTAGCTCGGTAGATGTGTGTGTGTGTGTGGGGGGGGGGGGGGGGGGGGGGTACCGAGTCCGATCGTACGAGACGACGAGGGCTGCTCGATTCTCATGCAAATACGATCTCGGGGCACCCTGCCAGCACCCGGGGACCGTGAGATCGGTTCCCAATGGAACATTTACGCCTCGTACCGATCGCTTTAACCCCCCCCCCCCCTCCCCCCCTCGCCACCCATCGTCGCTCATCCTCCTCTGGCAGTCGCGCCCATCTTTCCACTCTGCTATTCCATCACTCGCACGGACTAACCGAAAGATCGGTTTATACCGATAAAACCCAGATGGGATTTCGTCTTACGGCTTTTGGATTATTCCCACTTGGCTCGTCTGGCGCGACTATATCGTCACACGATAACAACGAGACTCGGACAAGCCTCCCAATGTAAATTCATCAAATTTTGTAGGCACACGTTTGTCGGACATTTTTTTTTTTTTTTCACGTTGATTCTTGATAAAAGACTTTACCGGACAACAAAAAAAAAAAAAAAAAACTGAACGAAATCGGGATTGAAAAGAAATCTCAAAGTGCTTGAGTTAATTTCGCAAGGGGTGAAAAATTTGGCCGTTTGTTTTTGAGGTCTGGGAAAAATTATTAGATGGTTTATCGAAATAAGGAATAAAAAAAAAAAAAAAAATAACGAACGAATAAATCACAAATCAGAAATACGAATTACCTGTAAATTTTTTATGGCAGTGCGCAATTGTTCGTCCGTTCTGAGATTACCGGTTTCCCGATCGCTCTGTGGCAGGTAACCAAACGTCATGAGATAATTTTGCTGAAACAGAAATCGAACGAAATATCATGATTATACATATATGTATATATATATTTTTCTTCTTATCAAGAGATTTAATTTTAATTAATTAAGAATAAGATTAAATTAATAAATCGGTAATCAATCTCGTGGACAAATTAGCAACTTTTTTTCGCAGCGACTCCGGAGATTTTCACCCCCACCCCGTTAATTTTCAATACTAATTTTTAACGAAAATTTCCGGAAAATTATTGTTCAAATATTGTATTGTAATATGGAAATTGATTGAATAAATTTGCACTATTTTTATCGCCAGAAAAAAAAATAAAAATCTTAAAAACCCAGCTTCTTTTCCACCGAATTAACCTCAGACCCCCGCCCTTAATTCCTCACTCTGGTTGTTGACGATCAACGGTCACGTTTCTCAGACATTCGGAATGCAACTCTCGGGCTCCCTTCGATCTACAATCACGTGCGGTTATACAGTCCGTGACCTACGAGCTGGCTCCCTCCGATATATTCCGACAACACCCTCTGAGTAACCCTGAGCAATCTCGTTACCGATTTGGTCATCGATTTCAGATTATTCGCGTCGATTTTCTCGGCCCCTTTGCGTCAACGAACACGATTATTAACACATACGTGCTACACCTTTTCAATATTCCATCGATTTTTATTGTTATTTTATTTTATTTTATTTTATTTTATTTTATTTTATTGTTATTTTATTTTATTTTATTTTATTGTTATTTTATTTTATTTTATTTTATTTTATTTTATTTTATTTTATTGTTATTTTATTTTATTTTATTTCATTTTATTTCAATTCGTAATCTTCGTTGATATCGTCGTGTCACGTTTTTTTTTTTTTTAATTTTTGTCAAATTGATATTTGACGTTTATCATGAATCAGAGATTTGCGATTTCATGAATGAATAATGTTGAGGGGGGGGGGGGCGCGGGTCGGGGGGGGGGGGGCAATTCGTGAGGTATAGGGCAGCCACGATGAGACGAAGAAAATATTTATCAGTCGTCGTACACGTTAACTCGTCTCAATTCGAACCACTTGATACGTGGAGCAGCAGCAGCAGCAGCAGCAGCGTCGATTAAGGCATTGCACTATCCAACCAACGAGCCTTGGCGCGCTCGATGAGCCAGCGTAATAAACGCTTACTTTTGCACTCCCGACATTAATAATAATTTAATGCTTTTCCTCGTTACCCCCCCCCCCCCCACCCCCCCTCCCCCGATGGGCTAACTCGCGTCGCCAGTTGATAACTCATCGTCGAGTTCTCGGTCCTGACCTCCAACTTACTTTCCCAACTCGTTCATCTTCCTCCCACGTATTTCAATATCGACTTGATTCGTTTCCGCGATCTAACACACGATTGTGACCATTTTTTTCCACGATCGTGTCGATAAACTGTGAGATGCATTATCGAGATAAAAAAAAATTAAAAAAAAAAAAAAAAACTTTTGCTTTTTTCGTTTATCGTGACCCAAGGAGAAAAATAATATATCAACTATATATGGGATTGTGCATATATAGTTTGTATATATAGATTATATATATATATATATACGTAATATTTAATAATATTTTTTTGACGATTTAATTTTTATTTGTCAAGAAAATCATTGATAGAAGAATATCGGTTAATTATTGCGAATTAACTTTGCAATTAATTTAATTTGAAAAATAGAAAACCGAAAAAAAAGGAAAAAAAAATAATACCGGTAAAGTAGGATTCTCGCCTCTCGAACCAAGAGAGGAAAAAATAAAATCTTAGGAAATTACATCTGAAACAAGGTCGATTCGTCGAAGCACGTTAAAAACATCATAAAACGAAAAATAATATAGAATAATATATAAAGTTATACCATAGTCTATAGTCTGTACATAATTATACCATATGTGGTTATAATATCCCAAGTTATAAAATTATATATAATCTACGTACAAACTATATATACACCCAATCCCATATATAGTTCGTACATATAGATTATATATAATTTTTTTGATTGGGAAATAATGCAATATGTAACTTGGTATTTTTTTCAAGAGCATGAACTTGGTTTGAGGGGGAGGGGGGGGGAGAACATAGATCAGCAAAAGAAGCTAACCGGTCAGTCTCTATCCGGGATGACGTGGCCAATAGACACTCCGTTGTGCGGAACAAAACATTTTTAATTGCATTCTTCGAGGCTGATCGAGCAACGTCAAATGAAAAAAAAAAAAAAAAGAAAGAAAAAAATAACATCCACGTTAACGTATACCTTTCCACTTTGCAACACTATAATACGAATTTTTTCATTCCCACGGTACGTAAAAATGTTATTTCAATGGTCATTGATGCACAAACGAGTGATTGATCGATCGATCGAAATTTTCAGATGTATACAATTAAATTTATTTCAACGATAAAACGCGATGGCTGACAACATCTGTGATTATTTTTTTTCTTTCTTTCTTTCTTTCTCAAAACTCTTCATTTCATTGGATTGAAAAATTTGTTTGTCGAAAGACGGCGGAGAATTTAGCGAGTAGCCGAAGACGGAGGATCCGGTCGAGTCCACGAGCAGAAGCCCGGACGTGCGCACGTGCGCACCTCCGGGCGAACAAGTCAATGAAAAAAAAAAAATAAATAAATAAATAAAATAAAATAA
The DNA here is from genome assembly GCA_963662125.1 of Diplazon laetatorius. NCBI lineage: Eukaryota > Metazoa > Arthropoda > Insecta > Hymenoptera > Ichneumonidae > Diplazon > Diplazon laetatorius. Next base: position 6,318,970 of record OY759165.1, on the reverse strand, counting down.
GATAAAGAAGACGGAAGAGGCGATGAAGGAGGATGGGCGAATATATATTTCCGTCTCGTTTTAGACCCGTGTTTGGTCATCTCTGGGTGACTGCGTTGCTGCGCCGTCAACCTCGCTCGTTCCATTGTGTCTTCAACCCCCCCCCCCCCTCCCCCACCTCCTCCCCTCGCCGCTGATGCGAACAGCCACCGATGCCCCACGATCCTTTCCGCTTCTTTGATAACCCGCCGATTCAATGCACAAGTCCCCCAACTGTTCTTTCATATCGCCCGGCGATTGTACCGACGACTTATCTGACCTAATATCACCTTCTACGGACTCCTATTGTACACGACAAAGAAAACTTTTCTTCCTTCACGTTCCGCATAATTTACGAAAAAAAAATTCGTTTTTTTTTTTTTTTTTTTTTTTTTACATTTTAATTTTCAAAATCATTTTGCGTCGAAATCAACGCAGCACATTGTTGTTATTAGAATGTAGAATTTATGACAAATGTTGTGATTATTATTATTATAACATTTATTGTTGTTGTACATTTTGAGTAGCAGTTGTTTAAAAAAAAAAAAATATATTTTGCTGTCAATAAATAATAATAATGATGAATGTTATAATTATTACTGGTAATTATCATTATTATAACATTTATGATTATCATTATTATTTATTGACAGCAAAATGTTTTTTTTTTTTTTTTCAAATAACCGCTACTTGAAATTTACAGTAATAATAAATGTTATAATTATTACCATAATTATCATTATTATAAAATTTATTATTATTATTATTATTATCATTATTCATTGACAGTAAAATGTTGTATTTTTTTTTTCTCAAATAACTGCTAATCAAAATGTCTAATAATAATAAATGTTATAATTGAAAAATAACTGCTGTTAAATATTTGTGATCGAGTGAAAGTTGAAACGCGCATTAAAAATTTTTTTCCAACTTCGATCTTTGTTCAACCTTCTTCACCCTGAAATTGATGTTCAAAATAAGTTGTGATAAAGGTTAAAATTTCGACCGGGGTGCGATAATTTGGGACACAAGGCGTCAAGGTATACCTGGACACCTGTGACGTCAATTATATCCCGCTGCAAAGGTGGCAAAGATGGCACACAGAGAGAGAGAGAGCAAGAGAGAGCAAGAGAGAGAGAGAGACAGAATGAGGATAGCGAAATAGATAAACAGAGGAAGAGAATTGAAAGCGGGGGCGGCGACCCCGTTATTTATACACGCGAGAGACGCGGATAACTTCGTTATCAACACGTTGAACGATCGTTTGCGGAGCAGCAGCCACCCGGTGAACAATTTGCATTTCGATTCGTCGGTGAACGAAAAAAAAAAAAACGTTCGAACGGGAGACGGATGATCAACAGGACAAACGAAACAGAGAGACGGAAAATCGACGAACCCACGAGAGACATCGAGAGAACGAAAGGTTCTGGATCGTTTCGGATAACATTTCGGAAAATACGACCCCCGTCAACGGACTACAACGTTGTAACTCGGTCCTATCTCAACTCTGACCTGTTTTACTTTCAATCTTTGATAATGCCCTTCGCCCTCCCCTCACCCCTTTTCCCACCGAATAAAATGCTTCATTACCCGAAAAAGCAATTACTTTATAATCACCTTAGAATCACCTATCTCAAACAACTCTTATTTCAACATCACATATTATCTAAGAGCGAAGAGAACACTCGAACGGAGACGATAAAGTTGTGAAGAATTTTACTCAAGTACTTTTGCTTTCTCACAAAGAAAGCTGTGTGTGTGTGTGTGTGTGTGTGACGGTCCGAATTTTTTTTATCGTCATCTTGATCTTGGTTGGGAAGAGTCTCTTGTGGTATCCGATTTTAGATAAATTTTAATTTTCGAATTTTCGAATTTTTTTCACGATTGCATTTTTTTGTTTTTTTTTTTTGTTTGAGGAGGTAAGGACAGGTCCTTTTTTTTTATCAGGTAAGGACAGGTCCTTTTTTTTTGATCAGGTAAGGACAGGTCCTTTTTTTTTGATCAGGTAAGGACAGGTCCTTTTTTTTTTATCAGGTAAGGACAGGTCCTTTTTTTTTTGATCAGGTAAGGACAGGTCCTTTTTTGATCGAGTAAGGACAGGTCCTTTATTTGATAAGGTGCGGCCGGGTCCTTATTTTGATCAGGTGAGAACAGATCCTTTTTTTTGATCACGTAAGGACAGGCCCTTTTTTTGATCAGGCAAGGACAGGTCCTCTTTTTGCGGAGGTAAGGACAGGAAGGACATCGACGCGTTTATCAATACAGCGACTATATATATATCTTCAACCAAGTTTATCATTGATTGTCAATTGCCGAATTATCGTACAGATGAAAAAAAAAAAAAAAAAAAAAAAGGGACAAAAGAGGTCCTCATGTGTATTCAGTGTGAGGATAAAACATGGCACGTGTTACTCTTTACTTTCTCTCTCTCTCTCTCTCTCTCTCTCTCTCTCTCTCTCTCTCTCTCTCTCTCTCTCTCTCTCTCTCTCTCTCTCTCTCTCTCTCTCTCTCTTTTTTTTTCGACGAGACCGGAGCCAAAACGATGGACAAATGAAAAAAAAAAAAAAAAAAGAAAAAAAAATGCATCAAGAGAGGGAGACAAAAGAGCGAACGGAACGGAACGAAACGTCGTGTGTTGTATGTACTCGGAATTGACAAAAAGAGAACGGGAATGAGGAGGGCCGGGAGGGGGGGGGGGGGAAGAGGGTCAGAGATGCGCGAGAGTCACACGGAGTCTACTGCCGTGAGCGCCTCCATCCTACATTAGACATGTGCGTTTGTTTGTGTGTTTGTGTGTGTGTGTCTGTCTGTGTGAACAAATATACGCGGAACATACGTATTTTTCTTTCGTCCGCTACTGTTAACCCACCCGTTCGTATTAGTATTCGTAGAACGAAAATTACGTGGGCGCGCATCCGGCACCGGAAGTGAGCCCCGGGTAGCCCGTGCCCCCGGAAACGGCGATTAGACCGTTGCCGAGAGCGAGAGAGAGAGAGAGAGAGAGAGAGAGGGAGAGAGAGAGAGAGAGAGGGAGAAAGAGTGAGAGAGGATAAATACGAGATATATTTTCAAATAGACAATAAAATAACGAAGATACGGTAAAAAAAATTCCGGGAAAAAAGTTTAGCCACCGTTGCAGTCACACGGGGTCCACCGGACCCCCCAGGCCAACTTCAGGGCCATTATGCAATGATAAATAAAAAAAATGCAATTTGTCATTGATTCTACGAACGAATAAATAAAAATCTATATGGAACCGACATTGACCTGTTTCGAGTTAAAAAAAAAAAAAAAAAAAAAAAAACAAAAACAAAAACAAAAACAAACGTTTCACGGACATTGGTCAAAGACGTTTTCGTTCAGCCGGGGAATGCAACGAGATAACAAAAAAAAAAAAAAAAATAAATAATCCACGACGATCCACCATAGTTGGCTGAACATGAAAAATCCATCGACGAATTAGTGTGTGAAAATGTGAAATCTAGTCACGCAGTTTCGAAGTGTTCCAGATATTATATCTGCGACGACGTAAATGGATGTTCGAAGTCCATGAGATGGTTCGCAAAAGGCAACGAAAAAAAGGCATTAATGGTGAAAAAAAAAAAAATTATTGCACATCGTCGATAGCTCTCGTTGGGAAATTGTGAATAAAGCCAAAAGTGGCGCACAGAACACATTTTTCATCCGGTTGCGAGGTCCACGAGCATCGTCTTATCCTCGTCTAATTTCTCGCCTTCGTCTCCCTCTATATATATATATATATAGATATATGTGTGTATATAATATTTTCTATTAATAGCCCCGCGCAGTGTGGCTTGTCTTTCTCTCTGTTCGAATCTGTGTGTGCAAGTCGTATGGGCAACTTGGTCCATAGCAGCATCAGCAGCAGCAGCAGCAGCAGCAGCAGAAAGCCTAACCACCGTACGTGCGTATATTTCGAGAATCTGCACAACGGAGGATGCGACGAGGGCGTGCTTCGGGTCACCGGACTAAATCTGCAAATATATTTCAACGTTTCGAAGGCTCATAAGTTCGACATTTTTTTAATTCGAGATTTTTAATGTCTCGACGTTGCACACGGTTTCGAAAGTCCATTAATCCCGAACGGACAAAGTTTCGAACGTTCATCAGTTTCGAAAAAAAAAAAAAAAAAAAAAAAAAAAAAAAAAAAAAAAAACAACAACAACAAAAATTCGAAATGCAATGTATCGAAAGCGAAATTTTTCGACGAGTCACGGGATTCGACTGGCCGATGTTTCGACGATTCAATGTTTCGACGGACCAAAAGTTCGAAACTTGTGTATATAGGTATAGTGGGCGTGAAGATTGCGGGAGCTGCAATCTTCAAGCGGTTGAACGAACTGCTACGCCACTATAACTATATATATATATATATATATGTATATACGTTGTCGAACTTTTGATCCGTCGAAGGATCGACACCGTTCGAAACATTGACGAGTCGAAACATTTATTTTGCGAATCGTTGAGAGATTTCGATATATCGACCGGTCGGACTGAGATTTGATCGTTCGAATTTTTGTTAATTCTGTTACCAGGACCAGTAGAAATAACCAGAAAATTCCGAGATTTAATCTTTCGATCGATTAAAATTCGAATAAAAGAAAAATCGAACTTATGAGCTTTGGGGACATTGAAAATTCGAAACTTCGAGACCCTGGCCCATTATGACACTAGGTCGAAAACCCTTTTTTTCTGACGAGTGTTGCATATATATATATATATATTCATCGGTGAGGAAAAAAATTTCGAGCCTTGGCTTGTGCATATATTGCATACCCCCCACGGGTTCATCGGTTATCTCTTAATTGTCGAACGAATGATTTTTATTTTTTCGAGTGGGAACAGCTCGTTCGTGTAATTGGAGGATCCCAGACGGGGAGAGCGAGAGAGAGAGAGGCTGATGGTGAAAATTATCCATGCAACGGACAAGGGCGCCGATTGTTCACCCCAAAGGACCGACTGACTTTTTTTTTTTTTTTTTTTTCCTTTTTTTCTTCGATACGCCCATCGAATGAGTAAACGTACTCACGACGAAGACGTCGACGTCGACGACGACGACGACGACAATGATGATGACGATTATGCGGCTGCGAAGGCTGCCAAGATCGCAGCTCATTAAATATATATATATATATATATATATATATATATATATATATATATATATATATATATATATATGTGTGTGTATGTATGTATGTATATATCGGTGGGTGTGATAAAGAGGGAAAAAAAGGAAGCCACGAAGCGGTACAACGAGTACGTTGTTTGGTTCATTGGCGCCGGGAGCCTGGGTTCGTCGAGACTCTCCCGTTCCCTCGACTAACCTCCGTTGTTCAACCCATATATATATTTCCCTCCGACTTCGATCAATGAAACTTTCCGGGAACGAGGCAAAAAAAAAATAAAAAAATAGAAAAAAAAACAAATTAGTGATTCACCACAAATAAACGCGCGACTAAATATACATATATATATATATATATATATATATATATATATATATATATATATATATATACGATAGAATTTACGGACAACGCGATCACAAATCAAACAAAATTATTGAAATATTTTCGATAAAACGATATATGGCGTTTGAAAAAAAGAATTTTTGGTATTTTTTATATCGTGGGATCGGTAAACGGTAATGCGTAATTTTACCGATTTCATTGATAGTTTTTTTTTTTTTTTTTTTTTTTTTAAGTTTATATATATATATATATAAAGGCAAACCTGAAGATTACCGCATCCGTCGCACCACAACTAGGTCGAACGGTGCAACAAAATACATATATATATATATATATGTTTCTCGTGGTTTTTAATGGAGTTTTTCTAGGTTGATGGGAATAAACGAGTTCCACGAGCGTAGATGTAACGAGCTCAAAGCGTATATATATATACGCTCATGCAGCAAGGCGTAACAGTGGAAAAAAAGGTTGCGATACGAAAAATCCTCTCACCTCTCTTCTCGCACTTTGTCGCGATTATACAAGAGCGCAAACCCCCCCCCCGGGAGGCTCTCTCATCGCCGTGCGGTGTGTGTGTGTATTCGGGTCAGGGCGAAGAATTCACCGCGAGTTGTTTAAACCCGGACAGCACGATTCCTCCCCCCGCCCCCCCCCCCCCCCCACCCCATCCGCCCCTCTCCGTCCACTACAGTTTTTTTTCTTTCGTCACGACGACACATCATCGGCTGGGGTCACGAATAAAAAAATTCGAAGAAATAAAAAGTAGCACCTGCGTTTTTAAACGAGTTTTAATTTTCTAAAATTAATTTTCTTAAATTAATAAAATCCTAGAATTAATTTTCTAAAATTAATAGAAATCCTAGAATTAATTTTCTAAAATTAAGAAAAATCCTAGAATTAATTTTCTAAAATTAAGAAAAATCATAAAATTAATTTTCTAAAATTAATAAAATCCTAAAATTAATTTTCTAAAATTAATAAAATCCTAAAATTAATTTTCTAAAATTAATAAAATCCTAAAATTAATTTTCTAAAATTAATAGAATCCTAAAATTAATTTTCTAAAATTGATAAAATCCTAAAATTAATTTTCTAAAATTAATAAAATCCTAAAATTAATTTTCTAAAATTTATAAAATCCTAAAATTCATTTTGTATATTAATTGAATTTGGTTTAAGCTGGGGATTGTTCGGTGTGTAAGAACGAACGTCTTGGAGGGGTGAAAAAACAAGGGTGGCACTTGAAAAAAATCGTCGATTCGGGTAACGTGAATACCGGAAGCCCTGAGAGAGGGCGAGAGGGCTAGACTGGCCTGCGGGGGCGAGGAGGAGCGGGGCAGGGGGGTGGGTGGGGGACGTAGACGAGGGCGCGGGGTTGACATCGGGTTCCGATCGATTGCGGCGTTCCGGCGCCACGATCCCCGCTCTCGTGTGTTTATCGCCGGTTGATTCATCGTACCGTCGAGGGCTCTCTCGCACGAACGAGCTCCGGGTTTCGCCCTTTTAAGCCCTCCGTGACTATACGTCCTTCGTTGTTTCCTACCGCCATCTATATATATATATATATATATATATATATATATATATATATATATATATATATATATATGAGGCATTCTACATCACTTCAGCCAGTAAGAATAAAAGAAATTTCCACAATTAATTTTAAAAAAATTGAGTTGCTTTGTATTAAAATATTTTCACCGAGTGTCGAAAATTAAAAAAAAATATATCTGACTGTTTTCTCGTTAATTAACTTTTTTTTATATTCTTCTTGTTAATTAACGGGTTTTTTTCATAAATGGGCGTGTTTTTGAGGCCTTCCGGAAAAAAATTAATTTAGATTTTATTGAGCAAGTCGAACTTCCGTTTCAGGGAAAAATATGCGAAAATATGTTTTTTTTTCTCAAAAAATGCGGTGATTATTTGAGTTTTTTAAATTTCCCCCGAATTTGGAATACGATGAACGAATTTTCGGTATTTTTCTATATTGTGGGATCGGTCATCGGTAATACGTAATTTTACCGATTTTATTTATAGCTTTTTTTCAGTTTGATTTTTTATTTATTTATTTTTTATTTTATTTTATTTTATTTTTTATTATTATTATTTTTTTTTTTTTCATGTGCTCCAGTCGCTCTACGCGATTCAACGAGCATCGTTTATCATCAATTTCCCTTTAAAAAAGGCTTCCGAACCCGCGTAAACCGAAAGTTTCGAAAATCATTTGTGTCACATTTCCGAGTTTAATAAAAAAAAAAAAACGATGGCGAACAAAACAAATCAGAAAAAAATGTTATATTATGAAAAACTATACCAGAAAAACACGAAAAAAAATTTGGCAACTATCCGGCAAACATAATCTTAAAAAAAAACACATAAAAATCATTTTTTATTTAAAAAAAAAAAAATAATAAAAATCATTTTTCATTTAAAAAAATAATAATAAAAATCATTTTTTATTTTTTCATTTGCCATTTTACACGGGCGACGTGTTATGATTTGGTTAACCCTATCGGGACCCCGGAGTCACGCGGTGGACGCACAGTCCGATGGGGTTATCCAGCGACAGGGTTTCCGAGTCATCGGTCCTCGTTATTATCACAGCCTCTCTGGGCTTCGCCTCACATCGGGCGCACGTGCGCCTTTTCCCACATATCTTCCGTGTGACGCATATTCGACTGTTACGCGCGAATGACTTTCCACGTTTCCGTGTTTTCGTCTTGGCGATATTACACTCGGTCACGTCCATTATACGTTCTCTTGACGATAATTCTCAATAATGAAAAAAAAAAAAACATGTATAACGAAGAAAAGAATTTTTAAAAATTTAAAAAAAAAAGTCCCATTAAGGGGACTGAGTCACCTAAAAAATTCGAAAATTAAATTTTTTTTTCCGTGATACGGCCGATCCAAATTGAAAATCGATTTTACCCTTACGAAGTATGTATACCTAGCTATCATTTCAAATTTTTCCATAGCCGTATGAGTTATCTAAATGCTGTGAGATTTTTCACAAAATTTTTCACTTGTCGCAACTTTCGGACCGCACCGATGAACGGATTTATTTGGATTCCGACGTCTCATTTTGTTCCAAATCGCAGTCATTCTCGGATGAGTGTGAGAATTTTGGATGCGAGGTAAAACGAATTTTTGGTAACCTATTATTCAACCGGTTTTTCAAAAAGTTACAAAAAAAATTGTTTTTTTTTTTTTTTCACATTATTGGTCGCCATAATTTCCAGAAAGCAGATAAAAAAAAATCCCACACTCATCCGAGAATGAGGTCTGTTACGAAGAAAATGAGACGTCAGAATTGAAAATCCATTGAGTCGCAGGGTCCGAAAGCTGCGACAAGTGAAAAATTTTGTGAAAAATCTCACAGCATTTAGATAACTCATACGGCTATGGAAAAATTTGAAATGATAGCTAAGTATACGTACTTCGTAAGGGTAAAATCGATTTTCAATTTGGATCGGCCGTGTCACGGAAAAAAAAATTTAATTTTCGAATTTTTTAGGTGACTCAGTCCCCTTAATATCACATTGCTAATTTCGAAGCTATGGTAATTAATTTACAACAACTTCCATGTTACATGTCCCATGTAAATCACAAACGTGGCGGAATCCACCACACATTACCTTGGTAAAAATAATTTTTCACAACATTCATCGAATAATAAATAATTAAAATAATTATCATCAACGATTTGCAATATAATTTGATTTTACGACCGTTTATGTTGCTTTTTTCTCACGATTCACACTAACGGAAATTCCGTTTTTCCCATTTTCGTGAATACAAAGGTAATTGTTGTTGTTACAGAGTCGTTCGATGTAAACAATACTTTAAAAAATCGGTAAAGAAAAAAAAATAATAAAAAATTGAAAAAAAAAAAATAATTAAAAAATTAGAAGAAAATAAAGCGAGTAGATAATAATGTGACGTATCGTTCCGTGACGCGTCAATGCTTTTGTCGGGCTGATAATTCAATAACAAAGACGAACAATTGATGGGAGTCACGATCTCTGGCGTCGTACTTTTCACGCGATTATATTATATTCGCACGGAATTATTATTCATTCGAGATGAGATGCGAGGAAAAACCGATGGTTTCCACAATTAGCCGAGAGTGATCATTGTAAACGTATATATATGTATATATATATATATATATATATATATATATATATATATATATATATATATATATTAATGTGCGCGTGAATGCTAACCGAACGATAAATCATCGTATGACCAAGTACACGACACCAAGTACGTTAATCACGATACGTTTATTAAAAAACGAGCTTTGTTTTTTTTCAATAAACGTTTCGTGATTAATCGATCGATGAATTTTACCACGAGGGAGTTGCGATGAAAATCATTATCGACACGAATCATTTTCGCGGTCGATGAAGATGATCGACCGACTGACCCAATTATTCCGGGCGATTTTTTCCATTGCTTTTGAAAAAAGTTTGAGGTCAAACGGTCCAACTTGATGGGATGAGTTGCATCGACGGTTCACATTTTAAGCGACGTGTAAAAAAATGTCTGTCCCTGGATGGTTGGTCAAAGTTGTTAAAATTGGGGTTTAAAAAAATACGAAAATTGTTCACTTGGACTTGAATTTCGTGATTAATCCGAATTCTAGAATGATTTTCCGATATTCGCGTTTGTTTTTCGGATCACGTCATTAATCATTAATGCTGGAAATTATTTTTCAAAATTTTTCGAAAGGTTAAAATACTAAGTTATAAAAAAATTAAAAAAAAAAAAAAAAAAAAAAAACAACAACATTAAAAACAAGTTTGCATTCATATTTGATCCGAAAAGAAGTAGTTTCATTACCCCACCGGGTGAGGTCAAAAAACTACGATAAACTTGTTTTTTTTGCAATTAAAGATTGAAAAAAAAAAAACAAAATTGTTGTAAACAATTTTGAAATAAAAATTGTCGCCGTCACGAGTTCGTCTGTAAGAAAGCGAAAATAGAAGAAGACGTAGAATGAAGAAATAAATATAGTATGTGAAAAGGACAAAAGGGATGAGAGACGGAGGCGCCAGGACCTACGCCACTTGATAGTTTAGTCGCGCGTCGCGCGGATGCCGTTCTCTCTCTCTCTCTCTCGTTGTCGTCGCTGTCTGCTATTTTATTTCGACCTTTGTCTCGACGCATGACTAATAAATTCGTCGTACCGCATTAGTAACCCCCCCCCCCCTACCCTCCCCCTCCCCTCACCATCGCCGCCACTTCGCTTATAATACCGACGACACACACCATATGGAATAAAAGCACGTTCGATATAGTCTCGCTGTTCCTGGCTGCTACGCTTTCACGTGTCATTTCCCCAATATACTATTATCATTTTTGTCAATATTATAATTATCATTGTCATTGTTATTAATTATTATCATTATTATAATTATGATCTGTGTCATCATTATTATCATTGATTTTTCATTGATAAAATTCCATCCAAATAAGATTCGTTTAATATTGATAATTATGACCATTATCATCAATATTATTGTTATTACTATGATTATTATCAATATAATTATTGCTACATCATTCATCAATAAATGATGATGAATAGCACAAGTCGAAGTGGACGAAACAGTCGGGGATCCCAAAAATTCTCGCATGACCGGCGCTACGTCATGGCGAGCGATTCATCGATTAATCGAGAGAGAGAGAGAGAGAGAGAGAGAGAGAAACCGCAAGCGAGAGAGAGAGAAAGAGGAGGAAGAGCAGTGCGTGCAGCATGAGCGTTTCGTACTATATATTGGCCTCTGGTTCATTAATTCCGTCTCGCAACACATGTGTTACTAATTACGAGAATATGGAGAGAGGCATGGACCCCCCGCGGTCGTTTCCTCACGTTTGTTTACACATTTTCATAGGTATATGTATAGTTGCGTGATTCGTCCGCCAGTCCCGAGACCACGAGGGCCGGATCAAACCATCCAACGTCGTGGGTTTCTCAACCGAATTAACCGCAAAAAGTTTTCCATCCGCGTAAAAATATTTCAAAACCCGTTGACAACATCGTGAAAATTTCAAGATTGTGTAACCCTTCGAATCGTTGCGAGAAAACAATGAGAAAAAAAAAAAAAAAAAAACAATGAAAAAATCAATAAATTTTTATCTTGCCGCGCAAACGCTGGCCGAACAACGCCACGTGGACCAAAAATTCGCACGAACAATGTTGCGGAGAATGAAATTTTCTAAAAAAAAGTTCGCGACGGCGTGTCACCGACATCGATGGTTTACGCGTGGGGAAAGCTCGAAAGTCGCCGGACAATGTGAGAAACCGCGGTGACCGGTATAGGACACGTTCGAAATTCCGTACGTTCGAAACATTGGTGTCGTTCGAAACATTGATGGGCGTTCGGAATTCCCGAGACCCTTCTGAATTTTTTGCACGTTCCGAATTTCCGAGTGAGAGAAAAGTCGGTTGTGACACGATCAAATCGATAACACGATTGAATAAATAAAGTAGCGGTAATAAAACGAATAAATAATAATCTGGCTAAGGCGGTGTCCGTGTGCGGCCTCGGTCACGTCGTCGCCTCTCTCTCGCATATTATTCCTTCGTACTTTGTGTGTGTGTGTGTGTGTGTGTGTGTGTGTGTGTGTTACCCGACTTGCTTTATGTACACACGCTTTGCGCGGTGCTTCCTGCAGTTAACGACCTACGATCGCATATATAAATGCAACCCGGTTGATTATGCCGATGGCTTATGCCACACGAGACTTTGACTACTGTGTAACAAGCCTTCTTATTCTTCTTCTTCTTCTTCTTCTTCTTCTTCTTCTTTTCATTCCTATTTTTTTCAAGCCCCCTGGTGTGTCTCCTCGTCAAACTCGATGACCCATTACATTACCCTCGTCACTTTCCCACCGTTAAGGGGGCCGGGTCACCTTAAAAAATTGGTAATTTTTTTTAGGGGGCCGGGTCACCTTGAAAAATTGGTGATTTCTTTTTTTCTTCGTGACACGATCGATCCTGATTTAAAATCGGTTTTGCCATCATTAAATGGCTATACTCAGCTGTCATTTCAATTTTTTTCCATAGCCGTATGAAGCATCTGATGGGGGGTGAGATTTGTCGGAACAATTTTTTCACTCGTCGCAACTTTTGGACCATACGAATCAACGGATTTTTGATTCTCACGTCTTATTTTCTTCGTAACAGACTGCATTTTATTGCATGAGGGTGGAAATTTGGGGATGCGAGGTGAAATTGATCTATGGTAATCCATTGTTCAAATGTTTGTCCAAAAAAATTACAGAAAACTCGTTTTTTTTTTTTATTCACTTTGAAAATCCGTCGAGTCGTATATGGTCTTGAATCCTGCGGCAAACTTCAATTCAACATGTTTTCCAAATAATCCAAAAGTCGTTGTCTACTATTTAAGATTTCAAACCAGTCAAATCACGATAAGAAAAAAAAATCACGAAACCTGTTTTTTTTTTTTTTTTTTACATAAAAAAAATTCGCGAATAATTGTAATTTTTGCCATATGGTAAAAAATCTTACGCCGTTTTACTCTCGAGATATTATATTTTTTATTGAAAAAAATGGAGCTTTTATGGACTTTGAAAAAAAATCGTATTTCGAAGTTTGAACTCAAAACTTTCGGTCGATGTCGAAAAATCGGAAGTGATACGTTCGAAGGGGTACAAACCGATGTTGAAAATTTGGCCATGAAGATGGCCCGGGGTCCAGTGGACCCCTAGCGATCGCAACGGGTATTTCAAATATAATTTCATTCGTAAAATTATTGCGATAAAATTTGGGAAAAAATTTTTAAAAACAACAACTCACCACATCATCGTCGGCGTAGATGGTCGAGTGCGGTGCTGCTGCGGCTGCGATTACAAAAATCGCGAAAACTGTGTAAAGAATCATCTTTTTTTGTTTTTTTTTTTTTTTTTTTGCAGCGCTTCACCGTCACGTTATTATTATTATTATTATTAATATTATTATTATTATTATTATTATTATTACTACAATGATTATTATTAATATCTTTTTCAATTAATTCCGAAGTTTATTCGACTTTATGAAATAAATTTCCGCAGGCTCGAGAAACAGGATGCGCTATAGAGTTCGAGCCTCGAGACTCGAGCGTCCACGATAAATCCGATTCGAACAAACGCGCACGATTATCACTCAAAACCCCGATCCACAATATTTTTATATATATATATGTGTTTAAATATAATTTATTTTTTGAAATTATAATTCGCCGTTTATTTTCGTATAAATTTATATAATATATATATATATATATGTATATATATATTTATATTCATCGAAACAACATCTTCGAGGCCCGATTATATTATTCCACAAAATATTCCTTCGTAGTTTTCCGGTTGAACAACCGGACCAAAATCTTCAATCTTCAATCTTCGATGAACCGACCAAAAGGCACCAAAACTCGAAACATCACGACGATATATATATATATATTTTCACAAAGACCACCGAGGCACAAATGAGACAACAAAAAAAAAAAAATAAAAAGTAAAAAATGGGACAAAGAAAGGAATTGAATATATATATTTATATATATATATATATATATTTATATTTATATGTTGAAGAAGAGTATGAACCCTCGGGGCTGTTCACCTTGGGAATCAAGGATAGGAATAATAAAAAAAAAGTAATGTAATAGCGTAGGTGTGTGTGTGTGTGTGTGTGTGTGTGTGTGTGTGTGTGTGTGTGTGCGTTGTGTTGCTCGTCTGGCGAGCAGAATGAAACTGTGAGACTCGTAAGAGGCGAGTTTATCCTCGTTCGACGATGACAGTTCGAAACCGAGAGGCGCGGACGCGATCGGTTATTCCGTCTTGGCCACCGAACAATGAGATTTTAGACGGTTTTTTTTTCATTTATTTCTTCTTCTTCGTTTTTTATTTTCTTTTATTTTTTTTTTTTTTTTCGTAATTGGCGAATCAAGAGCCTCGACGATTGGTCCGGTGGGTCCGGATGACGAACATCGGCATCCGGAAATGACGAAAAAATATTCCGTGAATCCGCACGAATGACGACGAAGAAGAACTTTCGTTCGCGAAATCAACGATGACAATTGTCACGACGAAAAAAAAAAAAAAAAATTGTTTGCCAATGAAAAGTTATCAATGACTTTTTTCTGAATCGTTCAAGATGTTCCGTCCCGTTTACGTGTCTTCGTCGACGTTCGTTTTTTTCGTTTTCTTTTTTTTTCTCGCACGTTTTCTTCCGTCGTGGACTGTTGGGAAATCAGCTCGAACGAGGATCGACAGATTCGCGGTTGGATGGTGAATAAACGATGGACGAACGATGGTTGTCCGATGATCGGGGATGTAAATTTTTCCGAACGTTTTGTTTCCTCCGGGTTCGGGGTTTCCCGTCGACAGGCTGTCCATCCGCCGACCTGTTTGGACAGAAAATTGTTTGTTTGTTTGTTTGTTTTTTTTTTTTTTTTTTTTTTTTTTTTTTTTTTTTTATGAGGTAACGAAAGAACGTGGAAGAACAGTACAAATTTTGAGAGGGTGGGGGGGCTCGAAATTCAGAACGAGCAAAGTTCGGAAGGGTCGAAGTTCCGAAGACGCAATGTTTCGAACGGTCAAAATTCAGAACTCGTGTGTATATATATATATATATATATATATATATATATATATATATATGTATATGTAGTTGCGTGATTCGTCCGCCAGGCCCGAGACCACGAGCGCCGGAGCAGACCATCCAACGTTGTGGGTTTCTCAACCGAATTAACCGCAAAAAGTTTTCCATCATCGGAAAAATCTTTCAAAACCCGTTGACAAACATCGTGCAAATTCCAAGATTGTGTAACCCTTCGAATCGTTGCGAGAAAACAATGAAAAAAAAAAAAAAAAAAAAAAAAAAAACAATGAAAAAATCAATAAATTTTTATCTTGCCACGCAAACGCTGGCCGAACAACGCCACGTGGACCAAAAATTCGCACGAACAATGTTGCGGAGAATGAAATTTTCTACAAAAAAAGTCCGCGACGGCGTGTCACCGAAATCGATGGTTTACGCGTGGGGAAAGCTCGAAAGTCGCGGACAATGTGAGAAACCGCGGTGACCGGTATAGGACACGTTCGAAATTCCGTACGTTCGAAACATTGGTGTCGTTCGAAACATTGATGGGCGTTCGGAATTCCAGAGACCCTTCTGAACTTTGCTCGTTCGGAATTTCGAGGACCCAACCCAAATATTCAACGAAAACCTGCAGCATTTTCGATCTTTGTGATTATATTATGAAAGAATCATGTTCACAGTGCAGTGTATGAGTAGTCTCTGCGCTCTTGTGACCTCTTTTCTCATGAACCAGCGATAACCAGCAGACTTGTAGTCTTTGTTTGGGGTGAAAAAAAAGAGAGTGACGCCGCAGCTGCTTCCCAATCGTACCCCACAATAACAATACACGATATTTCGTTGCATCAATCTTATTTCAATTATGTTGAAAAAAAACGTCAATGTTGATTTTTCTTATGAAAGAGTGCCATCGCCACGAGCTGAAGCAACACGATGAATGAATGTGCACAAGGGTGGTCCTTAATGGGGGTTGTGACGAATTTTCACAAGTGCACCCCCGAGATAGCTTAGTAATGAATAAACAAAAATATGTGCGAAGCCCCAGCCCCGTAGTCCAATGAGAAGTCGTTCCTGTAATCTCGTTTTGTTTCCCACTCGAATAACATGGGATTTTCCGACTGATTCGGTAATTTTATTTTTTCGAGTTGTCCCTGAGCACGCGAAAAATTCTTCATTCACACAAATCCATCGTCAATGGGTATAACTACTCGTCCATTTTTTTTTTTTTACAAGACATAAACACAAATAAATTTCAATTGTGTGTTGAAATCGTTTATCAGTTGTTATCATCGTTGATCGGGTTCGCCGTTATCGATAATACACAGGTGAGGTATTCCAAAAAAATCGTAGGAGTTGTTATACCCATTGACGATAGATTCGTGTGAATAAATAATTTTTCGCGTGCTCAGGAACAACTGGAAAAAATAATTACCGAATTAGTGGGAAAATCCTATGTTATTCAAATGGGAAACAAAACGAGCTCACAGGAACGTCTTATCATTGGACCACGATGCTGGGGTTTCGCACATATTTCAATCAATTCATTTCGAACCTATCCGAGGGGTGCAATTGTCGAAATTCGTCAACACCCCCATCAAGGACCACCCTGATGTCCACGAATGTATGCAAGAGGGAAAAAAATATATATATTGAACCTTGGCGAGCGTATTGTGGCAACAGTGGCGCGTAGACGAGAACTCGTGGTGGCTATTCTTGACTCGCGTACGACGTGCGTGTCCGACTATCGGGCTCTATGAGCCACATTAGTGACTAATCGAAGTTTCCCCCGTGTTCCCCGATAACAGCCGGATTCTTGGTGCGATCGTATATATATATATATATATATATATATATATATATATATATATATATATATATATATATATATAAATATATATACCGCCCGCGGTGGTCATCCGGCATCTCATCTCAATAACGCAACGACCCATCACAATCTCGTGGGACTCATCTGAGCGACTATGTTCAATAAAAAAAAAAAAAAAATAAATAAATAAAAAAATAAATCGAGGGTGGACCGTCGTCCCAATCTGGGGAGACGCGCCTTTCATCGATTGCTCGAAAACGATATTGGACGTACGTTAGATATTGCATCGACTTTGCAAAGTTAAATAAATTCAAAGCTTTTTTTTATATATATATATATTTTTTTTTTTAAACGAAGAAAAGCACTTCAGGGGCACGAAATGGATATATATATATATATATATGTATATTTCGTCCAGTTCTTTTGCTTCTCGATTTCCGGTGTATCGGGCAACCCCTTCGGGAGGATACTACCCCCTTCCTCTGTTCTCACGGTATTTGAACCACGGTTGGGGGTGGGTTTTTTTTTTTTCCTGCCTTTGAGCTCTCTTCGGGTTCGTGCAAACTCTCTTCGACAAACTTTCCTCGCGAGATTTCGCCTTCCGCGGCGACTTTGAGGGGGTCGGGGGAAGAGAGGCGAGGGGAGCGGGAGGGGGAGGGGAGGACTTTACTTCGACTCGACTATCCCGCTAACCAACGATCCTCGCTTTTCTTCTCATTTCAAACTTCACGTTCCAAGTCCACCCGCGGTCCATATCCGCGTTACTCACTTGCCGCGATTAAACTTATCGACTCGTTTTTTTTTTTTTTCTTTTTTCTTCTTCTTCTTTTCTCCTCGTTCCATTTGTACGCTTTTTTTTTTTTTTTTATTTTCAGCATTCATTTTCACGGCGATAATCTCTGATGAACCGTCTTACGAAAATCTTTTTGGTTTCGGTAAGACGGCTGAAAAAAAAAAAAAAAAAAAAACTCGATCCTCAAGTTTCCTTCAATTTCAACCTACTCAGCCTGCTGGTAAACCCCCCCCCCCCCCACTGGAATCCTTATTATCCACAACCATTGAATATCATTGATGTTTGTTACATACAAAGAGATTTCTTTTTCAACATTTTATTTTATTCGAAAATTTCGAAAAAACAAAAAAAAACAACAAAAAAATGCTCACACGTAGATTGAAGACTCCAAAGCAGGGATGGGGCATTCGTTGAATGAAAATGTATTTCAAATACTTTTTCGAACGAATTAGTATGGATTAATTATCATCATGCAATAATTAATACAGTCACGTATTTTGTGAATGATTTTATCAACAATTAAGATGAATTATTGTTGTACAATGGATTTTAATATCAATCGAGACCTATGATATATTGTTGATTCAGTGGGAAATGTATTTCAAATGCATTTTCATCGAATGGATGATGCCCATTCTTGCTCCGGAATATTGAAAATAACGAAAATAAGAAAAATCGTTATCAACTCGTTTTCGCGGGGTTCTCTTATAATATAAGATATTGTCTCTCGAAGTAATGTGAGAGACGCTTCAAGCAGCTTCGTCGGACACTGACACCGCTCGTCCCCCCCCCTCTCTCTCTCATATCCATCCTTCGCTTTCTTTATCGTTATTTATTTTTTTTTTTAAACAAAAATTAAGTATAAACATATATAAAAAAAAATATACAAAAAAATTACGGATTCTCCGTAACGGTCGTTATTGCCCGCGTCGGTTGGGGGTTTTCGCTCGTTTACGATTGTAACGATTGACGTCCCGTTTGGCAACCCCCTTCCCCCCCCCCCGCCCTCGTCGAAGATCCGCGCGTTCCAAGATTCGGTCAATCACATCGTTTCTTCGTGGCGAAAAAAAACAAAAAAAAAAAAATGCGACTCGCGAATTTTTTCCGACGAATAATTCACACTACAATTTATCGTCGATGAATCAAAAAATTGATAACTACACTCTCGGTAAAAAAAATTAAAGGAGCATACATTTTTTTTTTCGATTTTTACGCGATTTTTGGAAATCTGTAATTTCATGAAAAAATTGTCGTATTGGGATGAGGCAAAAAGCATTTTGAAGCATTAGCGTGTCGGATTTTTAAATGTTGCGATTATAAAAAGTTTAAAAAATTGGTCCTTTCATTTTTTTTTTTCCTGGCTGAATGTATATTATTTTTTATTTTTCACCGATTCGCCATTTCGTTCGAAGACTCGCACGTATACGAATTGTCAAACGAGCGTTGGACGATTATTTTTATTTATTTTATTTTTTTTTTTTTTTCATTTCGCAATAAAAGGAGTTACGAAGGACGATCGGGCAATTAATTTTTTTTTTTTTTTTTTTTTTTTTGTTCTTTTCTCTCTTTCCATTACACTCGCGCTCGCTCTTTCTCCGAGATGACTGCGAGAGTCTCGCGAGCGGAAAAACTTGTTTCGCCCAACGTGTATCTCTTCTCTCTCTCTCGTTTCTCACTTTTTTTATCTCTCTCTCTCTCTCTCTCTCTCTCTCTCTCTCTCTCTCTCTCTCTCTCTCTCTCTCTCTGTAAACCCCAACGCGCGAGACGATCGAGAGGAGAAGGGTTCGGCGACGAAACACACTCTGTGCGCAACAATTAGCGTGGTACCGGAGATATCCGATGAATGAGGACATGCGCGAGAGAAGATTGTCGTCGAGGCTTGCTATGAGGCCGCGAGTACTCTCGCTTTCGGTTTTACGTTAACATTCCGGACCCAAAGATTTTCAAGGGTTCCCGTGAAAAATCTACGAAACCCTTGTGGATTTTGGTCAGATCACACGGACGTACATCGATGATCCAAAAACTTAATAATAACAATTTCTTATTTTTTTTTTAAATTAATAATAACAATTTCTTATTTTTTCGAAATTAATAATAACAATTTCTTATTTTTCGAAATTAATAATAACATTTTTTTTTTTTTTTTTTTTTTCAAATTAATATTAAGATATATATATATTTTTAATTATTAATTGTTTTTTTTTTTTTTTTTTTTTTTTTTAATTTTCAACTATCCTCAAAGTTCGTGAAACAAAGATCTTCAAACAAAATTTATTAATTTTGCATGTACTTTATTATCATAACAAGAATGATTCTCAAAATTGGTCTATTTATTTTTATCTCTCTCTCTCTCTCTCTCTCTCTCTCTCTCTCTCTCTCTCTCTCTAGACTGTGGCATCACCCCTTTCAAGCTTCATCGTATTTATGAATGAAAACTCGGCGGGACGGGGAGGGGGTAGAAGGGGGGGGGGGGCGGGCTTCAGCGATGGAAAAGTAGTGCAGAGATAGGTATCGCGAGCGGGGGGGTCAAAGAGCAAAACTTCGCGAGTCGATAATCCCGGGCAAAGCGTATCGTGTGTGTGTGTGTGTGTGTGTGCGTGTGTGTGTTTATAAACCGAACACAAAAACAGCTTTTGTAGCTAATTACGGGTGCTCGGAAGATAAAACCTTATGAATGCCGAGGAGTGTGGCTCGTCGTTCAGCCACGCTCTTAACTGCCCAACGGTTGTTTTTCTTGTTTTTTTCTTTCTTTTTTTTAAATTTTTTTTTCAAATTTCTTCTCATAATTTCGATAAATTATCATAAGCGTTGTGACAGAACGTGCATGTACAGTTTTGTCCTGTATTCCAATCCAATGTAAACGAGCTACATTAAAATATCATGAAAATAAAGCTAAATGCTATATATATATATATATATCTATATGTATACATATATATATGAAATAATCCGAAACATTGAACATCACGATGTATGAATGAATCGTCAGAGAGAAAAAGTGCATCGAGTGATAACGATAAAAAAAGAGAGAGAGAGAGAGAGAGAGAAAGAGATAGGGAGAGATAAATAAATATAAAAAAAAAAAAAAAAAAAAAAAACTGCAACCCCATAAACGACAGCTGTTCCGTGCGACTACGGTAAATAGTAAAGAGACGACATCCGAGCGGCGCTCACAAATGTTATAAACGCGCGATGGAAAACGTAAACGTTTACACCGAACGAAGACACAAGACGTGTTGCTCTCTTCGGTTGTCGTCGTACCGCCATAGCCGACACATATACGCCGCGGGGGACTCATCATCATCGCGAAAAACCAAGGATATATGTACGAAGAAGATACGAAGATTATAACTCGCTCATTTCGCTCGCGGCGGCGCGGCGGTCTGTGCTTAGGAGTCGTTTTGAGACGCGAGCGACGAACGGACGGCGAATAGGAGAATCCGAAACGGAGAGGACCGCCTGGGCACACCCACGTGCGCGCACACCCGACTTCCACATCCCTCGTCTTTCTCTCGCTCTCTCTCTCGCCCTCTCTTTATGTCTTACTCGTATATTGCATACATATATAGGATATTAGTGAGACATAAGGAGAATGAGAGAGAGAGAGAGAGAGAGAGAGAGAGAGAGAGAGAGAGAGATCTTCTGTTTGTTCTATTAGTTTGTTTACTTTTTCATTTTCAATGATTAATTTTCATTAAAGTTCGTTTTAATTAAATACGTATGTATATATATATATATATATATATATATATATATATATATATATATATATATATATATATAAATTGAAAAACATAAACAAATGAATAGGACAAAGAAAAATCTCTCTCTCTCTCTCTCTCTCTCTCTCTCTGTCTCTTTCTCTTTCGCCTATGTTTTACTCATATATTATGTATATTTATATTTATATATATATATATATACAATCGGAGGAAAACAATTTCAATGAAAATTAATCATTGAAGAAAAAGTAAACGAATTAATATGACGAACAGAACACGGGGCAACATCAAGCAGTATATGTATACTAAATGTGTAAATATATATATATATATATATATATTTATGTATAATTACTCCTTTAATTTCTCTCATTTTTTGGACGTCCTATTAATTTGGTCTTGTTTATTCAGTTTCAAAGGAGTATATATATATATATATATATATATATATATATATATATATGTATCCATGTATACCACTTAAATTTCTCTTATCTTTTGTTCGTCATATTGATGTTTTTGTTTTTTTTTAAACTCTTTTCCCAATTTCAAAACGAACGAATCTTCAATGAATTTCTTCATCGATATTCGAAAGGTTGCAAAAGAATGAGAAAAAAAAAAAAAAAAAACAACAACAACAACATGAAAAATTCCACCATACACAGATGAACGAAAAATAAATAAATAATAATAATATTCTTACATTGACGATTGTGTTATCCAAAAATATCGTCGAAGCTGCGCCTCAATAACAAAACAATAGAACCAGTCGAGGGGGGGGGGGAGGTGGCGGTGGGGGGGGGGGCGGAGGTGTAGGTTTCGAAAGATTGAATTCCCGTATCACAGGGCACCAATTGCTCCGACACGATTCACACCCCCGAATTAACCGTGTTTACGATTTGTTGTTGTTTTTTTTTTCGTTTTTCCTTTTCTTTCATTTTCGTTTTTTAAAAATGATTTTTTTTTTTTTCATCGTTGCCACACGATTTCGCGATGAAGATTTGGATAGTTCAGACGGGGCGACGGATGGGGAGGGAGGGGGGGGGATGAAAGTGAAAAATTGAAAAAAGGAAAAACAAAAACAACAATAATTTATGAAAGAATAACACGAACGCAAAGAACCGTGCGTACGGTGCGCCGCGTGCCGCGCGACTGCCGTCGTGTCGGTTAACCAACGAACCGTACTCTCTCTCTCTCTCTCTCTCCATTGGGGGGGGGGGGAGGCCCTCGCTCTCTCCCTTTTCGGTTCGAACAAGCTGCGTCTTTTTCCCACCCACGCCGACGAATCCCGACTGTGCCACTGGTGCTGCTGCTGTTGCTGCTGTTGGCCGTCGGCTGTTTTCCATCCTTTTCTCTCTTGCTGCCTCACATTTTGTTTTTTTTTTTTTTTTTTTTTTTTTGACGTCGTCTCGTTTCGTCGCAAGGCGCCCGATGGTCATCCTCGTCGCTCCGAACGTCCCCGACGTCGTCGTCGTCGTCGTCACGGATCGTGCACCGAGGAGACCCGAAGAAAGAAAAAACAACAACAACAACAACGATGGACATAAATTTTCGTTGGTTCGATATCCTTCGTTTGAACGTGGACTCTCCTGGAAAATCAAAAAAAAAAGGATTCATTCACAATCCACGGTAAAGAATATGGAGAGAAGAAAAGAATGAGAAAACGAAGATGAAAATTCAAATCTTGATGAATTTGTCCAAAAAGTTTTCAGGAAATTACTTTTCAAATGCTGTGTACTTTTGGAAAATGCAACGAAAAAAAAAAAAAAAAAAAAAAAATAATCAAGTTTTTGGGAAATTGTGGGAGATTTCTTAATTGACAGCTGCCAAAAAGAATAGAACGAAAAATTTGAATAATTGTGTGAGAATTTTTTTTTTTTTTCAACACGCACTTTAAGGTGTGTGAATATCATAAAGATTCCCAGATAGCGAAAACCCAAAATTGTCCGATATTTTATGGAACGAATCAATTACATTCATATATATATATATATATATCGTTTCGCGTAAATATATGTAGGTCGCGTAATTTTTCAAATAATTCGAATACGATTTATTGGATATTATCTTTATATCGGCGTATTTTAATACAATTATCGTACAATTTAATGCAAGAAGTAGAATTGAAAAATTATATTTCATTTAACGTTCGATTCGACCTAACGAGATGGAAATAAAAATAACGAAAATTTATCGTCCAGTCGTGTGATAATTAAAAAAAAAAAAATGAAAAACTCTCAATAACTGTGTTTGGCTTTTTTGTATATGAACGAAGCCTTGTATTTCACGAAATTTTCGTCTCCTTTGATGTATTTCTCTCCGATGGCCACGTTTTTACGACCTCGTCAGTGTCGGATAACAAAGATTCCACGGGGAACTCGAACGTCGTGCATGACGCTCTGATACAACCGCAGAACGGCGACTCTCCGACTGTTCTACATGTGCCGCGATGTTCCCGGCGAGGGTCAGGAGACAGACGACGCGACGCGTTGGCCAAAACTATATCACGAAATTCTCCGTTCGGTTTCTACACCAGCGGAAGAACACCGCTCGCCGCACCCTCTCTAGATATTCATCGTCGGATCTCATTCCGATTTTAGGTTTTGACAGTTTACTTCATCAGAATTGCCACTTGATCCATCTGTGTCAATTTTTTTTTTCAAATTTTCTTTTTATTTTTTAAAATTATTATTTATTTATTTATTTATTTATTTATTTATTTATTTATTTATTTATTTATTTATTTATTTATTTATTTATTTATTTATTTATTTATTTATTTATTTATTTATTTAATTATTCATTTATTTATCTATTTATTTTCCTAATCGAAATATTCTACGTAAATTCGGGAAACTAGAAAATCATTATCAAACCATAAATAAAAACGTCAAAAAACGGTAAATAAAAGAGTCCGACTGCTGATAGTTCGTTTAAGGGAGACCGGGGTCAGATGTAACAGGGGTAGATTGTAACATAGCGATATCTCTCGAAATAAGCAAGTGAGATGCATTTTCTTTTCTAGACGAAGTTAAAAAAAAAAAAAAAAAAAGAAATGACAAATTTTAAAATTTCTCCGCTCATGTAATAACACCTTGCACTGGTATATTGACGACACGATCAACTTCGATCGAGTGCTCACGTTTCTTTCGTGCGATTTCAACAGATCTTCCCATCTTGCCCCACTTCTCGTACATCGCGTCACCTCTTATCTCACAATAACGACAAGATGGTTTTTTTTTCCCCAGCTTAATTAAAAAAAAAAACAATCAATCAACAATATTATCGTGTGATTCATTGATCTTTCCGAAGACCATGCCAAATTGTATCAACTTGGATGAGTAATCCTCCCCGTCATGCACCTATTTCTCCCACAAGCTAAATATATATATATATATATATATATATATATATATATATATATATATATATATATATATATATATATATATATACAGAGAGAGAGAGAGAGAGAGAAAGAGAGAGACACAAAGTCATCGTCGATGAAGGCTCGAAGATCGCTAGCCAAACGCAATCGAGGGCTTCCGCAAATATTGTTCCAAGAGAAGAGACGAGCTCGTCCATTGCCCCCCCCCCCGCTCGCCCCTATCGCGTCTTTTACAGACGCGATAACTCTGCGTCTATAAAAGCATTCGACGAAACGTTGCACGAGATAAATTCGGACGATAAGTTCGTCTCTCTTTTTTTTTCTGTTTTTGGTTTTTTTTTTTTTTTTTTTTTTCGTAAGACCAAATTTGGAAAATTGATTTTAGGGACCGCCCATTTTTTCACGACCATCACCCGCGGCCCCCTTGCGTAATTTCGATGAAGCAGCTGGTCGTTGAACGTGCGAAAAAAAAACTAAAAAAACGAAAAAACGAAAAAACGAAGAAAAAAAAAACAGTTTGGGCCAATGACCAGTTGCATCCTCCCTGTGGCCGGAGTGTCAGCGAGAGATAAAATCCTCTCGTGGCGACGAGCGAGTGATAAACACGCGCGACATGAATTCATCCTGCCCAAGGCCTGGTGGGCGAACTCGTCGTATATACGCGATCCGGCAAGCTTTTGTGTTCCGGTTTCCCGGCGCTTGTGTGTGTGTGTGTGTGTGTGTGTGTGTTGGTGGCGGATTTACCGGCAGGCTGAGTAGGCTTGAGCCTGGGGGCGGCAGATTTTACGGGCGGCAAATTTGGGGACCGATTTTTTTTTTTTCGTTTTTTTTTTTTTGCAGCCGTCTTACCGAAATCAAAAAGATTTCTGTAAGACGGTTTTTCCGATGTCTCGCGGAAAGAAGTCTACGAGACCATCTTTCCGGATGACTCTTCACCCTTTTCTTTCCATTGTACATTCAACGGTATACCGCAGACATCTGTGTTCCATGGTGAAACACCGATTATACGAATATGTACATTATTGTCGTGAGTAGCGTACATCACGCCCCGGCTTATCAGTCGTGCACGATTGAGCTTCGATTGGCTCGGAAATATAGCCAACGAAACTATATTTCTCGTGCAATTTCAACCAAATTGTCGGATCGTAATGATAATCCAGGAAAAAAAGTTTTTTCTAAAAAAAAAAAAAAAAAAAACGTCCAAGATTTTTTTGTTTTTTCATTACAATGTAATGAAATTACGACACGATATTAAATATTGTACGGAGTAAAATGACAAACCGATAATCGTCGGAGACTGGCTATCTACATGAGAAACGTCCAAGGTCTTGACTCATTCATCTCGTAATTTGCAGAGGAAGTGAGCTGAATGAAAAAAAATGTCAGATACTCATATACATATACCAAAATCGGCACTCGGTGAATATATTGCAAAAAAATAGCTCAATTTTTTTAAATTATTTGTGGAAAATTTTTTCTTTGAGTGGCTAAAGTCGGGTGGAATCGATCATATATTATTACAATTATAGATTTATGGATTATATACGGAAGATTAATTCGGCCGTATTTATTCAAATGGGACACCCTGTATATGTATATATGTGTGTGTGTGTGTGTGTACATAAACGAATATACATAGATAGATTGTATCATTATTTCTGTTATTATTATTATACGCCCGAGAAACATTGATACATCTCGCGACAGTGTGTATTTGTGTTTGTGTGTGTGTGTACGTTGATATCAAAATGATTCACAAGCCATTTCTCGTCGCGACAGACCGGAAGCGACTGATTGTTCGGAAGGGTGGTGACCTCTGTATCCCGTACCAACTCCGACGAGGGTCAATCGCCTTTTTGCCAATTAACATCGAATAATTACGAGATACCAAATGACAATTAACATTATTCGACTGCATCGAGCATCTGCTTGGCCATCATCATCATCGTCTTCGTCTTCCGTGTCGTGTGTCCTTTCTCGCTTGTTACCAATGACCTACATAGTCATCGACATGATTCCAAAATCAACGGATACAAATTTTTCTAAAAAAAAAAAAAAAAAACCGACACGAGCAACGAATTTTCTGAAAATCAATAAAACCGAGGTTTCCGAATCAACTGAACTGCAGAATATCTTGAAAAATTTTCATGAGTGACATAAAATCGAGAAATTTTTTTTAAGAGGGATCTCGCTGAATTTTATCGTCGACGATCATTGAAAAAAAAAACGATAAAACGTATCTAAAAACAGGAATTAATGGGGTAGGTCTCGAAGTTTCGAATTTTTCAATGTTTCGAAGGCTCGTAAGTTCGACATTTTTTGTAATTCGAGATTTTGATGTTTCGACCTTGCACGGTTTCGAAAGTCCATTAATCCCGAACGGACAAAGTTTCGAACGGTCATCAGTTTCGAGAAAAAAAAAACAAAAAAAAAAAAA
Organism: Diplazon laetatorius; assembly: GCA_963662125.1. NCBI lineage: Eukaryota > Metazoa > Arthropoda > Insecta > Hymenoptera > Ichneumonidae > Diplazon > Diplazon laetatorius. Next base: position 6,291,661 of record OY759165.1, on the reverse strand, counting down.
AATTCGAAATGCAATGTATCGAAAGCGAAATTTTTCCGACGAGTCACGAATTCGACTCGCCGATGTTTCGACAATTCAATGTTTCGACGGACCAAAAGTTCGAAACTTATGTATAGCTATAGTGGCTTGACGATTGCGGGAGCTGCAATCTTCAAGCGGTTGAACGAGCTGCTACGCCACTATAACTATATATATATATATATATATGTATATATATATATACGTTGTCGAACTTTTGATCCGTCGAAGGATCGACCGTTCGAAACATTGACGAGTCGAAACATTTATCTTCGAATCGTTGAGATTTCGATATATCGATCGGTCGGACTGTTTTGATCGTTCGATTTTTTTTTTTCAATTCTGTTACACGACCAGTCGGAATAACAAAAATTCCGAGATTTAATTTTTCGATAAATTAAAATTCGAATAAAATAAAAAATCGAACTTATATGAGCTTTGGAAAAATTGAAAATTCGAAACTTCGAGACCCAACCACTAAAACACCATCAACACCAACAACGCGTTGATAGCGAGAGAACGAAATAAAAAAAAAAAAAAATCACGACGACGAAATCAGCACCCGTTGCGTGAACCAAAGTGTAGGGCATTATGGTGGTCACGACTAAACGAATAGATGGACAAAACGGAATCTCGGTCTATGGTAGTCGCGTTGCGTCCTTCGTAGTGCGAGCATCATATCATCGTCAACAACATCAACGAGAGAAAGTTGTCGGGTCTCATTCCGAACACCAAAAACGATCTATATTATTATTATTATTATTATTATTATTATCTTTTTTATCATTTGTTTCAATTTAAATAGCAGTCGAGAGGTAGGAGAACTTTTAGGAAGAAGACCAACCTGTTTATTGTGAGTATTTTACTTACCATCAACGATGGACCAAGTTCTTCCCTTTTCTCGTGGCGAATTTCGAATACTCACACTGATGCTGATATCATTGTTAATTTTTTGTCAGTCAGTTGCTTTGATCGTATTATTTTATAATATTTTTTCGTTATACGATGTTTTTTTTAACGTGTTTTGACGATTTATCATTTATCAAGAACATCATTGATAGAAAAATATTGCTTCGTTGATTCTCACGAATTTAACCGAGCAATCGATTCAATTTAAAAATCAGAAAAACCAGAAAAAAAGGGGGGGGGAAAAAAATAATATCGGTAAGATAGGGTTCTCGCTCTGAAACCAAGACGGAAAAAAATAATCTTACGAAATTACTATCTATAACAAGTCGGTCCTTCGTCAAAAGCACGTTTAAAGAATCATTGTTAATTGTTATTGACGAAAACAAAATAATTTAGGGTAAGATAAGGGTGAATCGCCATTTTTTTCGTTTTACTTTTCACGCTATGGAACTTGCATTTATCAAAATATTCTCAAACAGATTGTTTTTTTTTTTTCCTAAAACTGCAAACAGTCAGCTACAAGATTTATCTGAAAAATGTTGATCTAACTTTTAATCATTATTGAGCACCTCTACTTGAAAAAAAAAAAAAAAAAAAAACAAAACGTTCATGGTGGTTTTTTTACCCCAAAATAATAAAACCATTTCTTATCGGGTCAAATATGAATGTAAACTCGTTATTTTCGAGAGAGAGAAGGAGAGACTTTATGTCGTCCATCGTCGCAATGTTTTTCTTTATCATTTATAAATTATTATTTCAATCAGACAAATATTCACGCTTTTTTTCTTTGTTTGTTTGTTTCGACGTTCTCACCGTTTATCGTTTTTCCTTTCTTCATTTTCTCACCCATAAAAAAATCTTATCTCGCTTTTATCTCGCTTGAATCCGACGTTAACGGTCGTGTCGATCCACACTTTTTTCCCGTTTTTTTTTTTTTTTTTTTTTTTTCGATACATGTTTGTACGTAGAAGCACGTAGGTGGGATAACCAAACGCCGGTCTTATCTTTCACCGTACGAGGGCCATCCGAGAACCACGTTTCACTCGATAATACAAAAGTGAGAGCGCGATCGCGCCTCACGCAGTATAGCGTCTTCGGCCGGTTCATCGACAAGTTATAATCGCGTGGTTAATCGTTCAACGACAAGGTAATAAATCGATAATCAATTGATTTTTCAATTATTCAATATCAATTGAATCGATAATCAATTTATTTCCAATTGTTCAATATCAATTGAATCGATAATCAATTGATTTTCAATTGTTCAATAACAATTAAATCGATAATCAATTGATTTGTAATTGTTCGATATCATTTAAATCGATAATCAATTGATTTTAAATTCTTCAATATCAATTAAATCGATAATCAATTGATTTTCAATTGTTCAATATCAATTGAATCGATAATCAATTGATTTTAAATTCTTCAATATCAATTAAATCGATAATCAATTGATTTTCAATTGTTCAATATCAATTGAATCGATAATCAATTGATTTTCAATCGTTCAATAACAATTGAATCGATAATCAATTGATTTTCAATTGTTCAATATCAATTGAATCGATAATCAATTGATTTTCAATTGAATCGATAATCAATCGCTTGTCAACTGTTCAATATCTTTAAATCGTTAATCAATTGATTCACGATCGTTCAATATCAATGAAATTGATTTTCAATCGTTCAACATCAATCAATTCGATAATAAATTTATTTATTTATTTATATATATTCGGTTTTTCGTTGTCTGTTTTCGAACGAATTCGCGAGGCAAATGTGACAATGAAATAATTATTCGACGTCTATCTCGCGTGTAGTGAAATAATCAAGCGTGCGACATGCGTCGTTGCGCCACGTTGGCCATTATCGGTAGCATTTCTGTGGCGCTGAGTGTCGTCGCGCTCACTTACGAACCAGTCGTTGACAGTTTGAACGTCGTTAACTCGACGAATCCGGATACCCTGGTGAAGACTTACGACGATGAGGGTACGTTCCTGACGAGCCAGGACGAGGATTATGAACCGATACCCCTTCCGGGACTTTTGTACCCCCGTGAAAGCGAATCCCGCGAGGCGAGTATATATACATACATATATATATATATATACGTTATACACATTATACATTCAATATCTCACCTGTACAAATATTTTCGTCGATGAATCTTTCATTGTCAAGTTGTCGTTCGATGTCGCATACATATTTTTTTTTTTTTTTCAATTCGTCCGTAATTTTTTTTCAATCGTTCATAAATTTTACAATTTTTCGAACATCGCGATCAAATTTCCACGAAATCATTCTCAAGACTTTGAACTTTAACGCGAGCAAACAAAAATTTTTTTTTCTACACCTTCAGAAGCAACAAAAACAAAAAAAATTCAAATTCATTCGAGCAGAATAATTATTCCGCTCGATATATATATATATATATATATATATATATATATATGTATATATATATATATATATTTTTTTTTTATTGTCGCGCATCGAATTGAATCGAATTAAAGTACCTAATCGTCATCCGCAGGTGAGATCTCTCGATGGTATGTGGGATTTTGCCATCTCACCGTACGACAATGAACAAAAATTATGGTTCACCGATAACCTGTCCAAGGTAAAGTCGTTATCGTCGAATAACCTATTTTCAAGTAAAAAAAAAAATTATGTATGATCTGTATATAGTCTACATATAATTTTTCCAAAAATTATACATAATCTATATATGAAATATATATGTTTAATTTCATATATAGTTTATATATATATATAGACTATATATAGTTATATAGTTATATAGACAGTTTATATACCGAAGTAAAAAATTATATATAATCCAAATAGCCTATATATAATTTTAAAAAACTACATATCGTCTATATATAATCTATCCATAAGATATACAAGTCCAATTTCATATATAGTTTATATATAGACTGTATATAATTAAAAAAAATATATATATATATAGACTATATACAGTTTATATATAATTTTTTTCCCTTGGGTTGGCTCCCCACACGTATTTTCATGATTTTTACAACAATCAAATCTTTCCCACAGTCGACAAAGGTGATGAGAATGCCGGTGCCTTCGTCCTACAACGACATCACGACTTCGCAAGCTCTGAGAGATCACGTTGGAGCAGTTTGGTACGAGAGAAACTTCTTCGTTCCAAAATCGTGGACCAACAATCGCGTGTTTGTTCGATTCGGATCGGTCAATTACCTCGCTCAAGTCGTCAGTCTCAAATTTTTTTTTTTTCGTTCATCAGTCTTTCGCATGATTCATTGAGAAAACAATGGAATTTGGATAACACTGCCGTTTGGTTTGGTTTTGTTTTTTTTTTTTTTTTTTTTTTTTCGGAATTATTTCACACAGTGGATCAATGGAATATTGGTGGCGAATCACGAAATGGGCCATTTGCCGTTCGAGGCTGAGATAACGGAACAATTGGTTTATGGGTCGAAAAATCGTATCACGGTGGCGGTCGACAATTCCCTGTTGGCCACGACCGTTCCTCAGGGTCAGGTGTCCTGGGCCGCGGCGGACGGTGGACCAACCCTCGTGCAAACTTATAGCTTCGATTTCTTCAACTATGCCGGAATTCATCGGTAATTATTGTTCAACGTTCTTTTTTATTTGAATTTTTTTTAAATCAAAATTTATCGTTTCAATTTTTGATTAATCATTGTTTACGTTCTTTTGTTCTTTTTTTTTCAACTTAAAATTTCTTGTTTTAATTCATAATAAATTATTGTTTACGTTCTGTTGTTTTTTTTTTTTTTTTTTTTTTTCAACTTTAAATTTATTTTTTTTAATTTTCAATTGATTATTTTTTTAGTTTACGTTCTTTTTTATTATTTTTTTTTTTTTTTCATTTTTTCAACTTAAAATTCATTCAAAAATCATTGTTGACCAACGAAGTCCGAAATAACCGAAAGACAAAAAAAAACTGAAGATAAAAAAAAAAAAATTGATCGATAGAAAAAAAAATATTATAAAAATTGATTTTATTTTCGAAAAATGATTTTTCACCACACATTTTTAACCACGGGACTTTGAATTTGGAGCGAAAAAATGGTAGAGCGTTATGTTGGCTTCGAATGTGTTTACCAAAAAAAAAAAAAAAAAAAAAAAAAATGGTGTAAATCGAGTGGATTTCTATGTACAGCTTCGGAAAGTGATTTTTCATGAACGTGTGTGTGTGTGTGTATTTGTAACAGACCGGTATTACTGCACACGAAACCCCGAGTATTCGTCGAAGACGTCACAGTGAAGACTTGGGTGAACGGAACAACCGGTTACATCGGTTACACGGTGAAAATTGCGGGTCTGCGAAATGGTCAATTGGAAAATTGCACCCTATTTTTGCGCAACGAGAACGACGATAGTTTGGCGATTGAAAAACCTAATCGTGGATTATCGGGTACGATAAGAGTGCCGAAAGCAAAATTTTGGTGGCCCGTGGGCATGAGTCCGGAACCCGGTCATCTCTACAATCTCGAAGTCAGAATCTTATCGCCATTAAGGGGGGGGGGGGGAGCAAGGTTGATTCGATGCAAGAAAAGCATATTTTCGATAATTTTTTTTTTTTTTTTTCGACCACACAGTCGATGTATATTTATTTCTATAATTACCACACAATGATGTAACATTTGAAGAATGTTGTGTGAAATTTTCATCAATTTTTATGAAGAAATGAGCCATTGACAGCGAATCTCCGCGGACGTCTCGAAAAAAAAAAAAAAAAAAACAAGTTTCATTGCTGTGGCCCTCATAACTCATCCTTGGATCATCCGAATTGAAAAAACCAAAATGATTTTCATCAGTCGATAAGTTTCTGCGGGTAACCCACGTCGAGTTTTTTTTCAAAAATTCGATTTTTCAATTTTTCACAGCCCTCAGAAGTGAAAATACTGATTTTTCATGAACATTTTTTTTTCTCACTATTTTGTCTTCAAAGGGCTGTAAAAAAATGAAAAATCAGTAAACGAAATGAAAACTCGACGTTGATACCCGCAGAACCTTATCAACCGTCAAAATCATTCCGGTTTTTTCATTTCGGATGATCCAGTGATGAGTCATGAGGTTTACAGCAATGAAACTTTTTTTTTTCAGACGTTCGTCACCACGAAGATTCGCTGTGAGTGGTTTCCATTCTTCATAAAAATGAATGAAAATATCACAAAATATTCTTCAAATGTCACTCAATTACGCACTAATCATACAAATGAATATACATCAACTGTGTCGTCGAAAAAAAAAAAAAAAAAAATATCTAAAATATGCTTATTTTGTATCGAAGTAACCTCGCTCCCCCCTTAACGCTCATCAAACGTCGATTATCGTTTGATCGATGATAAAAACAATATACAGATGAAAAAAAAAAACGAAAAACCACGATCGTTACAGGTGAGAGTTTCCGTCGAAGACAGCACGGAGCACGACATTTATCGTCTTCCCGTTGGAATACGTTCGATAAAATGGACCAACAAGACTGTATTATTGAACGACAAACCATTGTACCTTCGGGGTTTCGGTCGTCACGAAGATTCCGCTATAAGAGGACGGGGTCTCGATCTCGTCACCACGACCCGCGATTACGAATTGCTCAAATGGGTCGGAGCAAACTGTTACAGAACCAGTCATTATCCTTACAGCGAGGAAGTTATGGATATGGCTGATCGGTAATCATTTTTCATCCATATTTCGTAATATAACAGAACACAAAAATTTGAAAAAATACAAAATACAAAATAAAAAAAATAAAAAAATTCATAGAATAATAATTCGAAATTCTAATTAGACAGGGAATACTGATAATCGACGAGAGTCCAGCGGTTGACATTGAAGATTATTCCCCGGAGCTTCTCGAACGTCACAAAGCATCAATGTCCGAATTGATCAGACGAGACAAGAATCGTCCTTCGGTCTTGATGTGGTCGATCGCCAATGAGCCGAGAACCGAAATTTCGGGAACCGAGGATTACTATCGAAAACTCACGATCCACACAAAAGCTCTGGATTCAACGAGACCGATAACAGCGGCTCTTGCTACCGATTACTCGGTAATGCGACTACGTATTTTCATTGATGAACAACGAGGTGGTCCTTAATGGGGGTGTTGACGTATTTCGACGAGTGCACCCCCCGGATAGGTTCGAAATGAATTGATTGAAATATGTGCGAAATCCCGGCACTGTGGTCCAATGAGAAGACGTGGCTGTAAGCTCGTTTTGTTTCCCATTTGAATAACATGGGATTTACCCACTAATTCGGTAATTATTTTTTCCAGTTGTTCCTGAGCACGCGAAAAATTCTTTATTCACGTGAATCTATTGTTAATGCGTATAACTACTCGTACGATTTTTTTACAAGACCTCACCTGTGTATTATCGATAAAGGCGAACCCGATGAACGATGATAACAACTGATAAACGATTTCAACACAAATTGAAATTTATTTGTGTTTGTGTCTGGTATAAAAAATCGTACGAGTAGTTATACCCATTGACGATAGATTCGTGTGAATAAAGAATTTTTCGCATGCTCAGGGAAAACTCGAAAAAAAATAATTACCGAATTAGTCGGAAAATGTCATGTTATTCGAATGGAAAACAAAACGAACTTGCAGGAACGTCTTCTCATTGGACTACAGTGCTGGGGCTTCGCACATATTTTTATTTACTCATTTCGAACCTATCTGGGGGATGCACTCGTCGAAATTCGTCACCACCCCCCATTAAGGACCACCCTAACGAACAATCAATGATCCGTATATGATCGTCGTGTGATTATTCAGAGAGAAGAAGCCGCACAATTTCTCGATGTGATAGGATTCAATCGTTACAACTCTTGGTACAAAGATACCGGCAGGCTCGACATGATAGTCGAAAATCTCGTGAACGAGGCAACCGCCTGGAACGAGAAACACGACAAACCCATTATGATGTTGGAATACGGAGCTGACACGATGCCAGGATTGCACGAGGTACATCAACTCGTTTCACAATCAAACTAATTTATCCACAACTCGTAACGCCGTAATATTTTACGTTGATTATCATTGAATTAATTATCACGGACGCAGCTTCCCTCGTACGTCTGGAGCGAAGAATATCAGAGAGACATGTTTTCCAAGCACTTTGTGGCTTTCGATCGTCTCAGAGGTCAAGGATTTTTCGTCGGTGAATTTATATGGAACTTTGCGGATTTTCGTACGGCTCAGGGTAAAAATATATATTTTATATTTGTATATATATATATATTTTCAAATATTTATTTATATATATTTTTTATATTATTTATGTATATTTTATATATTTATTTTTTTAAACTCATTTGTAAATCAATCGATTGCAAATTGAAGTGAAATGAAAAATGTCAATCCCACTTCCGTTTGGCAGCTTACACTCGCGTTGGGGGCAATAAAAAAGGTATTTTCACGAGAACGAGACAACCAAAGACGGCGGCCCATCATGTTAGACAAAGATATCACGCACTCGGAAAGATCATCGACGGAGCCGAACCCCCGAACGATCTGCGAAGCTACACATCGGGCGATGGTTACGATGATCATCAAGAGTTGTAATTGTATTGTTTTTTTTTTTTTTTTTTTTGGAACAATTGTGCCATGTCGTATCGTGATTGAATAATAGTCTCGACCGGAAAGAATAGAGGAGAGAAGATCGAATTTGTCCAGATCTTGATTCAAAATCTCGTATGAAAAAATTGGGACGATTTTTTAGTTCAAGTGCCGCCGAAAGCAGCGCCCCCTACGACAGTTTTACCACAATTGGGTAAAATTTTCATATTTTATATTATTTTTTTTATATTGTTTTATATTTGAAATGTCGATATAAGGGTTTATAGACGTGTCACCGGAAATGACCGGTATTTTACGTCGAAATACGTGTAGAAAACGTCGAATACGTGCAAAACCATCCAACATCGATTAAAACTACGCCTCTTTGAAAATGAATGAACGTTTTGATGATTTTCATTATTTTGATGAGTTGGACTAATTTTTCTATGTAATTCGATTGAAAACATATAATTGTACAGCTCGTTCGGGAATGAAATAAAATAATCTACAGTACCCGACCCTGCTTTCAACTCTAACCTCCGATAAGTATCTTCGACTATCGAACGCCTGGATTCATTTATGCCACAATTTATTAAAGGATTCGTTGTACCGAGAACGAGCGATTAGGCATCGACGTAAATCGTATTTATAACCTAACAAGCGTAACCGAGTCGAAATTCACCTATCGTTTCAATCGCTTTGACAGAACAAAACTTTTGCGACGAGTTTGAAGATAGAGGTTAAAATGGAGTACCCAACGGAAGGGTCGATTTCTTTCTTTTTTTCTTCTTCTTTTTTTTTTGACCATCACGACTCAACAACGCGAAGGCACGCGTCGGCGAGCTCCACGAAAATAGGTTCGGTCATGGCCAGTCCTATGGCCGCGGTTGGATCGCTGTCGTTCAGAATCGCAGCGACGATGTCCCTGACGTGGCCGTTATTCAGGCACTCCTCGACCTCCTTGTTCTCCTTCAGCCGTTTCAACCTGTCCAGTGGCACAGTATCCTCTGTCGGAAAATCGTAATGCTTCGCCGACATAGTCGCTTTCTCGGAGCACGATTCGAGCGGCGCCGGAGATTCGCAACCGTCCTCTTTGTGTTTCTTGCAGCAACCGGCGCAACAGCTAAAATTATTTATTTATTTTTTTTTTTACACAAATAAATAATCCATAAAATTATAGGTTAGAATGATTGATTCGAAACGAATTAACATTTTACTTACTAAGGCTGCCTGCAAGTTGGACATTTGTAAGTGGAGTTTGTATTTTCGCAAACGCAGCAAATTTTCATATTGAACAAACTCGTTCGGAACTAATCAACGGAAAGTTACGGTTGTTTTTGTGTGAACAACCGGAAAAAAATTGTTATGACTGAACTGGATCGAAACGAGAACACGTGAGTTTGATTGGGTTTGATGGCTGGTGAGAAATGCGAGTCGCGCGCACCACGCGGCTCCATCACGAAGCTCGTAGCCAGCTGCAGCTCCGAAGATAAATGAATGCCATCCGTGAGAGAGACACAGGAATCATGAAAAAAAGAGAGAGCTCTGACGATTACCAGTCGGTGTGTAGATAAACTCGAAATTTGTTTCTACCGCTCGCCCCCATCGAGAGACTTATCTATATCGATAAATCTCCTCGAATGCAATTTAAAATATTCCAAAATCTTTTTGTCATTTCAACCCTTCATTCACGAGATATTCGCTTTCAAAGTCATCGTCATCGGAGTTCCCTCCGCCCCCCCCCCCCCGCCGTTCTCAAAATTCCAAACTATCGATTCAAAAAATCGGAAAGAAATTACAGAACGAATCTTTCGATTGGTACCCATTCAATCAAAATTATAACGAACACCGTGGCAAAAAATAGTTTACAAATAATATGTAAACAAAAAGTTCTCCGTTAACGCTTTTTGTGGAAATAAAAAATGGTTCGTACGAGTCTTACCTCAAAATGCGTTGGATTATTGCAAATTATCATGATACTGAGTGGTATATAGCAACCGTTGAAGAATAACGCCAGGGCGGGTTTTAACATTCCGCGCGTGCATCATCGAGTCGGTAAGCGGCCCCGCGTTCCAATAAGATCGCTCGTATCCGCTCTCTCTCTCTTTCTCTGTCTCGTCACTCGACTCTCTTTCTCTCTCTCTCTCTCTCCCACCGTGATGGCTAGTGAAATCGCGCGTCGCGTCGTTGACCGTCGACGACGACGACGACGCCGAAGAACGGGAAACCCGGAATAACAGAGTGTCTCTATGTTGTAACGATATACCCGTGTGCATACGGATGAATACATATATCTCTATCTCTCTCTTACCGCAACCGCATTCCCCAACTAAATCCATCATTTCATTCAAATCAGTAAAAAAAAAACACAAAAAACACAAAAAACCCAACGTAAAAAAATACCATTATTTTTAGCATTAGTAGAAAGAAAACATTTATCGACGATATAATTTATTACAACGTCGATAAATTTTATTTGTTGATTTTTTCCGTTTTTCTCCTAATTTAAATAAAATGATTTTTACCGCGCTTTGTTTCTCATTTTTTGTTATTTGCGTTTATTTCATCTATTCATTTATTGTCGTATGAAAACAATGGCCAAACCGTTGAGAAATATATATCGTTTTGATTGGGTTTCGAAGTAATTGGGAGAAATATATATCGTTTTGATTGGGTTTCGATGAAATAAAATTCAAGCGAAATGAATAATAAAAAAATGGCGGATAACAAAAATGGCACACACACGGCGATGGAAAATTACGCAGAGGCTCTGGTGTGTGTAGTCTCGGTGTTAACCTGGCCCAGAAACCGCGAGCCGGAACTGTTCGGGAGGTATCAATGACCTTGGCACGAGTGGATAGAGCCCGGCTCGGCGGCGTGAACGACGTCGACGAACCGAGCGGGACCGCTAACGCGATTTCAAGACGCTCTCACAACATAATCGTGGGCCCCCGACAGAGGCCGCAACACACGCTCCTCCACTCATACATATATATATATATACTTCAAACTTAACTTACCACCGACTATCCCCCGGAAGACTCCGGAGAAATTCCGACGATCGAGGAGACACGGTCCGAGCGCGAAGCTGACGATTCGAATTTGCCACGCGCCCCCCCCCCCCCCCGTGTACCCGGACCCCGCGAGAGGTCGTTGCCTGCTCCGCCACGTTCTTCGAAAGCATCCGTGAATTTATTATTATTATTATTATTATTATATATTTTTTTTGCCACTATCCGAACACGAGTGACAATTCTATTTCGATGATGGAACACGACAAATCTGACATGAGAGATCGAATGAATAATAATGATAATTACAATGCAGGTCTCAGGTCTCACAGCGTGGAGAGTAAAAAAAAAATGGCGGTCCAACTTCCCATCGTACTCTGATCGGTAATGATTTTTGTGATCCTTGAAGAAAAATAATAAGTAATGTTGTGTTATTTTGTGTAAACATTGGGCCAATTTAATTTGGTGACAGTCATCGGCAGTTACGCTCGTGAAAAAAGCTTCTTCTTCTTCTTCTTCTTCTTCTTCTTCTTCTTCTTCTTCTTGTTCTTCGTCAGTGTCATTCTTCCGTTGACGTCATCCATATCGAAACGCTTACGCGGCCGTCCGATGAATCACGAACGAAGGACAAACCCGGTTGGTGACGACTACGCGAATTCACCGATCCAAAACCCATCGCTTTTTATTCTTCGCTCATTCGCAATTACACATTCGCTGACACGTGAAATAATATAACAAAATAATCATAAAACTGATAGGAAAAAAAAATGAAAAAAGAAAAGGAGTATAACAGTACGCATGGTCAGCCGGGCGTTTGGTCTTTCTCGTTTACCCCTTCATCATAAAAAATTCAACAAAAAAAAAAAAAAAAAAAACCTCCTCTACCGATTTTATTTTCAGCGAATCGAGCGATATTCGTGGGCGTCCAATTCGACAATTATTATTCTCAGGGCTCGGCAACATCGAACATTCGACTGTACGGAATATTTCGAATGCACAGATTTGAAAGAAAAAAAGAGAAAATTAATCAAGGCCTTATACACGCAAAAATTGTTTTAATTTTTTTAAAATTATTTTTTTATCCATTAGCCCGCACAGTTAGAAAAAATATTTCAAGCTTTTACGGAATAGAAAAATTGTCCGTCGTTCTTTATTTTCATTTTTTTATCTCCGCTTTCGATATGCGGCTTGTCATCATCCGGACTTCCTAGGCAACGTCGCGTACATCGCATAAATATCCAAGAGGCGTGCATAATCGTGAAAATTGCGAAGCTCGGTCTCTGTCTCTCTCTCTCTCTCTCTCTCTCTCTCGTCCGCGTTTCAACACAACGATAGTGTAGGATTGACGAGGCAAATAATATTGAAAAAAATCAAACAAACAAACGAACAAAAAAAAAAGTGGCGAGTCAAGTGCGGCTGACGTCACTCCATCGACGACGACGACGACGACGACGTCGACGAAATCGTCGGTGACAGAGCAGCAGGGGGCCCCCCACACGAGGGACCAAGAGACCCGAGCCGCGAGTAACAAAAAATTCAGAAAATAAAAAAGAAAACAAAAAAAAAACAAAAAATAACCGACGTTCGATCGTATACAGTAAAACCTCGGTTTTTATCCGGGCTCTTCGATCAACACCGAGGCCCAATTCGATTGGCCCGAACGAATTTTTTTTATCCGAGAATTGAAACGACGAATTGATATTCTTTTCGAAAAGCTGAGAAAATTTCATGTCGAAAAGACAGATTCTTTTTTTTCTTATCATCCCAAATAACATAAATGTAAAAGAGTTAAAAATTGGAAAATTTCAATTTTCGCAAAAAATTTTTGTTCCCCAATTAATTACCGAAACCCCTATTCGAAAAGAACACACATGTCCTGTGAAATTTTCCTCAGCATCCGAAAAACCGCTTTTATATGTCACAAATTTGATTTTAACGAATTATCGCGGAATATCCGAATGAAAAACTGTTATTCTCATCGAAAATCTGACACAATTTCACGTGACAAACGGATTTTCGATGTATTTTTTTTCAACAGCGGATAAGCGTGTGAAAAAAAAAAAACATTGAAAAAAAATGAAATAAATGAAAAATCCCTTAATTAACAGCACTGCAAAAATAACAGAAAGAAAAAATCGGAAAAAATTTGGAAATTCGGTTTTGCAACATGCACTTTGAGCTGTGTGAATACCATCAAGATCCCAGATGGAGAAGCCCAAAATCGTTCGATATTCGATGGAATGGCTCATATACATATATATTTAAAAAATATAATATATATATATTTAACATTTTTTTTTTTTAACGTGTTATCCGAGTTTTCGGTTCAATCCCGAGCCATCCTCTCCTTCCCCTCCCCACGTGTTACCTCCATCGGATCAACGAGGTTTCACTGTAGTTGAGGTTTCGCGAGTAGGAGGTAGGAACAAAGAATCACCGGTTGCCGTTGGTTGCCGACTGGCCCCCTCGACGAGGCTTCGCGCTTACGGGCCCCACCAGTTGTTCGGTGCCCGCTGTGTCGCGCGTACTCCGTCATCCACGCCAACAAATTTTTTTTCAAAAATGTATATAAAAACAAAAATATAAGTACATACGTATTTTAAAATTATTTCATTGATGCAAAAAAAATATTTTCTCTTTTGCTTGTTTTTTTTTTTATTTATTTATTTATTTATTTTTTTTTTTTTTTTTCGGTCCTATAATTTTGTTAATTGGCACGAATTAAATTACGCGAGCGAAAAGCTTTTGAATCCGGTTCGCGGTTCGTCAATCGTTTATCCGTTCGTCCTCGCGTATACCGGCTAAACACCTGACAGTGACCCACTTGCGCCGGTTTACTTCCGGTACACGCCTCTCTTCGACGACTCTTCGTCATCGTGTGAGACACGTCCAGCCGCACAAACCCCCTTTCGCGTTCATTATTTTTCGACTTTAGGGACTAGGAGGGATTTTTTTTTTTTATTATTCGCTGAATTTCTTTGGATTTGGATCGACATTGTTTGCCGATTTTTTACCGATATCCCGACTCGACCTGTTCTCTTATTTTCCTATTTTTTATTGTTCTATTTTTTTAATTTTTTTTTTTAATTTCTTAGTCTTCATTTTTCATTTTATATATATATATATATATATATATATATATATATATATATATATATATTTCAATTTTTTTTTCCTAAGCTCATGTGAATAAGACTTACTTGCCACAATTCATTGTAGTTTCAATGTTGAGATAAATACATTTTCATCGATATCGTGACTGAAACAATTTTTTCAAAAATTTCATTTGATTATTTTACTTTTATTTTTTATTCATTTTTTTCAAACTCATTCGACAGAGACTTGCTCGCGTGAATTTGTTGTAATAAAAATTATCAGTCAGACAGATGACTCTACCGATTTCGTGGCTTAAACTATATTTTTTTCTTATATTTTATTTATTAAAAAAAAAAGAAACGAAAAAAATTTATATCAGCCCATTCGTATTAATACTCGTTATTAAAAATTACAAGTTAATTGGCGAGAAAAACATCAACTTAATTCGGTAGAGAGATACGGGAGAGACGATGATAAATTAATCATCAACGACGATTGATCGAACCGACTTATTAACCAATTACCGATAAAGGCTCATGCTGTGACGACGAGTGTGACGTAATTTATATATATATATATATATATATATATGTATATATATTTATACCACACGTAGAGATTCACACGCGCCAGATTAAGGATATATAAAAAAAAGTGAGTACAAAGTCCTGTTCAGGGTTCCTCGTATCGTTGGCACGTCACACACATGCCACGAAAGATCATCGACGGAAATAACGTTGCTCGTGCAATCGACTGACGACCGTGCCTGGTGCGTGCGTGTGTGTGTGTGTGTGTATACGTGTGCGTGTATACGTGAGAGACAAGGTGTGACGTGCCTGAGAACTTGAATTCTCATTACCGACGGGTCGAATGATAATACATCGAAGTATCACAACGTATAGGTGATTTTTTTTATTATTGACAATTCAGTGAAAATGGCCGATCAAGCGTTTTTTTTTCACCTTCAACATTTTTTTTCCCCGTGGATATCGACTGTGGACGAAATAACTTATGACAACTTATAGAGAGAGTAACGAAGAATATATGAGAATTTTTCCGAGCGAAAAGAATCAATAATTGCCACTCGCAACGAGCGTTTTTGTGACCCAGGGGTCCGAGAGACCCATGCGCGTCGGCTACAAGTGCGCCAGAAAAAAAAAACAACAAAACAAAATGGCGAACCGGATGAAAAAAAAAGGATTTGAAAGAAAAAAGGGCGAGTGATACGCCCGGGCGATGTCCGCATCGGCCGTGCAAAAATTTATTTTTCGGTCGGTGGGACTTTCGTCCGTTTGTAAAGCTCGTTGACATCAACGACGATTGAACGACGATGATACACGAACGTTGTAAGCGGATAAAATTTCGACGGAGGTTATAATGTAAGGATTACGAACGCAAAAGGTTTGAAAAAACGTTCGCAAAAGTGTGTAAATCTGTGGGGGGGGGAATGAGCACCACTGAACTGTCAACGGGAACCGAGATGAAGTGAGTGTCATTGGGGGGCTCGATCGATCGACCACGGAGACTATACCGACGTATCGCTCACTTGACTTCGGTTCTCTTAGCCAAATTAATCTCACACTTTTCGGCGAACAGATTCAAACGGCGATTTACAAAGATGTTCGTACGCCTTACGATCTGGTCTTCGTGCGTTTTGGGTCGAATATTTTTGATGAGCTAGCATTTGACGGAGAGTTAACATAATTTGACGGAGCATATTTGTGCGTCAATGAAAATGTAACTACACGAAAAGTGTGTGAAAGTCCTCGAAATTGTCGATAATGGGAAAAGTATCGGTTGAATAAAATGTTGTTGTTTGTCCGAGCGGCCGCTAGTGGGGCGCCACCGTAACTGAGGTAACGGCGGACGCCGAGTAACAAACATAACCTTTTATTCCTGTGATTGCCTCGTGTCTGAGCTATCAACTGCGTTCTGGCTCAGCCATCGAGACCGTTTTAAGGTTCTGGTGAATGGTACGCGGAATAGGTTAGCTATATTCGACGATGGATCAACGATTCAACGTGTGTGTGCTTTGATTTTGCTTCAAATAAGTGATGAATCTCGTATTAATTCGTACACAGGCGGTTACGTCTCTCTTTAACGTCACTTTAGCTCCGGTGGCGCTCTACTCGTGGCGGCTACGAGAAACAAAACAATTTTGTTTATTTCGTTACCAACCGAGTAATATCAGTTTCAAGCCCGTGGTATATAATAATACCGGGATACGAATAAGAGGGCAGACGGTGTGTGATAGAAAAAACAACGGGACTGTTATTAATCGCGTTGTAAATTATACAACGATGATCCCTACGTTATCGACCATCGGCTCGTGATTACGTTTACCACGAGAGATCGTGATGCCCAATGCTCGATGTAGAATTTTCTCGGTTATCGAGGGGATACTGCCGATTTTTTTTTAATATGCTTTACATTGAACCAAGTACAGACAGACAACAACACAGTTCAACGATTTCTTTCGACTCTTCGACGCTTTGTACTCTGACACTCAAACCACTCTTTATCCTTCGGCTCTCTGTCGCCGTTCTTCTCTCACGCACTTGTCACGCGCCCGACGTATGCAGATAATGCGTTCGATGTTCGTACAAAGACACGAATGAAAAAAAAAATTTCAACAAAACAACGGGGTAAAAAAAAAACATTGCCGGTCGATATAACGCGAAGAGGAAAATATTTTGACGCAGTGACGCAAGTGGATAACGAACGGTCGGCTCGACGAACGAGCTTTGTCAAAAAATTGAACGCGGTAATTACATACATATATGTCATAGGATTTTTCAATTATTCGAGCATTGGAAAAATTTCGAGATAACTCGCTCACCGATTTGAAAAAAAAGAGAGAAACGTTAATTGGATGAAAAAAAGCAAAAATGTCGACATGGTTATACGCTTCAAATGTTATTTGAAGTATGAACGATAAATCTCATTAGCTTTTCGTGATAGCCCATTTTTTTTCTAAATTTATCGTTTGAAAATTTAATTTAAAGTTAATTCAGGTTAAATTGAAGTAAAATTTTTGTTTTAGTTCAATTTAAGTAAAAGTAAAGTAAAATTCAATTGAAATGTTATAAAAAATCCAATTTAAATTTAATAATTTAGGGTAAGATGGGGTTGAATCGCCATTTTTTTTCTACTTTTCACGATGTGAAACCTGCGTTTATGAAAATATATTCTCAAACTTAATATTCATTTCTAAAAGTATGAACCTTCGGCCACAAAATTTATCTAAAAAAATGTTTCTATAAGTTTTACTTATCATTGAGCACCTCCGTTTGCAAAAAAAAACGTTCAAAGTGGTTTTTTTACCCCTCCGAGTGGGGTAAAAAAACCACTTTGAACTTTTTTTCGGGGTCAAATATAAATGCAAACTTTTGTTGTCCTAATATAATTTTTATTTATTTATTATATTTATCATTATTTATATTTATTATATTTATTATTATTATATTTTTTTATTATTTATTATTACTTACTTTTTCAACCTTTCGAAAAATGTTGGAAAAATAATTTCCAACATCAATTATCCTGGCTACGGTCATTTGTTTTTTTTTTTTCAACTTTTGTTTTGTTCGGTTCTTATTTTTTTTCCCCAACACAACTTGAAAAAAAAAAAAAAAAAAAAAAAAAAAAAAAAAAAAAAAAAAAAACACCCCATTAAACAAGCTTTATCCGTGCGTGTATTTTTTTTTTTTATCGATGCGAAAGAATCGCACTATACTAGCGCGCACGTGGCGTGAGAATGTCGTCGACGTCTGAGAGTTCAACTTCAACATCGAAGATGGAAAGAGAAACGAACGATAAGCCAGCTGATAAAGCGACGGCATTGGCTTGTGCACCCTCGAGACCCATTCCCTGCTGTAGATTGCCGCGGGAACCTGAATTCCCCGTCGAATCGTCACCGTCCACCACCGAGACAAAACCGAAACGCGATAAAATCGTGAAAACGGTCGTAAAACCAGCGACAGAGCCCGTTGTCGAGATTTCAAAAAAATCGGACAGTCCGAAAATCGTCGAAGATGGGGCTTGGTCGAAAGGCATTCCGAAGATAGAAAATCTTTCGGTGAGTTTGATCGTCGATCGAATTTCGGTGGCGGATTTACACATTTCCGCCGAGTATGTATATAGGCTGTTAAATTTTTGCCGCCCTTGCCTTTGCGATTGTCGGATACTGGATTATTTTTACGATCCGACAATTTGGTTGAAATTGCACGAGAAATATAGTTTTGTTGGGTATATTTCCGAGCCAATCGAAGCTCAATCGTGCACGACTGATAAGCCGGGGCGTGATGTACGCTACTCACGACAATAATGTACATTCTTATAATCGGTGTTTCACCATGGAACACAGATGTCTGCGGTATACCGTTGAATGTACAATGGAAAGAAAAGGTTGAAGAGTCATCCGGAAAGATGGTCTCGTAGACTTCTTTCCGCGAGACATCGGAAAAACCGTCTTACAGAAATCTTTTTGATTTCGGTAAGACGGCTGCAAAAAAAAAACGAAAAAACAAACAAAAAAAATCGGTCCCCCAATTTGCCGCCCGTAAAATCTGCCGCCCCCAGGCTCAAGCCTACTCAGCCTGATGGTAAATCCGCCACTCGAATCGTGTTCCTTCTTCGAATAAAATTTTTTTCTTTTAATCGTTGAAGAATCGTTTGAATCCTTCGAACGTGGCGGTACCTCGGGACGGATCGTCGAGAGCCGCCCCACCCAATCTCGACGAACGACCCATCGTCGTGGCCACGCATTTGGTGCCGTCGTTGCCGATCGCTTTGTTCGAAATTATCGCCGATGTGATCGAAGTTGCGACCGGCAAACCCGTGTCACTCATTCACGAATCTCGTTTCGGTCGGCCCGTCGCCAAGGACATCGTTGACATCGGTAAAAAAACAACTAAAAAAACAAATAAAATAGTAATACATCGTTATTGTCATATTGTAGAACTTTTTTTTTTTTTTTCTTTTTTAAATCAATTGTTCGTTGTAATATTTTGTCTGATGATGATATATATATATATGTTTATTTGATCCAGCAATATTACCGGCGAGCGATACCTGGAACGACGGTTACTTGCTGCCTGTTAGCTTCGTTTTCGATCATCGTTTGAACAAGGACGGAAATCCTGCGGTTTACGTCGACGTTGTCGTCGCCCCGGAATGCATACGAAACGTCGAGGTTTTTTTCTCGTTTTTCATTTTTAAAAATTGTTTAATTTTTTAAATATATATATATATATATATATATATATATATATATATATATATATATATATATATATATATATATATATATATATATATATATATATATATATATATAAGAGTCATTTCATTAAATATTGGAAAATTTAGGGCTTTACTCAATTTACTTAATTTTTTAATCATTGAGTTTTCTTTTTTTTTTTTTCAAGAATTTTTTTTCACGTGCTCACACCCGTTAAAAAAATATATAAAAAATGTGTGTTTTTCACGTGGAATTGTTTCAGCTTTTCGATGAAGATATCAGTTTTACATTTCGAGTATCGATAAAATCCGTTAAAATTGAAGCAAATTGAAGAAACTTGAAAAAACCGTTTTTCGGCCGTTGCCCAAATTTTCGTTCGTGTCCAAAATTCTAAATCGACACACTGTGCCACGAAAATCGTAGAGAAAACACAAAAAAGATTGTTCTTTTTTTTTTTCATTAATATTATTCACCCACATTTGGTTGTATTTATATCGTTCGTTCGTTTAATTTTGAATTCTTTCGATTTTTTTTTTTTTTTTTTTTTTTTTTTTACGTAGGAAATAATAGACTTGCGGGGATACAGATGCGCATTGCCGGACAGACGGAAAACCGTCGGAGCGGCTGGACTGCTGTTCACCCACTTGAAATCCAAGGGCGAGAATCCCACATTCTTCGGCAACACATTGGGTCTGTGCCACAATAACTTTTTGAATTTTTTTTTTTTTCTTAATGAAAATAATTTTTTTTTTTTTATTCGATGAAAATGTATTTCAAATGCTTTTCGAACCCAAATGATAATGAATTTCACCGGATTTATCAAACATTTCAAATCATCGTGAAATCATATTTCACGTAAATTGTTCACAATTATAGCACAAATGTGAAAATATTGATTCTTGCATGATAATTAATCATAACTTCTTGTTCGAAAAAGTATCAAAAATACATTTTCATTGGATGCCCAACCCTGACCCCCCGGGGGGGGGGGGGGGGTCAAAAAGACCCCATCGCAGCGACAAGTGGGCCATCCGAGGGTGGAATGACATTCGGTGACGATTTTACACCGCAGATTCCGGTTCGCAAGTGGCGGCTCTGCAAATGGTCGCGGGTAATCAGGCCGAGGTCGGAGTTTTGGAATCGCCGGTTATAAATTATCACAGAAACAAATTGCCGGGAGTGGATTCGCTCTTTGTTCTCGCGAGTCTCGGGCCTCTTCCGCCCTATCGCATTATGCTCAACAAAAATATCGGAGGTAACGAATTGAAAAAAAAAAAAAAAAACAAAAAAAAATCACCAAATTCGAATCCGAATTTTGACAAAATAATATGGAAAAGTTGTGTTTCAACGACTGATGCTATTAAATTTATTTGACGAATTTTCAGAGTCACTTCGCGATAAAATACAACAGAGTCTGTTGAACGTCGGGCAAAACGTCGAATGGGTGGAAAGACTCAAACCCTATGGGGTTTCCGGTTTTGCCGAATATTCCGAGGATCGTTACGATCTCGATTACGTAAAGAACGTCGTGACTAGCGTTCCTTACTATTAGAGGCCTTTATACGACCTTGACATTTTCAAAAAATCAATTTTTTTCTGTTTGTCGAATGTTCGTTTGTTTCGTCGGCTAGATTTATCGTGTTATACTTTTGATAATATTCCAAACATTTAATCGCAGGAAAATTAAATTCTATCTTTTTTTTTTTTTTCGTTTTTAAATTGTTCAGAAAAAATTGAATGTATTTTTGTGAAATAAAAATTGTTTTGTATATTTGATAACAGCGTCGATAAACCAATGAAAAAATAAATTTATAAAAAAAAAACATTATTTTCAGACCCATTTTTCGAATGCGTCTCGAAGTTACGAATTTTTGGAAAAAATTAAAATTCGAATGCAAAAAAAAAAAAAAAATGATTCGAACTTATGAGGCTTCGAAAGATTGAAAATTCGGAAACTCCGAACCACTTTTTTTGACGTGCGCCAATGTGATATTTAACCCCTCAAACTTTCACGCATGCTTCGATGTACAATTGTTTTTTTATTTATTTATTTATTTTTTTTTTTATTGTTCTACGATTACTCTACGATCGTGCGATATATATAGCACAAACAAACACGTACACAATTTCATTCACTTAAGGCGCTCTCTCGTTCTTCGCAGTCTCCCAAATAATATATTTACATTAAAAAAAACAATAATAATAATAATAATAATAATACTAACAATAATAATAAAAATAATAATAGTCTTTCGTAGAAAATTTGTCTGTACATCCAACGTCGCGCATACGCGTCATGATTGTTTTTTTTTTCCTCTCCTCTTTTTATAAATACAAATAATAGTCGTCGACGTCTGAACAATTGTTTCGTTATTTTTTTGTTTTTGTTTCACCAAAAATTCGGTGTTAGCGATCCTTCGGGCGGTGGTATAGTTTTTTTTTCTATGCAATCTTTGAGAAACTGTTCGAGTCGTGCCAATGGTCCGCCACCGATTCCCCCGTCGTTCTTCATAAGCGGATAATATTTCGTTATCAAAAGCACGAGCATTTTTGGAAATTGCGTCGGATATGCTTGCCACAATGTGTTTCCGGCAACTTCGAGCATGTCGAGAATTAATGTGGCACAAACGTCCGAATAATCCATTCGTGGTTCTGTAAATTCGAAATATTATGGAATAACATTTTTTTTTTTTTAATATTATTTTCATTGTTTTTTCGTGTCGTATAAAATTCAAAAAAAAAATATATATATATATATATCTATATGTTTGTGATACCGACCGATATTGAGAGTGGCAGCGAGCCATCGCCAAGCATTTTGAATACCGTGAGGATGCGGATTGGTCGATCCGCGTCTCTGTCTGGTCACGATAATCGATGCGTAGAGTCTCATAAGACCGGACATTCGGGTGAGATATTTGTCTTGCTTCTCGACCGCACCGTCCTCCGTGTATTTGTAACCGAGCGATTTGTAATAATCCTCGTTGGTTTGTCCGCGAAGACGGGGCGGAAAGAACGGCAATGTGTAGGGACAAGTACGACGAAAGTGAGCCAATAAAAGTTCACCGAAGTCGGGAAAATCGTTCCACAGAGCGACGATTACGGCGGCGACCGGAAAAGCCATTTCCGGTTTGCTCGATATCAAAGTTTCGCCTTGACTCTGGCAAAAAAAAAAAAAAAAAAAAAAAAAAAAACAAAACAAAACAAATGAAATTCGACGGATATACAATAACACATTAACACATTTTAATTGTCCTAATTTCCTCAATTTTCCTAATTTTTTTCCTAATTTCGATAATTTTCCAAATTTTTTTAATTCTCCTAATTCTTTCTAATTACCCAAATTTAAATAAACCAAACGATTCAATGATTCAATAATTTAATAATTCAAATAATTCAAATAATTCAAATAATTCAATAATTCAATAATTTTTCGACAAATCGAAGAGACAAAACGTCTCAACGTAGATAACTCACCACTATTTTCTTCGCCAGTACATCTTTGCAGAATGCAACGCCTTGCGGATGTTGAGTAACATTCGGTGAGGAAGCTCCCTTCAGCAGCGATCGCAGAACCTCGTACTTGTCTTTCACGTGAGCGCCGCTTATTCCCGATATCGCGTTGACCGGTATGTTTATCGCTTTTTGACAATCGAAACGAAATTTTTTCATTGCAGAAGTTTGTTCGAGCAGCTCGCGATAACCAGCCGCGTAATTTTTCAAATATTCTTCGATGCTCAAATACATTTGTAACGATTCATAGTCCTTGTAGGCGCCATCATTTTCGTCTGAAAAATGTAATTACGAAAAAAAAAGATTATCCATCGAATTAGTACGAAGTGCGAGTGAAATTCGATTTCATTGATCGATCGGTCGATTGTTCGATAAAATAATGACAATGAAACGTAGGAAATTGTGATTGAGGTCGTTGATGAGATTACCAGCTGGAGTTTCCGCGGACGACGAATCTGTCGTTGACCCCACGATCTCCGGACTGTTCGTGGTTGGTTCGTTCGGTGGCGTTGCCGGAAGTGCAACGTCTGGCTGATCGCTGACAACGTCCTGCTTGTTCGACGACCGATCGTTCGGGATTTCGAGTATTTGTTCATGGACCACCGACGTTTCCGGAGGCTCAACCGAGGCATTGTTGACCTCGGCCGCAGCCATAATTTCCGCCTGTGACCGAGCTTCCGCTTTACTCATCTCGTGTTCCCTTCGAACGATCTCTTCCTCGTAGAGGGCATCTATTCGGGCTAAAGAATATATGTGTGATTCCGTGTTTTTAATATTTTTATTATTATTCTTTTTTTTTATCAATTTTTTTAGAAATTCATTATCACATTCGAATTTCCTTCGAGTGTTTCAAATTGTTTTCCAGCCAATGGGCTTTTCATTCGACGTACCAATTTCCGATTTGCATGCATTGAGAATTTCCTGGCTCTGGTGAACTATGTTCTCCGCGATGTTGATGTCGCTTGTCAAAATATCGCCGGCCTTGAAAAATAATTTGTCAAAAAATGAAAAATTAAGATTTTTTTTCAAATTTGAAAGATAATGGTAAAGTAATTATTAAATTTGAATGTTGTAGGATTTTCAGGTCAATGTGATACGGCGTACACGATTATTTATTCAATTACCCGAGTTCTTTTCATGACGCATTCCATAAGCTGGCCGAGTTCCTTCAATTTGTTGGCAAGCGGGGCAAGTACGGTCGCCGCCGAAGCGCTGTCCTTGCACGCCATCGACATGCCGTCGATGTCCCGACACGTGTCGCGAAAATACGTTCCCAGAGGAGCTATACGACTGACAATTTCGTCGCGTTCTCTGATCCTCCGCTGTTCTTCGGCCTCGCGCTCGCGTTTCTCCATTCTCTCCTGAATCCTCTGAGCCTGAAGCTGTTGCTTGTGTTTTCTCAGCGCTTCGTTCTGACGCGCCAAACGTTCTTCCTCGGCTTCGAGTCTGGCCAATTCCTCCGCCTCCTGATGAGCTCGCTTCAGCGCCAAAGTCTCTTGCATTATCATGAGTTTTTCCCGCAAATTCTTGTCCTCCCTTTCCATTCTGCATCTGCGCCTGTCCATGGCCTTGCGCACCTCGTCCTGTCTTCGCTTTTCGTTCTCCACCAAAATTTTTTTTTTCGACAATTCGATGGCGCTTCTGGACGTAGCTGGGTCCGACGAATTCTTTTCGTTCTCCTCATTGTCGCACCACGAAGTCGAGTCCTCGACGACGGAATCCGGTCCTATGGTTACTTTGTCCACGAAACTGGATATTCTAAAGGCTTTTTGCAACGCCGAAATTCTGAGGCTTCCGAAGTCCGACGATATGTCCGACATGTTTGGTACCTTGAAAAAACAAATGATTCGTCGATGATTGTTACAACTCTTCGTTTCGGACATTTAACGTGACTGCTGAGCGGGCTAACGCACAATCTAAAGAACATAACCAACAAACAAATCAAAAAAATATTTTCTTTTTTTTTTCAAGATTACCCTTTCGTCGCGAGAACTAACACAGTGTGGCATTACGATTAAGGACAACGGAAAAATATCGACGAAAATATGAGTTGACTGTTGATAAAAAAACAACAACAACAACAACAAAAACGAACGATTATTTATGAAATGTTGTGGGATAGTTTTGATCGAATAACAATTATGGAGCCTACATAACAGACAGGAACACTAGAGCAGTGGAGGAGACCTAACCCCTATATGCAAGCCTGACGTTTCAGATGGTTTGAGATTGGGACCGCATGTTAACGCTTATCAAGTGGCGCTGATGTCGAGAGTGTTCCTGCGCAATGGATCACTGCTCATGCTCACCCTTCCGGAGCTCACCGCATCGACATGTCCAGACATGTCATCCAGAATTGGGTTTGTTTTTCGTAAAAAAATCTTTTTTTTTTTTCTACTACTAACGAAAATTCGGTTTCCAGGGACACATACGAGGGTATCCCTATGTGAATGAACCGTTGGATCGACCATACAGAGCCATCTCCCTGGAATGAACCGACAGACTCGATTTTCGTCAAAATTGGGGGTCTAAAAACCTCTAAAAGTCGAAAAAAAATGGTTTCGGATTCGCTACGATAGAAACGACGTTAACTACAAACCTTTTCACACCCAACTCTCGAAGATTAGCGCATAAGAATCGATTTTCCCGACCCATCGATTTTCGCCGAAAAAATTTTTTTTTTCGTAAAAAAAATTTTTTTTTTCATAAAAAAATCATTTTTTTTTCTCCTACAAACGGAAATTCGGTTTCCAGGGACACATGCGAGGGTATCCCTATGTGAATGAACCGTTGGATCGATCATACAGAGCCATCTCCCTGGAATGAACCGACAGACTCGATTTTCGTCAAAATTGGGGGTCTAAAAACCTCTAAAAGCCGGAATAAATTGTTTTCGGCTTATTCGCTACGAACGAAACGACGTTCACTACAAACCTTTTCACACCCAACTCTCGAAGATTAGCGCATAAGAATCGATTTTCCCGACCCATCGATTTTCGCGGAAAAATTTTTTTTTTTCGTAAAAAAAATTTAATTTAACGTGAACGAGCGACAAGAGCGCTCACCGCGGCTCAATTCGAACTAACATCTCGCGTCGCTTTTTCGGGTCACGTTTGGGACGATTTCGCCATCAGCGATCGTTCTCCTTCACTCTAGTCTCCCTGCTCTCCATTCTCGAGTTCGGTCCTGACCTCTGTGCTTTAGTTTTCTTGGTTACAGCTGTTCAACAATAACACAAAACAAAGTCCCAATCCGGTAGACGCCGAGGAACATTGAATACATCCACAAAACAAATCTACCCCAGTGACTCGGTAATTAAATCAGTTATTCCCGTGAAAAAGAAAAAAATATAAATACATTGTTAAGAGGTTAGGACAGCTCGTAAATGCAACAAACGAAAATTCGATTTTTGGAAATTGTTGACATGAACCTAACCTCTTAACAACGAGAAAAGATAATTGTAACCGTTGATCTTTCTTCGTAGTGACATATTCGGTTAATTCAACCGTGAAAAATGGGCGAAAGATACAACATACACAGCCAATTGGAGCATCTACAGTCAAAGTACATCGGCACGGGCCACGCCGACACCACAAAATTCGAATGGATGGTCAATCAACACAGAGACTCGTGCAGCTCTTACATGGGTCATCACGACTTGCTCAATATATTCGCCGTAGCCGAAAACGAATCCAAAGCCAGAGTCAGGTTCAATATTATGGAAAAAATGTTGCAGCCTTGCGGACCTCCGCCCGAGAAGCCCGAAGACTGATATTTTAATTAACTTTCGCAATATTAACTCGAAAAAAAAATAAAATACTATCCGTGTAACAAACTCTTCGTTCGCCAAACCCATTCCGTAACTCAATAAATTTACTTGCGATACAAAGTTGACATTATGACATTAAATTTATAATCTGGCAAAATAATATTATCCAAAGTTTTTTTTTTTTTTTTTTTTTTTTTCACAATAATCGAAATAAATTTTCGAATTGCTTTTCGTAGGTCGCTTTGTTTTTTTTTTATTCGTCCAAAGGCCGCTGTCGAGACGTACAAAACAAACAAATGAAAATTTTGAAATTTGTTTGAAAAAAAAAAAAAAAAAAAAATACACAAAAAAATCCGATACAATTGATCACAAAAGTGGTGACAATCATTTGGCACAATAGCGCGAGTAATTCGTCGGTTTACAGATTAAAAATTTGTCTTTCGAAAATCTCCTTTGCAACGTTTTCGTAAACTACGCTCTGTCTTTTTTTTCTTCTCAAATCTCGTACAAGGATACATCGATGAACAATCGCTTTGACACGTCTGTCGACACAATCGTGAATGATGAATCGCATGGTTCGAGTATTGTAAGCGACGATCTACAATTTACACTGGAATTTCCATAAGCTCGCTATGGGCAAGTCAAATAATCGTTGGACATTTATCCTGGAAAAAAAAGGATGGGGCTGGAAACTCAAGAACGAGCAAAGTTCGGAAGGGTCAAAATTCCGAACGCCCACAATGTTTCGAACAACGATGTTAAAAACGGTCGTGGCGTAAAATGAAATTGCAGCGAATCGTCAAAATTCAAGGGACGTTGTAGCCTCGCTCGTTCTGAACTTCAAGCCCCACCCAAAAAAAAAAAAAAAGCACTATTCGATTATCATACGAGTTAATTTTTTCTTAGGTTTACGAATATACGAACGTTCAACTGGTACAACGTGATTAATTGGACTACCAGTTAGTGATACAACGGTGGTTCTCATTACTTATTTCAATATGCAGTCTAACGTTTCTCATCGCTAATTATCATTTCTACGGTTTCGACGTTTCACACAAGGGCCCCATGACCCCCTTTGACCTTGAAAGAAAAAAAAAGTGTAAAAATAAATTTAAAAAACGCAAACATATTTATTCAAATTTTCGTAGAAAATAATTAACAAACGAAAAAAAAAAAAAAAAAAAAAAAAAACGAATCGAATTTTTAAAAAATTCTTCAAACTAATTAAATATACATATATCAATATATCATCAACTCCAAAGTTAGGATGGGATGTATAGTCATCGTAAAAATTCCAAATCCTCGATAACGCGTAAAGCTTTTGAAAAAAAAAAAAAAATTGCTCCTCCAAGTAAAATCACATGAACGAAAAATCGCAATAATTAATTCGTTGAAAAAAAAACGAAAAAAAAAAAAAAAAAATCGTCGAAACAACATAATAATTCTACACGCACGTTCAGTCGGTGCGTTCGTAAAAAATGAGATAAGGACTGGCGCATAGAACGTCGGTGAGCGATGTATTTTCGACAATCGTGTCGGACGTAAATATCCATTGACCCTGACGATTTCCACGTCTGTAGCAAACAAAGTGTCCGGCATCGACGGGTCCACGATGTTCCACCACAGATTGCAATCGGTATCTGTGTTTTCCCACCGTTGAATTTTGTTCCAAAATATTTTGATCCAAAAGTGGCATCGATTCGACTCCGCCCTGGATCAATCACAATTTATATTCAATTTATATTCGAAAAACAAAACGAGCCACGTCTCCTCATTGGATCACCCCCATTAAGGACCACCCTAATAAAAAACAGTGATGAGAAAAAAAAAAAAAAGGAAAACGGTGATGAATACAATATTCGAACAATATTGACCTGGGAACTGCGTTTGGTGGCTTCGGCAAATGTAAATGGATCGAGTATCAAAATTTCCGGAAATATAACCGGATCGTCGCGTTTTATCGGCATTCCCGAGTTGCTCCACGTGGTCCTCGGAATATGAAGACAAAGACACTTGGGCAATTTTCCGAGGGTCAATGTCTTTATGGCGGGACAACGGGACGAGCAACCGTCGCACTCGACGTTGTGTATGACCTCGCTGGTCACCAGACGTGACAGTAATTCGGCGAGGGTGTGTTGCCGCCAAATCAGGGCACCACCCGCTGGCGGCAGAGGCAACGATACGCTTTCGAGCTTGTCGTAACGCACCGGAGACTGTGACAAACGACCAATCAAAAAAAAAAAAAAAGTTCCTTTTATTTTTTCATTGATTCATGGACTATGGGGAAAAAAAAAAAAAAAACAGTTTCAAGCTTGTTCTTGTGGTTCTTTGGGCATTCCGGACTCTTCGGCTCTTTTTTTTTTGCATCGAGCGAATTGTGACTGAAAAAAAAAAACTTGCCTTGAACTTGCAACTCGTACATTGCAGTTGGCTGGTTAGCAATCCCGAGAACGGATGAATCTCGTTGGCGATAACGGAAATGCTTGACTGCGGAATGGCGCAAAGCGAGCTCCAAGGTCTGAACGAAGGTCCCTCCGATCCGTTGGTGTCCCCGACTTGAGTTATTATTTCAGCCGATCTTGCTATTATAACGCCGGGTTTGTTGGGACCCGCGGCGTAGGCCATGGATCTGGTAGAAGCTACCATGGGATCGGTCATTTTTTCACCGACTTTTCCGCCATCCGGACTCCGATGAGCTTGAGCTATGTCGTTGCAGGAAACGCTGCGAAGGCCCAGATAATCGCCGCACGCCTTGCCATCCGCCCGAGTTTCGCCACCCGCCGGCAAGGCGTCCGACAAACAGCCCTTTCTGCCGCCGGACGTTTGTATCTCGGATCTGAGAGCGCTCAGAACAATGTGAAAAAGTTCATGAGCGTCCTGATGTCCAGGTCCGAAACGCCACAGCGGTCCGAGCGACGTTATAACCTCTATGGGCGCTATATCGCCGTACAAATCGTCGTCGTAACCGTTGATCTTGCGCAGTACAGACGCGAGGTTGCTCGTGAAACTCGTCGATTTGGTTCTGTCGGTTTGCTTGTCCAGCCAATTGGCAAAGAGGGGAATGGCGGCCAGGGACTGCAGCAACGAATTCATGAAACACGTGTGGCCCAGATTGGTTATTCCGGCTATCTGACCTACGATCGAACGACAATCGTGAAGAAATTTACAAGTAAATGTCGAGCGAAGACCGGCGCATTAAGACAATTGCCAAATCGTACCTCTTCGTCTAGGATTCGGAGAGGGTCCCCAAAGAACGAACGCTCCGATTCCCAGAGCGAATCCGACTCCGGCGAACATCGCTATTTTCTCCACGTCCATTGCGATCGACGACGATCGAGAAAAATGCAGCGAGTGTTTGCGATGAAAAATTTGTCTTTCATCGGTCCATGACGATGGACTCTTATCGACCGTTTGGTTTTTATTCTTAAATAAACGATTGTCTCACAAAAATAAGACTCGATTTATTCTGTTGACAAAAATGAAGATGATTGGATCCTCTTGGGATGAAAATAGCGATGAAAAGCTGTTGAATTTGAGCGAAAAAACGTGTCAGAAAATGTTGTTATCGTGAATGAACCGGAGTAACGTGTTCGACATATTTTCAACGTACGATTCGTTCGTTCGACGTCAACGGCTTTCTTTTTATTTTTATTTTCGTTCAATAATAACAGCCTAACACTCGGTCGAAGTGTTTTTTTTGCGTTTGTTATTCACATTGTCGCCGTGCGGCGCACAGCGACCCAACCTCCAAATCGTCTTCGGAACGTCTGGAAGGAGATCGAAAGATGTATCATAGTGATAATGAGATAGGTTGGGTGCATTGAAATGTACGTATAGACTTGCAGACCTGGCGATCTTACTGGTGAGGTGGGAGGGGGGCGCCGAGGGAGATAGCTCAACGGAGAACGGAGTATATCTGTCCCGCTCGCACCGCGTACAGTCGGTCAAAAATATTCGGTCCAGCTCGATCACTGAAATACATGTGAGACCTAAAATTTTCTCACCCATGTGTACATAAAAATACAGATATACTCTACTAACAATAAGAGTGGGTTGGACCGAACCCCCGTCAGGGGGGAGCGTGCCGAGAGAGATAGCTCAGCTGGGTAATATCTTTGTCCTTTTCTGTACAGTCGGTCGACCGCGCGTCGGCTCCACCGGGAGGAAGTGCGCAGGCGCGCTCTCCTCACAGGAGATCCCCCATGACGTCCAGCGTCCAGGGCGCGAGGCGCGACCATGGTGGACCAGGGGCACTAGAGGGGCACGACTGGACACAACAAGACGTTCATCGGGAACGGGTTGTCGTACTTTGGTACTTGTCCCGCTCACTCCCTCTATGTCTCATCCTTCATCTCTCGTATAACCACCGCGCGCATCCGCTTACAAACGAAACGCTTGTACACACCGCAACATATATATATATATAAATATACATAATACATATAAATATAAACAAGCTCAAAACAATCCGCGAATTAGTGCATACGATGATGAGTAACGGATAATAAAAGTAATCCAGTGAATATATAGCACCGTGAGTTAGTTTATCAGTGATTAATCTCAATGGGGGGGGCGTGAAAAAATTAGGACGTGTGTGTCTAAAGCCAAGAGCGCGTTTCTCATCTCATTCTCCCTAAAATTCTATATTTTTTAAATTTGTAATTTGTTATTATTTACAACCCACTCGTAACTATTATTTTATTATAATTATCCCCGTTGCCTAAAGTATGGCTATGGCATAATAAACAAATCAAATCTCTCCCTCTCTCTCTCTCTCTCTGTCTCTCGTTCGACCACCCTCCCCCCTCCCTCTCGCTCTCTGCCCATCCGTCTGACACCACGTAGGGCCGCCCCACTTGTTGCAGTAGCTTCGTCTCACTCCCACGTAGTGTGGGACGATCCGCTAACGGTCGAAAATGTTCCCACGCTGTTGGCGATCGTCGTCGTCGTCGTCGGCATCGTCGGTGTGCGTTACGCGCGTGTGAAATTCCATCGTCGACGCGAGAACAAGTATATATACATATATAGATATAAAAACAAAACAAAAAAACAAGCGTCCTGTGAATTATGAACGCCCAAGGGCAAGAGCACGGTCACGCGGTCGTCGTGTGGGAGTGGGAAAATCGTCACGGAAGATGGAGACCCTACAGTCCCGCTGTGTCTCAACATCTCGAGCGGGCACATTGCAAAAAATTGACTCGAGTTTTTCTCAACGACGCTGATCCCAATTTGGACAGGTAATCGATGAACCTTTTGCGTACACATTTTCAACACTCACGAATTCCCGTGTAGCGTTATATTTTTTTTTTTATTTCTATTTTTTAAAAATTCCTATAAACATTTTTGTTTCTGTCATTCTACTGTTTGTAACATTTGTTTATTTTTTATTTTTATTGTATTCATTAAAAATATTTTGCAATGCAGTGTCAGACATATACATCGAAGTGTTAATAAAAAAAAAAACATGTCTTGGATAATATATTTAATCAATGAGCCGATTCTCCCATTTGTTATTTTTTTTTATTTGAAAAAAAAATAAAGAAGTCAAGATCAGACTCGGTCCTTGAATAGATAGAACAGTGTGTACATGTATATATATATATATATTTTCATCGACAATCAACGAATAAAAGTTGTAAAAGTGTCTCGCTGGACAGGTATTACATAAATCTGAAGACCAAGACTCAGTGCAGCGACGACGGCGAGGAAATACACGGAGTAAGAAGAAAGTTTTATCCGCCCGGATCGCCAGCGGGCAAAGGCGCCAAATGGGAATGGGCCGGAGACACGGACGATTGGCACACTTACGACATGGAGGTTCAGTGTTTCATCGAGGAAGCCTGGGCCGTGGTACGCAAAATCGGCATAACGACGCGTTCGTCGACTCCGCCGACGTAACTTCAACGCCGAATTTGGTATTTAACAAAAAAAAAAAACAATTTTCTTTGCAGGGTGACAAAACGATCGACGTGTCGAAGACCCATTTGGGATTTCCTTATATAATAAACTTTTGCAATTTGACGCAAGTGCGTTGTTGCACGGGTTACGTGAGACCCATTCGTCGGGTTCAACAAGCGCCCTATCCTCTGGTCAAAGTGGCTCTGGACGAATTGGAAGCCGCCGCCGCCGGAAGACATCAAAATTATCCCAAAACTTACAACTATTTACCCCCGATTTACAAGAATCCCAGCGCCAAACAGACGCACAAGAAAACCAGCAGCGGCGGAACCAAAAAAGGAAACGCCAGTGGGAACAAAAAGGTGATTGGGTCGCATTTTAATAAAAATTATTAGCGTCGTTCAAACCTAAATAACATTTTATGTTGATGCATTGTTTTTTTTTTTTTTTTTTTTTTTTTTTTTTTCAATTTTCTCAAATCGATGGACAACAATGTGAACGAAGATCTTTTAATTTGTAATTTGCAGCAAAGCAAGCAGACGGGAAGCGACAATGGACCGTCCAACATAGCTCGCGTTATTTTGAACAATATATTCGGCGGTAAACACGCGAGTGTTGGAAACAACAACAACAACAACAACAACAACAACAACAACAACAATAACAATAACAACGGTACGGTAGCCGGAGTCGTTGAAACGGTGGAAAAACGCAGTGCCAATTGGGACATGGTTCTGGACGTTGATTCGAGCAGTACGAAAAGCGGACGACGGCCGAGCGTCGATACGGTTTCCACCTATCTCAGTCACGAGAATCCGGTCGATTTGTTGGACAGCAGCGTGGGCAGTGACGAGGCTTTCAAAGATTCCGTTGTCGGTAGGTGCCAAAAAAAAAAAAAAACCATTAACAAATTAAATCAGGTTAAACTTTTAATACATTTTTTTTTTTTTTCAAGGGGTCGACGTTGCGTCGGATGTAATATCGCAATACGTAAAAGTGGTTGAGAGCGACGGTACGGATTCCTGTCCGGTTTGTCTCGGCACGCCGGAGCCTCTGACCGTTGAATTGACCCGATGCCGTCACAGATTGCATCTGGCTTGTCTGAACGCGATGCTTAGCTCGCAGCAACAGCCAATGTACATACAGTGTCCGGTATGTCGTTTGATTTACGGGGAGAAGCGTGGCAATCAACCGCCGGGAACCATGAATTGGACACGAATACCGAGGGCGTTGCCCGGCTTTCCCCACACCAACACGATACAAATTACTTACGAGTGAGTTACAACGAAACAAAACGATGGACAAATATGTGAATCACGTTGAATTCGACTTCGATTATCATTAAAATTGGAAAATGAAACGTTTTTGAGTGTCAATTAATCTATTTGGCATGAGTTCGGCTGCTTGTAAGGCTGAACCATCCATTTGTACGACATTATCCAGACTTGTGATTCACGATTCGTTCATTTTAAACTAAATTTTTGCCCGACCATCCATCTAAAAATACTTAAAATAATGTTTGTTGTTGTTGTTGTTGTTTTTTTTGTTCTTGATTTTTTTCATTGCCTTCCGCCGCCTCCGTGAAGCATTCCATCGGGCATCCAAGGACCGGAACATCCCAATCCCGGTCAGACGTACTACGCGGTTGGATTTCCACGAGTGTGTTATCTGCCGGACAACGATCTCGGTCGAAGAGTTCTGAGACTGTTGCAAATAGCGTTCGAGCGTCGTCTTACGTTCACCGTTGGCCGTTCGGTCACGACCGGTCTCGAGGACGTGGTCACCTGGAACGAGATTCATCACAAAACCGAGCTCGGACCGTCCACGAACGGTCACGGTTATCCCGACAAAAGTTACCTCGAACGCACCCTCACCGAACTCGCTGCTCAAGGCGTCACGGACGTCGTTCAATCTTCGTGCGCTCTTTATCAAGAGTTGCGTTAGTTTGATCCGGAAAAAACAGAAAAAAAAAACAAAAAAAAAACAATTATGTTTCAACGATGAAACTATAGAGCTTTAATCGCCATACCGACACCAACTTGTTATAAGTAACAAAAAGAATATTATTATTATTATTATTATTATTATTATTATAATCATCATTGAGACATAGTTGTTTTTATATTATGGCTATAACGATGGAAATCCGGCAATATCGAGGAACTGATAGATTTAACGTGCCGCAGTAACAACAAATACGACAACTAAAAAAAAAAAAAAAAACAACAACAACCTATGTCGAAGAACCAACGAAATATTCGCATTTTTAACAAATTTATTATTTTACAAATTTTCGACTAAAGATCTTCCATTAGCAATAAGACTTAGCTGTGCGAGAAAAATAATAATTAGATGACAATACAACTGAAAAAAAAAAATACATATATATATATATATATATATATATATATATCAATTAAAAAGCGAAATGTATCGATATTACGAATGTTAAAGTTATTGCGAAACTTTTATAGTTAACATATTGAAAGAAGGAGAAAAAAGATGACATGTTTACACTATATCACATGACATTGTATCATTCATTTTTTGTTTTTTTTTTTCTTCGGAAAAAGATCAGGATGAAATATATAAATATATATATATTTACGAGTAATCTGAATATATACGTATACGCTTTTCTACGGTATAACTGTAATTTTTTGTATAATTCATTATCCTTTTATTCGTTAAGACGATGGAAGACATGAATTCTCTCCTTCTCGCTCGTTCCGGAGCGAGCGCCGATAGCGCTGTCTCTCTCGCACTCGGAGACGTCGCCCATCGCCTCAAGACGGTGGACTACAAAAATTCTCGCTTTCTCTCTCACTCCGCAGTAGGGTGACTACGTGCGGTCTCGCTTCCACTCAATCCGCCGTCACTGCCACAAGAGGTCACGATCGACAACGTCGTTGAAACAAATCCAGCAGATGGCGCCAACCTTTGAAGCAACATGGCCGAAAGTTGATTTTAACCAACATTGAACATTTATTTACCGAGATCTGACAATCTCGTTGGTAAAATTTTTCCCATATTTTCCCAGTCTCGATCGCACGGTTGACGCTAATGCAATCCATTTCGATGAATCATCGAGTCTGTTATTCATTCGAGCAATCGCAATAAACGCTCGACGATTATCCACGAACTGAGTGCCTACGTCCAAACGGTCTATAAATGTAGAAAATAAACGGGCCAGTTTGCAAAACTGTTATTTATCGGTTGACGAAAAGCGATCGAAAGTTCGATCGTGGCAACGAAGGGTCCGGCAGACCCTGACGATGAAAATGTCGGGCAAACAAGGACACAAGTGCGTTCTGTGCGACGCTGTGCTAGAGACCAAAGGAGCGCTCCAACAACACTTCAGGTAAATCTGCTCGATACGAGTTTGGATCGGTCGATTCCCGTTCGCTCGGATGGGGTCGCATGAATTTTTCGTTTTGATACATTATTTCCAACGCAGGAATCACGCAAACGGCGTGATTAACAAATCGGGACGTTCGGGAGTCATCGTGGCCAAAGCCGAATGCGTTTGCGATCTATGCGGAATTATTTACGAATCTGTGACCGATACCATAAAACACAGATTCAAGGCTCATCCGGATTCCATGAAATTCTACTGTCCCTACTGCGGCAAACAATTCCCAT
Organism: Diplazon laetatorius; assembly: GCA_963662125.1. Lineage (NCBI taxonomy): Eukaryota > Metazoa > Arthropoda > Insecta > Hymenoptera > Ichneumonidae > Diplazon > Diplazon laetatorius. Next base: position 6,254,969 of record OY759165.1, on the reverse strand, counting down.
TGAAGGTGATTACGCATCGTTCGCGTCTCGGCGACATTTTGACATTATGGAATAAAAATACCATTTTTTAACATTATTTTGTTAATTTAAACGAGTGGGGTTGGCTAGACCCCGTGCGAACGATACATCGTTATTCGGAGGTGCGACCGCCACCAGTCAAAATAATCTTTGTACGTTTTTATTTTTCAGATTCACAGAGACAAGCACATAATTTCTCACGATTCGGAAAAAAATTTATCCGCGAATCATCAAACGTGCGAACAATGTAATTTTGCATTTTACAACGAAAAAGCATTGGCTTTTCACAAAGATTCCGTTCACGAAAGGTACTCTCCCGTAACTTAAAAAAAAAAGGAAAATCGTATTTATTTTATTCGTCACAATCGAACGTTTTTGTAATCTCGATTGTTATACAATTTTTGGCAGCGGCCCGCTGAGGCGTTCCGTACCACGAAAACCTGTTTGCAAGCTATTACCCGTTCGAAAGGAACACAATTGCGTGCTGTGCAACGCTAAATTAGAGAGCAAGGATGCTCTGCGCGAACACTTCAGGTACGAGACCATTATTGGTTCACAAATTTATTTTCCAACTCTCTATTTAAGAAAAAAAAAATAAACCAAAAAAAAAAACGCTATTCTCATTGACAACAGAAAACACGCCAACAACGAAATCGACAACAACGGCAAAGCTTCGAAAATCGTGGAAAATTCAAAAACCGAATGTCGCTGCGACGTTTGCGACAAAGTTTATTACTCGATCACCGAAGTCATAAAACACCGATTCAAAGTACATCCGAATTCGCCAAAATTTTATTGCTGCTATTGCGGAAAACAATTTCCATTGAAGGTAATTCGACCAGAAAAAAAAAAAAAAAAAAAAATGTTACAATCAATTTTTCCATGGAACAACAATTTTATTTATTATCACGATAATCGTCGACAAGGCTCACAGAGACAAACACATGGATAGCCACGATCCCGAAGAATCCAACGTCGAGGATCACAAAAAATGTGTCGAATGCAGCGCAACGTTTTACAATGCAAAAGCGCTCGATTATCATCGAGGCTCAGCCCACAAGAGGTACGAAAAATGCAATAATTCATTTACTTTCATTATCATTGTTTTTATTTTATTTTTCAAGCAGATTATCGAAGCAATGGATCTTTTTTTTTTTTTTTCAGGATAATACAAATGTTGCAACCAATAGCCACACCTCCACCGAGCAACAAGATCAAGGTCAACTCCATGAACGACGCCCTGAGCGTTTATTATTGTCACTTGTGTGGCGCCGAATACGTTATCAAGTTCAATCTCCAGCAGCATTTGGAAAAAGTTCACACACGGGTAAATATATTTATCTATTGTACGATGATAATATTAAAACGTGAGAATGGAGGTTCCTGCTTTGGAATATCCGATGAACGAAAGAGCGTTGAGGTAGTATCCTACAAACTGCAAGACTCAAAGCAAGACACGATAGAAGACATGATAATTATCAAAAGGTTTGGAAAATTAAATTCATACATTTTTTTTTCCAACTTAAAAAAAAATTGTGAAAATAAAATTCGATTTTGATCGATTGACGACAACGTGATAAATCCGATAAATGTTGTTGGGGGACTGGGCGATGATTGAGTCATGAATTTAACAGGAGGAACGAGAAGCCGTACCGGAAAATTTGATAAAATGCACAATGTGTTCGGCCCTGTTCTGCAACAAAAGAGCCTACGACGTTCACAACACTTATCACAAACCGAACGATCTATACGTCACTTCGGAACAACAGAGACTCAAGACTATCACAAAAGTCGATCAAGATTTTGATATCAGACGAGTGAGTCTGAGAACTTACAATCCACAACCAAAAATCACAAAAAGACGTCCGCCGGAAAGACGACAGTCCAGAGTAAGCGATTATTCATCGTCGACTTAATTTTTTTATTTGTTGTCAATTTTTTTTTACAATTTTTTTTTTTTTTTTATTTAATTTAATTTCTTTCATTCAATCCAGGGAAAGAAAAAGTTGAAAAAAACATCGGAATTGAAAAAAGAAGTTGATTATTCATCGTCGGACGACGAACTTTCCGAGGATCCGAAACTCTCGAGCGACAGCGAAAGCGATGTACCTTTGAACAAAAGAATCTCAACTAGCTGACGAAGAAGCCAATAATCGTTCGCAAATCCCTCGATAATAATATGAATTTTTTTTCTCAGAGTCGAGAGTCTCGTGAATTACTCATTACCATGAATAATTTTGTTATTATTATTATTATTTTCATTGCTGTAATTTTTTTCGTCGTCGAACGGAAAACAATGATGATGAAGAGTATTTTGATGAAAAAGCCGTTGAAATTCTTTGGAATTAACGTTTTCTCGACGAAAGTTTAACGTTTCAGCGGTGTGATGTGGAAACAATGTACATACATAAAAGATGCGTTTGTCGCGCTTGATTGACCAATAAATAAGACTTTGATTGCTCATTGATTAAACAAAAATTTAAACAGCCTACATACTCGACGGAAATGTGTAAATCCGCCGCTGTATCGATGCCAATGGCCGATCGACGATGACACGAAAAATAAAAAAATCATTATCGAAGATTACTTACTTGATTTTATGTTTTTTTCGTACAAAATCCTTCTGTAAAACGTCTCGAAACTAACAATGTAGATTTTTGAAAAAAATAAAAAAATGGCGGTCAACCGAGGTTACCGATCGATCCGTGCCGGAAGCACTGGCGCTTCGATCGCGACCCCAACCCCCCGGGCTGGCCATCTTCCGGAAAAGCCTCTGTCGGCCATTTTGTATTATCGGTTTTCTGCGTGTGTGCCGTGTGTGTAACTCCGGCCGAGTGCTGCACCGTGTACGTAGACGATTCGGTTTCATTTCCCCCGCCCCCGTTCCCCTCAAAAAGTCGCAAGATCGTTAGCCATTTTTTATATTATTTCGTTCGATCGACAGTGAAGGACCAACCGTATATAAATAAACATTGAAAAATGGGACGGAAGAAGAAGAAGCAGTCGAAACCCTGGTGCTGGTATCCTTTTGTTGTTTCACGTACGATTATCGTAACATTATTCGCGACAAAACGTATAATCCTATTACTCGTCTGCTCCGTCAATCCCTTCGCACGTTATTTTTATTTTTCCAACGCTATTTATTTTACGAAACTTACAAATCTTACCCTTGTTCCTTGCCCTCCCCCCTTCCCCTTTAACCTTCTTTACCCATTTTGGAATAATTTCTTTCGATTTTCTTCATTTTCATTATTATCATTCTCTTCGTTCTACTATGACGCTTCTTCATGACGTTACGTCACTTTATTTACAGCGACGCTTGAAAGATTGCAGAACACCGTTGTGCAATTGTTTTTTTTTTTTTTTTTTTTTAATTTTTATTCCCTCGGCCTTGTTCGATAGTTTTTACGTGGATTATCCGAATCAAGGCGATGGTCTGCGTCGCCCGGCGCAAAAGAGAAACCGTTGTCGGAGCACGCTACAGAGCCAAAGAGAACGGGAGAGCGTATGTAGTCGCCTTAACCCTTTTCTGGGGTCCAAACGACTCTGATAAAACTCCACCGCGATTCCCAGACGTTCTCTAGATATTTCTCGGACAAAATGCCTTTCTTACAACAGCCACTATATCGAGCCATATTTTTTTGTAATCCAACGTAGAACATTTTGAGGGTCGCGGTTCATTTTTTTGATTGAAATAATGAAGAACGTGGAAGATTCTAATTTTTTTTTTGTGAAAATAACCAACTGCGTTTTTTTTCACCTTGAACATGTTTTTTTTATTTTTTTTTCAAGTAAATATCGAATTAAATTTGAAGGGAGTATCAGAGAATGTATGGGAGAATCTTTCCGAGTCCAAAAAATCCATCGGCGACTCGTAGCATGTCTTTTTGTGACCTCGGGGTCTGCGAGACCCGCAAGCGTCAGCTACGATACTCGCCGACACGTGCGCCGCCTAACGATCAAACCCCACATTCCCGACACGCTTCTTTTTGTACAACATTCACGACAATATTATCGCCTTGACCGAATCGATCAAAGGTATTGCAACCGAGAGTTTGACGACGAAAAAATTCTGATTCAACATCAGAAAGCCAAACATTTCAAATGTCACATCTGTCACAAGAAGCTTTACACGGGGCCGGGATTGAGTATACACTGTATGCAGGTAAAGATAAAAAAAAAAAAAAAAAAAAAATTATATACATAATTATGTGAAAAATGTGTATAAGAGGTTAGGGTGCTGACGCAGCGACGAAATTTTTTTTTTATGACGACAGGTACACAAGGAAGCGATAGACAAGGTACCAAATTCTTTACCCAACAGAAGCAACATAGAGATAGAAATATACGGAATGGAGGGAATACCACCCAACGACGCCAAGGAGCACGAGCGCCAGCGAAACGGCGGCCGTCCGGGTTCGCCGAGTTCCGGCGAGGACGAACCAGCGCCGAAGAAGCAAAAACCCGAGGGTCTGTTGGGTTCGGCGCCGGGCGCTATGCCCACGAATTCGAGCATGATGGCGGGCGTTATGCAGGGCCATCATCCGGGAATGGGACAGATGGGACAGTATGCCCCGCCCATGCATTCCATGATGGGTCATCTGGGCCACGTAGGACCGCCTTACATGGGACCCGGGTTGGTCGAATGAATTTAAAAAAAAAAAAAAATTTTTTTTCTTCACGTTTGTTGCTTCGGCGGTATTTAATTTTATTATTCAATTTAATTTTTATTATTTTATTATTTTTCCATAGTTCGACATTTCGTCATCACGGTATGATGCAAGGAATGCCGGGCATGCCGGGTATGCCACCGGGTATGCAACCACCGGTATCCATGACACCGACGCGACCCCTGTTTCCAAGCGCTGCGGTATCGACGGTCGCGTCGTCGTCCGCCAACACGACCGCCTTGGGGGCCGATTTCAAACCCATAACCTCGATTGCCGGTAATTCGATAGGACCGGTTAAACCGACATTCCCCGCTTACGGCGGTGGCAACGAGGCAAACGTTTCCAATTCCAACAGCGCGAACGATCAAAAGGTCAATCTTATAGCAACGACCGGATCGGCTAGTAAAATCGTTCATCCGCCGGAGGATCTCAGTCTGGTGAGTCGATGGGGCGCAATGTGGTAGGGTAAGGATGGGGTTAAATCGCCAGCGGGTAAGATAACCACTTGAGGCTCATATTTGAACCAATCAATATAACGAGTAGTCGTTCATCGGGTAAATCGCGGTCGATAATGCGCAACTTTTTTATTCGGTTGGACTGCCGCATCTGCATTTTTACTATTTTCACAGCGGCATAAGCATTTTGAACCATGTGAAAAAAAAAAAAAAAAAAAAAAAAAAAAAAAATGTCCGTCTTTTTACGGTTGGTCAAAGTTTTAAAAATTGAGTTGATTACGTTGAACATAGCCAGGACCACAGCGTCATAATTAATGCTGGAAATAATTTTGTTCTTTAATCCGTTGAAAGGTCAACATAATAAGTTATAAATAATAAAAAAAAAAACATTGAAAAAAAACAATTTCGTATTCTAGTTTGTGTTGAAAACCACTTTGAACTTTTTTACGCAAATGGAGATGCTCAATGATAAGTAAAGATTACATCGAAATTTTCTAGATATATTTTGTATTTAAAGGTTTATACTTTCAGAGAAAAAAATTTACGTTTGACAATATTTCGATAAATGCAGATTTCACACAGCGTGAAAAGTGAAAAAAAAATGGCGATTTAATCCCGATCTTACCCTATACGGATATTTTCCCTCCAACTAGTCAATAATCTTTCGATAAACACATATATTTCATTGATTCGATGGGGATCGCAGGAGGAAATCCGAGCGAGATTACCGAAATATCAGCGTCGCCAAAACGAAGAAGCCGCGCGAAACGCCCACGCCGAAGCGTTGTCGCAACAGGCGGCCGCTCTTCATCAGCAACATCAGCAGCAACAACAGGCACAGCAACAACAACAACAACAACAACAACAACAACAACAGCAGCAGCAGCAGCAGCAACAACAACAGCAGCAGCAGCAACAACAACAACAACAACAACAGCAAGCTCAGCAACAACAGGCCCAGCAACAGCACGCTCAGCAGCAACAACAACAGGCCCAACAGCATCATCATCATCATCAGCAACAACAGGCGGCGGCAAACGCCGCGGCGGCGTTTCAGGATCAACAACAGCGTCAACAGGCTGCGCTTAGCGCGTTGCAACAGCAACAACAGAGGTTTCAGAGGCCACCGCAAACGGTTATGGTACCGGCATCGCCCGGAATGCCGGTTAGTTCGGTGGCTCTGATGGCGCCACTCATGAGACCGACGATGACTCTGGCCGCGCCTGCTCTCATTCACGGAGGTAACATGATGCGACCGCCCCCCATGGGCCTGCCACCAGGTAAGTCTCCGCAATAATCCACATTTTTCATGAACGAACAGGGAAAAAAAAAAAAAAAAAAAAAGAAACGAAAGGACAGACACCTATTTTTATCATTTGCACAATGAGAATCGTCGACGTGCGCTCTTGCGAGCCCATTGAAAACAAACTTTTCGTGCCACCCTTGAAAAAAAAATTGACGTTTCCCGACTGGCTTTCGCCTCGCGGAGTGAGCTTTGAAATCCAGTCTTGCGAGTTTTTTTTTTTTTTTTAATTTTTTTTTTTTTAATGATAACAAAAATCCGCACAAAATGAATTTTTAGGAGAATAATTGAGGGGTTATGTATTTAGACGTAGCCCCTTAATCGAGACGATTCTCTTTCCGTCGACCGAACGTCGAAGTTTTTTTTTTTTTTTTTTTTTTTTTTTTTTTTTTTTTTTTAATAATTCGTCGTGGAAGGCTTTTGCAAAGCTTGCTCCGTGATCAAGCAACGATAAATTGAGTATGTGTTTTTTTTCTGGATCGGACGACCTGGTCCGGGCGAATTAAATATATTTTAAAAAAAGAGAGAGAGAGAGAGAGAGAGAGAGAGAGAGAGAGAGACAGCATGAGAGTGAATGAGACAGAGTGAGAAAGAAAAAGCCAGAGAATGTGGGACGACATATATTTGAAACGAAAAAAAAAAAAAAAAAAAAAAAAAAAAAAAAAAAAAAAAAAAAAACAATTTTTCCATTAATTTGGGAAAAAATTTAGAGACGACTCACGCGAAAAGTGAAAAGCTTCGTGACGTATTTGCGTACGTTAGCCACAGCGAACGTGAGAGGGAACAAAGAAATGAAAAAAAAAAAAAAAAAAAAAGTAAGAGAATGCCAGCCCGGAACAAGAGAGAGGGGACTCACGGGGACTGTCTTTATCACATCTGTACGTTTTTTTTTTTTTTTTACACGTTTTATAACGGTGCGTTTGCAGGCCGCCCAGTCACTCCTCGGTGAGTGTTGTGTGCGTGTGTCGAACCCGACATCCCCCCGCACACACACCTCTGGTTACCGTAATACCGTGTCTTTTATTCGCAAGTGCAACAAGGTTGGTCCTTAGCAAATAGCATGCGGTGACATGGCCTAATTATCTATTATATCTCATAATCTTGTTTATTTATTTATTCGATTTTTTTTCTTCTCATTCACTCATATTTGTTTGTATTTTTTATTTTTTTATTTTATTTATTCATTCTATTAATTTTTATTGATTTACGTTATTATTTTTCATCACCATTACCCGCTGTCAAACTTTACAAGCATTTTATGATTTGGAAAAAAAAATGTTTTTCTTTCTTTCTTTTTTTTTTTTCAAATCGTCGATCATGCATTTTTATTCTTCATTGGAATTTTCATTTGTCCACGATTTCGACAATACTCTGGGATGCTTAGAATCGTGTCCAATTTTCGAAACTGGAATTAATTACACTTGAAATTAATTATTATTTTTTTTTTGATTTTTGATTTTTTCTTTCTACGTCTCATCGCATTTCGTTTGATTATCATTCGTGCTAGTTTTCGTTTTTCGAAATACTTTGGCTTCTCGTTTATGTGTAGTATTTATTCGCAAAGTACGTTTTTATTATTATTATAATTTTTTTTTTTCCTTCTTCTTGAAAGAGGTGAAAAAGATGAGAAAAAAAAATAACGGAAATGAAACGAAAAAAAAAAAATGAAAAGAATTGCAACATACCCATAGATTTATGTAGCTTCTGTGTTTTTTTACACAAAATCGATTGAATTGAACACGCTGACACACACATACAAACACACACACACACGCCACACACATGACCAAAAAAAAAAAAAAAACAACAAAAAAAAAACGAAAATACATTTAAATTAAGTCGAGCCAAACGACAGTAAGTAAACGCATTTCACGTACCAAGTATATAATATTATACTACTGTGTTATGTTCATTATGTAATTAAAATATATAATATTGTACACTACGTAAAACGTAATTTAAAGGACATGGACAAGTTATAACGGAGCAAAATGGCGGTGAGATGCTTGATTTTATTCAGAATGAAACGAATTTGTTGTGCCAGGGACCGGGTTCGGGAATAATTTATTATTGATATATTTTTTTTTTTTTTTTTTTTTTTTTCAAATTTATCATTATTATTTTTTAATTTACAAATATGGAAATATCGAACGGCTTCGGGGTGACAGCCGATTCTCGGTGCGACATTATATTTTCGGATTGATTGATGAGCGTGAACAATTGAACATTTTGCAATTTATTCTTTTATTTTTATTATTCTTTATTTATTTGTTTTTTTTTTTTTTTTTTTTTTTTGTGGTAGCACCTTCGTATATCGGTTTGCTGTGAATTTGATTGTAATATCGATGTACTACTGTAATCGTAATATGCCGCACACCACCAAAGTTGCATGATATATGAACGTCATATGTACATGGCTTTTAACGAGAGTGCAGCAGCAGAAGCAGCAGCAGCATCAAGAATTCGGGATGATGATGAATAATATTTCACTTGGTAGAATGTAGATTCGGTGGTGAACGTTACTAGAAAATTTCAATTACGGATTCTATTTTCTTCGTTTGTGCGTGTGTGTGTGTGTGTGTGTGTGTGTGTGTGTGTGAGAGAGTGTGTGTGTGTGTGTGTGTGCTTTTTTTCCCCATTGCGCTCATTAATTTTTATTTTTATTTTTGAAATTTTTTTTTCCTTCATCGAATTTACGGGATAAAAAAAACGCGGATTTGTCGAGGCTGTCACCCATCGAGAGCACAACGTATTCCGACGCTTCGCGATGGATAATCATTAACGTCAATGGGTAACGCTACTTCAGAGATCACAGGACACTGATTTTTAGATTTTTTTTGCAACCCGTTGCGGTCACTCGGGGTCCACCGGACCCCAGGCCAATTTCACGGCCATTGTGCAATAAAAAATAACATTTTTCAACGTTATTTCGTCCATCGAAACGTACCACTTTCATTTTTCGACATCGGCCAAAAAAGTCTTGAGTTGAAACTTCATAATAAATATAATTTTTTCCAAAGTCTATAAAAGCTCCATTTTGTTTTTTCTCAAAAAAAAAATATAATATCTCAAGAGTTAAAAAAACGGCGTAAGATTTTTTTTACCGTATGGCAATAATTAATTTTTTTTCACGAATTTGTTTGTTTTCTTTTTTTTTTTTTTTTTTAATTCAGATTTCGTAAATTTTATTTTTCTCATCGTGTTTTGACTACTTTGAAATGAGAAAGAGAAGGCAACGACTATTGGATTATTTAGAAAACATGTTGAATTGGAGTTTGGCGCAAGATTCAAGTCGATGCATTGAAAAGAACGCTGATGGGTGGGGTTTCTGTGAGTGGGATTCGCTGGACCCCATGTGACCGATAACCCAGAATTCATTTCCAACTACCAAATTTTCGTCGAGTTCCACATAAAATTATCCGGACAAGCATTCAGGAGTTTGCATTATTTTTTTCAAAAATCACGGACGAGCCTTACCCTTTGAAAAGCTCTTGCGAAAAAATTAAGTTTCCATTTTTTTTTATCTCTCTTCCTTTTTCTTTCGACCGAAAAAAAAAAAAAAAAAAAAAAAAAAAAAAAACAATATAGAAGAAAGAAAAAAACCGACAAATAAGCGAGAACACAATAAATGTGGAGAATGAATGTGGATCGAGGGTGTATGTGTGTGTGTGTGTAGAACAAGTTCATAACGTAATAAACGACGTAAGTATCTGAAATCTATAACCGAATCATTTGGGATTAAAATCACGAGGATAATGAATAACAACAACAACAACAATAATAATAATGAAAGAATTGAGGGAGGATTAATTTCTTCCTCGATTCTTCCGACGACGAGAATGAAAAATATATATATATATATATATATATATATATAATTATTATTATTTATATACATATAAATGTATGAATCGAATGAATAAGCGAAAAATAATATATATATATTATTTCATATAAAAATTAAATGCGACTGGTAAATGACGCGTGTCTGTGAATTTCCAGGAATGTTAGGTGCACTGCCACCGGGTGCAATGCATCCGGCGTTTGCAACGCCAATGGGATTTCCCGGTGGACCCATGCTCGCCCCGATGATGCATCCACGCTTCAGATGATCGCCCCCGACGGACGGGCCCAATCCACCGTTGCACTTTGTGCTGTGGGCCCGTCCCTAACCCCCCAATCGAGCGCGAGCTTTCCACGGAGACTGGGCTTTGACGAAAAATCCAAAACTGCGCTGATCGCAGATCGTTTTTATCCCGGGAAAAAAAATAATTCACGATTACCGTGACAACGCGATTGGAAAATGGAAAAATTGAGACGCTCGCCAAACGCGTCTGTTGTGGGAAAAACGAAATAAAAAAAAAAAAAAAAGAAGGAAAGAAGGAAAGAAATAAAGAAAAAATAAATTCACCCGGAAAAATCATCAGCGAGTGGGCGAATTCGAACGAGCTTTGTGACAAGCTCGATTATCAATCCACGGATCGTCGTGGATAACGAAAATGTCAAGACGAAGAGACGGAACGAAGAATGCTACGAAGAATTTTTCTTTTGTGAAGAAAATACGTTGAACGGCAGTGTCATCGACTGGAAAACGACGAAGCACCGACCGACATCCAACCTCCACGAGAGAATCTCTTCCCACGAAGTGTCAACACGAAGTTAGCAAAAAAAAATATTCTTACGGTTTTTTTTTTGTTTTTTATTTTTTGATTTTTTTTTTTTTTTTTATTATCGTATATAATTGAAAGAATCAGGAATGCAATTTTTGAGCAGCTTGAAAGACGCTCGTGTACGACGATCGATGAACGAAAAACCTCGTTTTTGTTTTTTATGTTAGATTTTTGGATGAGGCTGGAAAATCAGAACGAGCAAATTTTTACGAAGCAATGAAATTCCGAGAGCTCAATGTTTTCGGTTTCGTAATATTGTCATTCGTAAAATTGGACGTTCGAAATGTTTGTTTCCTTTCGAATAATTCGCTCGTTCGGATTTTTTAGCCACGACCAGATTTTTGGGGCTCACCCAGAAGTGAGATTCAACGATCCGAGGTGTCTTTGTTCGTCGTTCGAAGGTCGTCGCGAACGAACGTCTCGAATGAGCTTTCCGACCCCGATTGTCCTTCGTGGAGACACACGCGAGAGATCACGATACAAGGGCGACGCTTCACGCTGCCGCTACGTGAAAAAAAAAAAAAAAAATAATAATAATAATCACGCCTTCGGACGCGAATTTACATTAAAAAAAAAAAAAGAAAAACGAAGGTCGAGATAAAATAATATAAATAATAATTCCTAGGGTTCGTACACAGTTCGATTGCGATGTCGCGTTAGAGAATTCTAATGTTGTCCTAGTTTTCAGTTCCGATCGAGCTCGGGTTAGCCGCAGCGCGGAGCTTTTCTGTCGCCTCAGGTTAGTCTGTTGCATTTTTTTAAAAAATTTAATTTAATTTCAATATTATTATTATTATTATTATTATTATTATTATTATTATTATTATTTTTTATTTTTAAATTTGTATTTCGAATTGTGTTTTTTTTCTTTCTTTTCTAAATATTGTCGGTAACTCACGCGCCCGAGATTCGATACCGATAATCGGTGAGAATTTCAATGAACTTTTAAAATGTTTTTTTTTTAATTTTTTTTTAATTTTTTTTTTTTTTTAAATCAATGAATTGTCTCAACTGTTATAAGTAGTTCGTGATCGATCCACTCGAGGGTGAATAGATATTGTTTTTCTTCTTCTTCTTCTTTTTTTTTTTTTTTTTTGTTTTGTTATTTTTTTAACGAGAAGAGAATCGGTGTCGAGTCGCGAAGTTGCGAGGATGTCATTTATTCCATCGCAAAAGGAACATGTTCGACGAGGCGATGAGTGAGTGGTAAGTACATTCTCATGTACGACGGGTGCTTACGTAATCGTGATGCAAACGTGATGGCTGATCTTCCGAATCTATACAATCGATCCGTTCCGTTTTTTTTTTTTCTTGTTTTAAATTTTTTTTTTTTTTTACTAATCCAGAAGAAGTAAAAAAAGCAAAATGCCCGTACGAAACCCTCGATTTTGATTCCATTCACGGTCTACGATATTAATTTCGATCGTGGAATTTTTTCAACTCTCTCTTTTTCACCAGCCAAAATACTCACGAACGGTGGTACAATATTTATTTACCTCCCCCCCCCCCCCGTCCCACTTTTTTTTTGCTTTCGCGTGCAATATTTATCAATCGAATCGAACAATTCACGTGTGTGCTGCCACGGTCGAAATTGATCTTTGTTCGTTTTACATAGATGATGGAAAGAGCGAGAGATAATGAAAAAAAAAAAAAAAAAAAAGAAAAAAGAAAAAAGAGTAATGCGTTGTCTTTCCGAATACGTTGTACAGTAATGAATTAATAATTGCGGTGCGATCCTGTTTGTATTGTTTGTTTTTTTTTTTTTCTCAATGCCGATAACCCGGCAGTTGAAAAAAAAATCGTTGAAAGACACCAACGTTTCTTTCCATCAAATCTTCGCATAACCAATTTTTTTTGTTTTTTCAACAATAATACAATAGCGAAAACGTGAACGAAAAATAACAACGTTAACGATAATTAGAATTCAACGTACGACATTCAAAAAAAAAATATATATATATATATATATCAAAAATAAGGAAACGGTTGAAAACAAAATAGTAATGCAATAGCAAGAGAGAGAAAGAGAGAGAGAGAGAGAGAGAGAGAGAGAGAGTGAGTGAGAGAGATTAAAAAATAAAACAAGTTAGATATTATTTGGCAGGACAATCTGGCGACAGGATTCGACTTGTAGAAAAGTTGTGTTATTCATTGAGTGTGTGTGTGTCATATTATCGACTGTTTTGTTTTTCTCGAAATAAAGACGTTGATGTGAAAAGCTCGGAGGAGTTGTTGGGCATAATAGCTCGCTGTTCTGGGAATTCATTTGACATCTCGCACGATCACAGCTTCTTTTTTTTTTGTTCACATTTTACAAATAAACTAAAAATTAATTTTTATCGAATGGCAAAAAAAAAAAAAAAAAAAATGGTGGAAGCATCGTGCAGGTGCGATAATGTCGCATGATCCCAGAATGTGCGGGCTACTAGCCACATATTGTTTCAACCAATCACAGCTCTGACCGCTGTTGGACCTAATCGGTCCCTTGCCCCAAGGCAGGCGATTGTTTTGGACCTACCGTCACAGCGCCGAGTTCTTCGCTACTTTCCCCAGTTTTTTTCATCGTTTTTATCATCATATTTATATTCGTACAATTAGACAATCCAGATCCGTTTTTTTTTTTCGGTTTTTTTTTTTTTTTTTTTTTTTTTTAATTAAACGCGAATTATTGTGAAAAAAATAATGACATTCAATAATGGACACGACTGGGGTGTAGTGTCGATGCTCGGTCGGGTGTGAGCGCGTGGCTGGACCGAGAAACAATATTAATAGCAAACAATTCGATTAAGGGTCTCGCAATAAATTTCGTTATTAACCAATCCAACGATCGTGCCGGCAATACTTTGTCAATTAAAAAAAAAAAAATAACAATTCTGGTATCCAGGAAGATTGGAACTAATGGCTCACGAAGACTTTTGAAAGACTCTTTTTTTTGTCACTGGCTCGATCGTTCGGTCAATGCTTAGCTGGCTCTGTGTGTACCGAATATTCTCCTTACTACATTTGCGCGAGAATAAAAACAACAAAAACGAAGAAAACAAAAAAAAAAAAAAAAAAAGAAAGAAAGAACGAAGGAAAAAAAAGAGAAAAACGACGAACCGAACCCCGATCGCTTCTCATCTTAATTAATGCCTGATTAGTCATTTTTCAACACATTGGTGGTTATAACGTTTTTACGGGGAATAACGCGATTACGTGAAATTTTACAACAAATGTGCTTCAGAATAGAGCATTTTGGTAATTTGGTCAACAGCCCATATCACTACTATCACTACTACTACTACTATTACTTATTACTACTACTACTACTACTACTATTGCTACTCTTTGATTGAATAGAATTTTCTTCTACTTGTGCTATGATTTTTTTCCGGTGAGGTGTGACCTACGAAGCTGCAACAGCATCAGCACATAGTTTAAATATCGTATCGTCGTATCTCCGTGTTCCCCATCGTGCTCGATGACTAAAAAAATTGAAAAAAATTGAAAAAAAAAAAAAAAAAAAAAAAAAACTATCCGAGATTATCTGTCTTGGCTGCACACCAAATCGTTTAGTAGTAGTTGTGAATCACTATTACCATCACACGTACACATACACACACACACACACACAAATTCTACAGCATTGTTGTTTTCAGTGGAAAAGGCGCGTGGCTAAACGATACCGAATGAAAATGTATCTTAGTTGCTCGAATAATAAAGAAACCGATTGGAAACTTTTGGGCGTGTCGAATGGAATCCTTATGCGGCAAAGATATCGGTTGTTCTATTTTTTTGTTCATTCATTTTTGTTTTTTTTTTTTTTTTTCATCAAAATTGGGATTATGATGAAGCTGGAATTATTGCAGTCATCTTTGCCGCGGGAGGTACTGTTGTGTTGTTTTTTTTTTTTTTTTTTCCTGTCCTTCGAATTCCCTGTTATCCATCGTGTGATTACAGATATGGAAGAAGAGAGGTGTTTGCAAAATGAGCTGTGAGTGCAGTGAAGCAAACGCGCTGATCATTTTATAGTGAGACGGTAAATATACTTTGTAAAATCTTCGTGGACCATTGCAGAGGAGAAGTAGCAAGAGGACTTGCTGTTCGGTCGATCGACGGTGGTTAAAAATAAATTATAACGTTTTGATTGAAAAAGAAAGTTGTATACTCTTCGAGGAAACGGTTTTTGTGACACGCTGTGCGTAAAATATGGTTTTTACACTCACTGGGCTCGTCTCAAACCGCATTTACACAGCTTGTGGCATGAAAATTTGTACATTATACTCGTGCGAAAAACGTTTTCTTCGGAAAAAAAAAATGTTTCCGCACTAGTATCATAATGTACTATTTTTCACGGCAATCGGTATACGAAAACATCGAAAGCCGAACTAAACACAAATAAGTAAATTTCGTGATTCAATGTAACAATTAAATCTAATATAATAATTACGGATTATTTAATAATTTTATAAAATATTAAGATCAAACGCATTATTATTTCATCTTGTTACTGCATTAGCTTAGAAACTTTGTCAACCGTAAAAAAATCAATCACGATATATGTATATATATATATATATATGCGGTCCGCGTAGCAGCGGCGCCGCTACGTGGAATTATTGGGAACTATTTCTAACCGTAAATCTTGGACCCGATTCTGTCATTCGGAGTTGAAGGTCTTCCTGTCCAGGGCCGACCTCCATGCTCCGTGGACGCCATATTCGTAAACATGCCGGAAGCTTTGAACAAAAAGTTGTTTTACAACACAGTTTTGTGTCAAACGTTTTCGCCGACCGGAAATTTCTTGTTAGCCGGCAACATATACGGCGATGTATCCGTTTACAAGTCAGTTGAATCATCAAATCAATCATAAAACACATTTGCATTTTTAGAAATTGTTTAATTACATTTTTTTGGTTAATATGTGAGGTTATGTCAATATTATTGTTTGTTTGTTCGTTTTTTTTGCACAGTCTTGCGAAAGTATTGGGACCACGGCAAACCGACAACGAATATGATCTTCCAGGACCGACTTACAAATTTTCCGCCCACGCGGAATCCAGCGTGCAGTCCATGGCGACGACGGAAAATTTTTTGGTAACCGGTTCGACGGGCGAAATATTCGGATGGGATTGGAAGATCGTGCTGTCGAACAAAGCTCCCAAATCCAAACCCTCGTGGAGCGTGCAGATACCTTCGGACAAGTGAGTTTCGTCGACGTTACGAGTCGACGAACCTTAACCTCCGATCGCCAATTTGAAATATTTTGTTTCGAACGATGCGTTTTTTTTTTTTTTTTTGTGTCGCAGGGACAGCTTCGAAAAACCCGATATCAATGCCATGATCTACAGCAAAGACAATCATTTTCTGTACGTCGGATGCGGCGACAATAAGGTCTACGTCGTACATTTGGAGGACGGAAAGATTTTGAGACAACTCGAAGGACACAAAGATTATATTCACAATTTGGCTAAATTGTAAGCGTTACGATACAAAAAGTTTTGGTTATTTTCTTCTTGTTTGTTGGTTATCGAGAGTCCTATTTCAACAATTTGAAAGCGATAATTATTGTTTTACGTATAATAATATTCTTTGATTTCAGAAACAGTCAATTAGCATCGTGCAGCGAGGATGGCACTGTGCGTCTGTGGGACTTGAGAAAGTACGAAAACACAAACGTTTTGACGCCGCATTCGAACGATAAAGTTGCGAGGCCGCATTTGGGAAAATGGATCGGTGCTGTGGACTTTACGGACGATTGGCTGGTGAGTGACGATTATACGATTATTTGATTTCCCAAAAATTTGATTATTCAAAGGATCATTGGTAAATCACATCGGGCCCACGATGGACGAAGGGTCAATGGAAATTCCGATTTCCGACAAAATGGCGGATGTTCAAAGTCAACAATTTGTATTTCCATCCAAAATTTCATTCACATTTTCGGTTGTAAAAAAAAAAAAAAAACGAATTATTCACCGCAGATGAAAATCCTTCGTCCATCCTCGGGACAATTGTGTACGGGAATAAGTGATGAAAATTTCAAAACGATCGGTCGAGCCGTTCTGGAGTTCACAACGATCGCCGACTCTAAAAACGTGATTTCGAGAAAAACGCGTTTAAAAAGTTTTTACTTAATTTTCGACACAGCTCTGTGGCGGTGGACCGAGTCTATCGCTGTGGCACTCGCGTACCATGGAACCGGCGATGATCTTCGATCTGCCGGAAGCGGGAATCCACGTGGCCGAGATATACGAGGAGAGAATAATAACCGGTGGAGCGATGCCCCACACCTATCATCTCACTTATCAGGGCGACGTTCTGGCCAAAGTTCCCACTTCGAGCACCACCGTATACAGCATCGTTTATCGCGAAACACCTCACAAGATACTGAGCGCAGCTGGTTCCAGCAACAACATCGACATCTGCAACAATTTTAATTATCGTGAATTGGTTATTAAATTTGCGTGAGAGATTGTCGTTTACAACATTTTCCATCGAACATTTATACGTTTTTGAAATATTTTATTATTATTATTATTATTATTATTATTATTTTTGTACAGCGACTGAAATATTTTGTATTTTCCAATGTAATCAATCGAAACGACTAGCACAGTGATCAGCTGCGTGGAAAAAAAATGGTTCTAACTTTTATTTGAAAACAAAAAAAAATAAAAATAAAAAACGTTGGTTACTATCTTTTTGAAAAAAAAAAAAAAGAGGGTATTATGATATTATATCGATATTGTTACATCGAATTATTCATTTTCAGATGATTTTTTCGTCTTATGATCAATCCGAAATTGAAATCGATTTTATCCTCATAAAATACTTTTGTGATAAATCTTACAGCTTTCAGATGCTTCATACGGCTTTGAAAAAATTTGGAATGATGAGCTGAGTATATAGTTACTTTATAAGGCTAAGATCGAATTTAAATTTGGATCGATCGTGTCACGATAAAAAAAAAAAATTCCAATTTTTTCGCGGTGACTTAGCCGATGACTCAGTTTAATAACAAATCTTGCCTTGATTTTATTTGACCGACTTGAAAATCGTCCACTCATATTCTTCTGGCTCAAGTTGAAACAGACGACCAACCGACGTGTTTAGTTTTTGTCACGAATCCATCACCAGTGTGATTTGCGAGACTACAAAAACGTTTCGGGCACCGAAATACAGTTGGGACTGGTGCGACTGGTTGACGACGATTGACGAAGAATCCAGTCGCAAAGACGAGAACACGTGAGAGACCAACCCCTCTCACCCACGACTGGACGACAAACCCAAAGGCTCTGCCACAAAACTGCATAGCAAAAAAAAAAAAAAAAAAACACCCCCATTTATCACAGATGAAAGAGTTGTGGTGAGTCACCATTGAAAGAAGGATAATAAAAAAAATGGCAAATTTTATGAAACATTTTATCCAATTTAGTAGTCGTGAATTCAAAACACGATTCGGTCGGTTCGAGTGACACTTAAAAAAAAAAAAAATAATAGCCACGATAGCTCGACGCCCCTCGTTGAGATCATAAGCGGGGTCGAATCAATGAGTATAACGTCTCTCTTCCATTAATTAGTCAAGATATATTGCACGAAAGTGGGAAGAAAAAGAACAAAAAGAAAACTGTTGTAACCTCTGTTGCAAAGAGAATTCGTAATCGTCGGGAATGAGACGAAGAAGGGGACGAAAAAAAAAAAGAAAAAAAAGAACGTAGAGTCATTATTTTTTTTTTTGTTCTGAGCCTGTGGAGTCCCCGTCATACCGCGTGGAAGCTTCGTCGGTGGATATGTAACAGTCTCTCGTGATGGACTTGTTTGATAATCGATATTATCGATTGAACAAATTTTTATTGTCCTGCATTGGACAATGGCCCATGCAACCGATCGGTGAACGTTACTTCTATGGAACTGCAACGATGATTCTCGTCGCGAGCATTATTATTCCCCAAGTTCGTGTGTTTCGCGCTTATTATACGTGAATTGAATGCTCACACGAATAAATCACGTGCGAGTTGTTGAAAAAAAAAAAAAAAAAAAGAAAAACAAAAAAAAACACAAAAATTGTAATTCACAGGTAATTGCACTTGTAGAACTTTTGGGTGACACGATCGGCATGCTCGAGTGCCTTCCAATATTGAGTCTCGAATTGCGAGGCGTTATGAAGTTTTTCAACTGCATCATCAAAGCAGACACGGTTTGATCGTATACATTATTATTATTATTATTATTGTTGTTGTTGTTATTATTATTCCATTTTTTTCGGACTTACGTATTTTGTCCGGTGATTCCAATAATAATAATAATAATAATAATAATTATTATTATTATTATTATTATTATTACAATAATAATTCAAGAGTAGTTAATAATAATATTACAATAACTATTATTATTATTATTATTATTCCATTTTTTCGGACTTACGTATTTTGTCCGGTGATTCCAATAATAATAACAATTATTATTATTATTATTATTACAATAATAATTCAAGAGTAGTTAATAATAATATTACAATAATAATAATTAACTATTATTAAATTATTATTATTATCATTATTATATGGTATAACCGTGCGATACGAAAATATTCCAAAAAAAAAAAAAAAAAAAAAACGTTCGTTGACGAGTTAAATTACGATTCGTCGATACGACGATAATTTAGATGAAGGAGCTGACCAATGAAATTTGGAAAAGTTGGAACGTTAAAACAACAGATTTTGAGATGTCATTAGTGAAATATTACGCCTCGCGTGGACGATTGATCAGCATACTTTATGCAGGTAAGTTATCGGTCGATTAGTCGCAAAATTGAATAAAAAAATATATAAAAATATATATATATATATATATATATATATATATATATATCACACACGTCGGAAAAAATGTTGACACACTAGTGTCATAATGTACTGTTTTTTTTTTTTTTACCGCAGGTTACATCTACTTGCTGCTGCAGTCTTATCTGTTGATACCATTGACACCGATCGTGCTGGATTATTTTTCACCGTTGAACAATTCACGCGAAAAAATGTATCTTCATCACGTGCAATATTACGTCGACAAGGATGAAAATTTTTTTTATTTGTTCATACATTCGTACGTATCGTTGCCGTTTGCAATTGGATTGTTCGTGTCCTACGACACAATGTTTGCCGTTTACGTGCAACATTGTTGCGGTATTTTTGCCATTTTGGGGTGAGAGACATTATTTTTAACGATAGAGCAAGACAACAACAACAACAACAAAAAAATGACAATAAATGTTCAGCACTGTAAAATTAATTTATATAATAATATTAAATATCGGTAAAACAACGATCGACAGTTTGAACGATCGTATTGTAATACATGATCATCAATATCTGAATTATTCTTCAGAGCAAGACTCGAGAGAATCGGAAAGTCGGACGAAAAATTGACAAAGTTGAAAAATAATGAATATAACGGTGACAGAGACGATGATTACGATTATATAGTGGATTGCATAAAAATACACAAGCAAGCGGGTAGGTACGTAAAACAGGTTTTTTTTTTTTCGTCCTGCGATTGAGGTTGTCTGGTTAATTGTTTTTTTTTTTATTTTTTTATTTTTTTTGTCTTTACAAATTTATCGCACATGTTCGACGATAAAAAAGTTACGCCCGACTTCTCGAAGCTTCGGGAACCGAATGTTATTTATTCGTAATTATGTCGTCCATCATGGGAATCACGCTGACCGGTTACGTGGTGAGTTTTAGATCGGTTTGAGAGCAGTTTTATTCGACACAGAATTTTAACGATTCCGATATACGATCGATTTTTTCATGAAAAATCTATGAGAAATCGTTAACACAGGGTATCGTTGAATTCGTCTCGAAAAAAGGAACAACTTCGGGTGGTTCAAAATTGTATTGTTACCATTTAAAAAAAAATTTCATTATGCTCGTAGCATAAAAACATAAGCTGCGAGAGCATAGATTTTATCAGAACTGTGTTAACCCCTTTGATCCCTACAACTTTCATCTGACCCATTTCGTTGTCACCCCTTTTCCTGACGAGTTATTCGACCGTATACTGTTTCAAATGAGACACCCTGTATAATCAATATATTCCCAATCCCGTATATAGTTTACAGATATTTTTTTTTTTTTTTTTACTTGGACAGGCCATGAGAAATTTGGACGATCCTCCTCAAGCGTCGATATTCGCATGTTGGTGCCTGGGGGAAATATTACACATGTTCTATCTGTGCTGGCAGGGACACACTCTTATGGAACACAGCGAAACTATATTCAATAACGCGTGTGTATTTTTTTAACCCTTCTCCCTCCCTCCTCGCGTTTGTGGGTTTAACACGATGGAAACGAATTTTTTTTTTTGGTCGGAATTTTACGTGTTTCCAGTTACAACGTTGATTGGTACGACTTATCGGGACCCTCGAAAAAACTTCTGATTGTTCTGATGCTACGAAGCTTGGAGCCTTGCAAGCTCACCGGTGGCGGATTGTTCGTTCTGTCCATGACGACTTACACCTCGGTGAGCAATCCGTTAACCACTCGTAAAAAAAATTACAACGAAAATTTTTGCCGGAAAAATTCTGATCTGATCGGACAGTAGAAAAATTTTTTTTTTTTTTTTCAAGAATTAAATAATAATGTGAATCTATTGTTTCAAAAGATACTGAAGAGCTCGATGTCTTACTTCACGCTTTTGAGATCGATGCAATGAACGTCGGAAATTGTACGTTCGCCGAACCAATCTCGTTGATTCTCATGGAAGAGAAAAAACCAACAAAAAAAAAAAAAAAAACCCAAAAAATAGATTTTTTTTAAATATTCGTCACAATTTTGTTATGTATAAATAATAAAAAAAATTAAACGTGTTGAATTTTCGGTTTGACCATTTCCGTATAATTGCGATGGCAAGGGCGACTCGTTTGGTAATTGCACTGCAGGTAAAAAAAAATCATTACGATCGGTACGACATAATTCCTCAATGAGATCCAGTGTGAAAAAAAAAAATATCTTTAAACCAAAAATAAACATATCAATTTTTCATAAGCAATCGAAGACTAATAATGTATTAGATTCCGTAGATCGAACAAACATGGTTGGCTCAAAAAAAAAAAAAATGATAGCAACGTTGATGCTGTGATTCGATCGCACATATCATTTTACAGTAAATGCGCACATCAATTTTCAAAATAATTGAAATAAATAATAATAAAATTGATATAATGAAATTAAATTGAGTAATAAAATTCAAAATAAATGTTGAATTGACGTGAACTCGCAATAATTCGCTATTGCAATGGAAACTGCAATTTTCCACGAAACAATCGAAGACGCGTAAACGAAAATTTCAAGTCTCGTGTGATAACCGTGTGAACCCCTTTACAACCGACAATCGACAACTCTCGTTACATTGTTCGCGGAATTCGAACCGACTATAATGTAACACATTTGTCGACGATTGACTTGACAATAATGTTAAAAAAAAAAAAAAAAAAAAAAAAAACACCAATTAACGACAAAGGGTTTGAAAGTTGGAGAGAGCCGGTGATTATGGGCCGAGACACACACGGAATCCACGATTAAAGCGACGTAATATCACATCTTCAAGTGCAAGAGAGACAGAGCTAGCGGCCGTTCGTGTCGGAGCGAGAGAGAAGAAGATAGTTTATGCAGTCCGCATCGCCTAAAAGTACTTCTCGTTCCATCAATGATTTAACAAACTTCCCATACAGAGTAGGACACTGTATGGGAAGTGTCAATGGTGCAAAGAGAATGACTGATACCGGCAATTAGAAGAAACCAAGCCAACACATAAAACTGAGGGTAATTATATTTTTTATTCACGCGAAAAAAGCGAATTTCTCGAGAACTGCTGTGAGTTCAGTGGTAATGCGGCCACTGGACGTGCAGGACGTAACCACCCTCACCATGGATTTTTTTGACAATCGATATTATCGCGTTAACAAAATTTTATCGTCTTGCACGGGAACGTGGCCTCTGCAATCGACGAAACGTCGTTGTTTTTTCGGAACTACGACGGTTCTCCTCGTCTGGAGCATTTTCATTCCCAAAGTCGGTATTATTATTTTTATTATTATTATTATTATTGTTGTTTGAATGAAAATTGATGATAGTTCGTTTCCGAAGGAACCGAGTTTCTCGGGGTCCACCGGACCCCAGGCTAACTTTATGGTTTCATGCGACGAAGAATACCATTTTTTAACATTAATTTGTCCATCGAAACGTACCACTTTCATTTTTCGACATCGACCAAAATTCTTGAGTTCAAACTTTAAAATAAATATTACTTTTTTTTACAAAGTCCTTGAAAGCAATATTTTTTTTTCACAAAAATATAATATCTCGAGAGTAAAAAATTGCGTAAGATTTTTTACCATATGGCGAAAATACGTTTTTCACGATTTTTTTTTTTTTTTAATTTCAAGATACGATTAAAAAAATTATTTTTTAATCGCTGAAAAATAGTGCGACGATGCTGCATCTGTGAAAAGTCGAAAATTAATCGGCATATATCACGATAGGGCGAGTTTGGCTTATCGTGAATGGTTCAATGAATAATATTAAAAATATTAATCTCAGAAATAATGTGAATATAATATTTTTTTTGAAACTCAATCCACAGCTAATCGCTGTGTACACGTATTTGGGAGACGTTAAAAGCGTGATCGACTGCCTTCCCGTATTGACCGTTCACATAAGAACCCTATTGAAGTTCGGCAACACCGTTATCAAGTCAAACACGGTTGTAGAATTATTTCATCACATATCAATGATAAGTCACCGTTAAAACGGCCCAGTTGCCTCTTCGATGCACAATTTGCTGTTGTACAAATTTTTTTTCCGTATTTTCGTTACATGATTTTTTTTTTTATATATAAAATATAAATACAATATTATATAAATAAATAATAAAAAAAATACAATAATAAAATAGAAATATAATATATAAAAATGTTGATTCGTTCAGAAATGTAATTTTTATATATGAACAATCGAAACGACAATTTTCAGATGAAGCAGCTTACGATAAAAATAAGGGAAAACTGGGCTGTGAAAACCGCGGATTTCGAGGAAGCCATTATGCACAGTTACGCGGAACGTGGCAAATTGATTAGCGTAGCTTATGCGGGTAAAACAAAAATTGTCAAACGATATTGATCGTGAATAAAAAATTGAAAAAGAAAAAATATATAAAACACAATTATTTTATCGCTCTGAAATCTGAAATCTCGTTATTCGCGTTATTTATTTATTTTTTCTTTTTTTTTTTTTACAGCTTACTTGTATTCCGCGCTCTATGTGTATCTGTTGCTGCCGGTGATACCCATTGTCATGGACGTATTCGTGCCTTTGAACGAATCTAGACAGAAGATTTATCTCTACGAGACGGAATATTTCGTGGACAGGGATAAAAATTATTACTACTTGCTCGTTCACGCGTACATGTCGATGCCCGCATCGTTGGGAATAATCGTTGCTTACGACGCCATGTTTGCCGTTTACGTGCAGCATTGTTGCTGTCTTTTCGCCATTTTGGGGTAATATAACCGCAGTCTCGACAGAATGACATTGTAGAGAACGCACGAATATTCCGAACGCCTTAAAGTTCCCCGACTTTCGAGCTTTCCCCACGCGCAAATTATCAAAGTTACACGTATGCCATCGCCGACTTTTTTGTAGGAAATTCAATTCTCCGCAACATTGGTTATGTGAACTTTTGGTCTGTATAGCGTTGTTTATCCAGCGTTTGAACGGGAAGGCAAAAAGAAAAATGCATAGTCTTTTTGTTTTTACCTTTCCGTCCAAACGCTGGACGAACAACGCTACGGAGACCAAAAGTTCACATAACCAATGTTGCGGAGAATTGAATTTCCTAAAAAAAACGTCATCGACGGCGTACGTGTAACTTTGATAATTAACGCGTGGGGAACGCTGAAAGTCGGGGAAATGTTGAAAACCGGGGCGACTCGTGCGACCGTTCCGCTAGGCTGCTCGCAAACGACTGGCGACCGAGCTTCCCCCACTCCCACTCCCACGCTCGTTACTGCCGCCAACTGGCGCTGTGGGCTGCTGTGGGCTGGGGTCCGATGGCGCGAAAACTACGGAACGACCCGACACAATATACCCCAATGGCTTACCATAATTTATTTTCATCTTCTCGCGTGTATATAATATTACAACAAAATTTCATCTCATTGTAGCCATTTCTCTATTATCGACCCTATTCGACTTCGTTATTATTCGTTGCAGTGCACGATTGGAGAATCTGGGAAAGTATTCTGGCGTTAGACAATTAAATTTGCGTTCCAAACCCAACGACAATGAAGACGAAACCTATGGTTATATCGTCGATTGTATAAAAATTCACAAAGAAGCCATCGAGTACGTGTAATGATCGGCCAGTGATTTCCTTTTTGTTTTTTTTTTTTTGGATTTCGCTTCAGGCTCATTTTTGTCGATTGATATTAATTTTTTCGTTTGGCCAAGATACGCCAGACTGGTTGAGGCATCGGGGACCGAAAACTACGTAATGATAGTCGGGATATCGATGTTTGCGGTAACTCTGACTGGTTTTATGGTGAGTTACGTTAATTACGGTTAATATATTTCGATAATTTGACGAATATACGGTTTTTCTTTGCGAAAAATCATATCGATTCGGATTCACGATGGACAGAATTTTTTTTTTTTCTTTCAAATACTTTTCTTTCAATTATTTCTTCCAAAAAACAAACAATATCGGATTTCGAACGTCTCGATGGATGAGTTACTGGAACGAAAGAAAGTCATTACGAATGTCATGGCAATTGATATTAATAACATTTTTTTTTTTCAAAATTATTATTCAGACGGTGAAAAATTTGAACGAGCCCAGCGAAGCCCTGAGATTCGGGACTTTTGCGTTCGGTGAAATTGCCCATCTGTTCTATTTGTGCTGGCAGGGACACACATTGATGAAACACAGCGAGGATATATTTATAAACGCGTGTGTAACGATATAACGATTCGAAGATTTTGCAAAGATCGATTGAAATTTCAATTTTTTTGTGTCAACATTTTTTTTGTTTTTTTTGCAGCTACAACGTCGACTGGTACGACTTGTCGGCTCCCTCGAAAAAACTTCTGATAATGATTATGATGCGAAGCTTGGAGCCTTGCAGACTCACAGCCGGCAAGGTGTTTGTCATGTCGATGGAAAATTACGCCACGGTAAGCCATTGGGGGAAACAATTATTGACAAAATTTACAAAAAAATAATATATTTCGTATTAAATTTTTTTCCAAAAAGTTTAATACCGAAAAAATAATAAATGTATTTTTTTTTTTAAATCTTTTGCACGTTTCACAAGCTTCTGAAGACCTCGATGTCCTACTTCACCGTGCTGCTTTCCATGCAATGACGTTCGAGGATGTACAACTGATTTTATTGGAACCAAAAAAAAAAAAAAAAAAAAGTCCGCTGGCCGAACCACTGATTATCATGAAAAATCTTCTTTCAATTATTCATCACAATATTTTTGTCTGTACAATAATATGCGATAGATGAAATATATAAACGTATTTAATTCACGTGTTGATGTTTCGATTTGGGTTTGAACTATTCGAATTGTATAGCATTGTCGTTCGAAACATTCGGCGTTTCGAATTTCGAGCAACCGAAAATGAAAAAAAAAAAAAAAATAGAAAACAAGAGAATGAGAGAAAACCCGAGCAACACGAGTCACCGTCGACGTTTGCTCGCGTAATCACAATTTTTCCGAGTTCTCGGAAAACGTCGATGAGGAGAGACGTCGCGTGTTAACCCGACTCGATACGGAAAAAAAAACGAAAAAAAAAAAAAAAAAAAAAAACATTTAATTGGACAATTAAATTGAGAAATTGTAACAATCTAGTAACCCTTCTTTGTCGAACGACTCGTACACAGAGAATCCACGATTAGCTCTTTTTTTCTCCACTTCGACACATTTGTTACGTGTATCAAATTGCATAAAAGTCGACGAATCGATGTTATCACACGCGCAAACGGAATTCTTAATAACGCAGTTGCGCGCGGTGATAATTACTTCTTTTTCTCTTTTTTTGTTTTCTTTTTTTTTTTTCGTTCTCCCTACGGGGGTTGAAAATTTCGATAAAGTTTCTCGTCAGTTTGTAAGCAACAGCCCGATGATGGACTTCTTTCATAATCGTTATTATCGATTGAACAAGTTTCTGTTGTCCTGCGTGGGACAATGGCCTTTGCAGTCACGCAAAGGAGCCTATTTCTTTCGAACGACCACGGTTATTCTCGTTGCGAGCATAATTCTTCCGAAAGTACGTGTGGTTCGGTCGTCCGTCGAGTTTCCGAAGGGTCGGAATTCCGAACGCGCAATGTTTCTCGAACTTACAGAATTTCGAAAATCTCACGAGTCACGCGGTGTCTCACATTGCCCGCGACTTTCGAGCCATCCCCACGCGTAAACCATCGATGTTGGTGACATGCCGTCGGGGGAATTTTTTGTAGAAAATTTTGTTCTCCGCAACATTGGTCCTGTGGAATTTTGGTCCACATGGCGTTGTTCGACCAGCATTTGCACGGGAAGATAAAAATTTTTGTTCGGAATTTTGAACGTTCGCGAAGCATATTGTCGCTCGAAACATTGGGCTTTTGAAATTTTTTACGGTTCTGAACTTAGCTCGTTCTGAATTTCGAGGCCCACCCAAATAGTTTTTCGACACTATGAAAAGCTTGCCACGAAGAGGGGATGAATTATTCAAAAAAAAAAAATTTTTAAGGTCGATGCAATCGAGGGTTTCGAAAAATACATTTTTTTTAAATTTATTCATTTATTTATTTACTTTACATAACGAAAGTCTTCACCAGTTCTTTTCGAATGGGCAAACCGTTCTCGAAAGGGCGATGGTCGATGCTCAAATAATAAAAACCCTTGAATTGCAATGTTTTTTTTTTTTTTTTTTTTTTTTAATGTCAATCAAATTGTGTAAATGTACCTTAACGCTTTTTCTCTCATCAGATATTCCAGAGTAGGCATTTTTTTTTTTTTCAAAACATTGTTCCAATGAGTAATTTGGTTTGAAAGCTACAAATGTAAAATTATAATTCACAGTTCATCGCGCTGATCGAATTTTTGGGTGACACGATCGGCATGCTCGAGTGCCTTCCGGTGTTGAGTCTCGATTTGCGAAGCGTTATCAAATTTTTCAACTGCATGATCAAAGCTAATACGGTTCGATCGAACATAATAAATATTTTATCACAAAAATAAAAAATAAAAAAATAGAAAAATAATTATCTCTCGATGGTTAATCGATGAAATTGAGTAAAAAATTTTGACTCATCGCACTATAACGAACATCAGATGAAGGAGCTGACGAATAAAATTTGTCAAGATTGGTCCATAAAAACTGCGGATTTCGAAGCGGCACTGATAAAACGTTACGCCGGTCGTGGCAGACTGATAAGCATGATTTACGCGGGTGAGTATATGATTATTATTATTATTATTATTGTTTAATATGAATTTAAAAATAAAAAATAAATGAATAATAAGTGACTAAAGCACGATTTGTTTTACGTCACTTTATTCATTTACTTTTTCTTTCTAAATTCATATCGAATAATAATAATAATAATAATAATAATAATAATAATAATAATAATAATAATAATAATAATAATAATAATAATAATAATAATAATAATAATAATAATAATAATAATAATAATAATAATAATAATAATAATAATAATAATTATTATTATTATTATTATTATTATTATTATTATTATTATTATTATTATTATTATTATTATTATTTTATTAATTGTTTTATTTTTTTTTGGTCCAGGCTACATCTACTCGGTGCTCCAGGTATATCTGCTAATGCCTATAACGCCGATTCTTCTGGATTATTTTTCACCGTTGAATCACACGCGTGGCAAAGTGCATCTCTATCACGCGCAATATTACATCGATCGTGATGAAAATTATTATTATCTGCTTCTCCACGCTTACGTGTCCATGCCGATATCCCTCGGGATAATCGTCGCTTACGACGCCATGTTTGCCGTTTACGTGCAACATTGTTGCTGCATTTTCGCGATCCTCGGGTGAGGATCGTCCCCATCCGCAACCCGGGGCCAACTTTTTTACCGTTTAATTAAGCAGTGGCGGATTTATACCGGCAGGCTGAGTAGGCTCGTTTTTTTTTTTTGCAGCCGAAATTTTAACCAAATTGTTGGATCGTAAAAATAATCCAGTAACTGACAATCGCAGAGGTAAGGGCGGCAAAAATTGAACAGTCCATACTCGGGGAAATGTGTAAATCCGCCACTGCTTGCCAATTCTTTAAACTATGTATATATGGGTGAAATTCCATATTTTTAAAAAATTCTTTTTCAATCCTCACAGAGCACGATTGGAGAGAATCGGAGAGTTCGACAAAAAACAATCAAAATTGTCGAACAAACGTGTGGACGATAGAGACGAGACTTACGATTACATTGTGAATTGCATCAAAGTGCACAAGGAAGCCGTCAGGTATACGTGATAAAAATTTTACAAATTCGTTCTGGAAAATCGTTCAATTTACGTCTCGCGATTGGTTATGTCCGGTTAATTAACTTTTCTTTTTT